>OY856414.1:737601003-738066003 GCA_963693085.1 Alisma plantago-aquatica | reverse complement strand
TTAATAATTAGTTATGAGTGCCAATGTTGGTCAGGTTTTGACTAAATTGTTTTAGATCTTGGTCCACTAGAAGATTGTATACTGCAATCCTCCAAATTGATATTGAGGGCTATCAATTTGAATAAAATATAGGAGAAATAATTAATTAAAGACCTAATTAATATTGATTTTTCAAATCAAATCAAATCAAAAATGGTTTTGACAAATGTAAATTTTCTCTTATAGAATAAAATGGAAAATACTCAATCATTGCAATTGGACGATTTAAACAAGATTTATTTCCATAACTAGTTCAGTACCTTGAGAAGTGTTCTGCATGTTCCTAAAACACCAGATCCAGTATCCACTCCAAATTCTCCTAAGACAGACATGGATTCTTCTTTGAAGCATTCCAACAATGTTGTGAACATCAAGAACCTTATGCTGGGTTATATGAACTATGAGTTGCTTAAACGACATGATAAACATGAAAGGTACAATGTCTCTAAGGTGCTATTTGAGTGTAAATTGACAGATGGATATCCAGTAGGGCCTCATGTGCAATATGATTGGCCATATGAAGAATCTTGAAAGAATAGGATTTCCTCTAGGTTAAGAGTTGGCCACTGATATGATTTTGCAATTGTTTCCTGAATGATATAGTCAGTTGGTTATCACTTGAGTACCATGGCTAGACCGATGTCAGAGTTGCTTGACATTTTGGTAAGTGTAGAAGCACAAATGAAGATGGACAAATCCAAGATGATGATCATCAAAGTTGAGTCCAAGGACAAAGGTAAAGCCAAGAAGCACTTTATGGATAAGCCAAAGTCGAAGTATTCTGCACTCAAAATGAGGAGAAGGATAAGGGAACCTAGTAAGATGAAGAAAGGGGTTGAGATCTCTACTTCTGGCATATACATTATTGAGATTAACTTCACTACTTCTTCATCATGGGTACTATATACCATATGTGGATCACACATTTTTTCAAATGTGAAGGATATGAAAAGAAGTAGACCTTTAGAGAAAGGTGTGGTTGAACTGTGTGTGAAAAATAAAGCAAGAGTTGCGGCCAACACAGTTGGAACCTATGAGTTAACTCTACCAAGTGGGATTGTAATAGAGTTAGAGAACTCCTATTATGTACTTGCCATTAATAGGAACATCATATATGTATCTTGCTTGGACAAGAAAGGATTCAAATTTCTTATAAAGAATGGAAGATGTTCTAATAGTAAAGATGAGATCTTTTATGGCAGTGCCCCAATGTCTTATGATCTATACTTGATAGATCTAGAGACAACTGTATAACATAAATACCAAAATACAAAACTCAACAACTCAAATAAAACATACCTTTGGCATCGTCATCTAGGGAACATAAATGAAAATCGCATATCTAGACTCCATAAAGATGGTTATCTGGACTCTTTTGATTTTGAATCAATAGAGACATGTGAATCTTATTTGTTGAGCAAGATGACCAAGATGACCTTTACTAGAAATAGTGAGAGGGCCAATGATCTATTAGGACTCACACATACTGATGTGTGTGGCCCTTTTAGAACAACCACTAGAGGTGGGTATCATTACTTCATTACCTTTACTGATGATTTCAGTAGGTATGGCTATGTTTACCTGATGAAACATAGTCAGAAGCTCTTGAAAAGTTTAGAGAGTTTATGAATGAAGTATAGAACCAACTTGGCAAAAGTATTAGGGCTCTTCATTTTGATTGAGGCGGAGAATACTTGAACCAAGAGTTTGAGGACCTTCTGCGAGCCCATGCTATTGTATCATAATGGACTCCACCTAGAACACCGCAACATAATGGTGTATCATAAAGAAGGAATCACACATTGTTAGATATGGTGTGATCTATGATTAGTTTTGCTGATCTTCCTACTACCTTCTGGGGTTATGCTCTAGATACTGCAGCATATACACATAACCGTGTACCATCTATATCGGTTTAAAAGACACCATATGAGGTATGGTATGGGGAATGTATCAATGTGTATTTTATGAAGATTTGGGGATGTGAAGCTTATGTTAGAAAAATGTTTTCTGAAAAGCTTGGACCAAAGTCTGATAAATGTTATTTTGTTGGATATCCTATGGAAGCCAAAGGACATTACTTTTATTCCCAATCTGACAACAAAGTGTTTGTTGCCAGAGAGGTAGTATTCCTAGAGAGGGAATTTATTTCCAAAAAAATTAGTGGGAGGAAGGTAGAACTTGAAGAGGTTTGAGACCAATAAGAGAACATTGAACTGATAGATGTATAAGAGGAACAAAGAGACTCACAAAATGTTATGGAATCTCAAGTTCCTCATGTGACACAAGAACCTCATAGATCTAGTAGGACATGCCTTGAACCTGAAAGATATGGATATCTTGTGACTCAAGAAGGCAGTGAATTGGTCATGGATGATGATCCAATTATCTATTAAGATGCTACTGAGGGACCAGAGTATGAGAAATGGCTTGACGCCATGAGATTTGAGATTTAATCCATGTATACCAATAAAGGATGGCCTTTGGTGGATCCACCTGAACGGGTAAAACCCATAGGGTACAAGTGGGTCTTCAAGAAGAAGAACGACATGGATGGAAAAGTTCAAACCTATAAGAGCAGATTGGTTGTAGAGGGGTTTCATACAAGTTCAAGGTGTTTACTATGAGGAAACCTTTTCTCCAGTGGCCATGGTTAAGTCCATCATGATCATGCTTGCTATTACAACTTATCATGACTATGAGATTTGACAAATGGATGTTAAAAATGCATTCCTTAATAAAAATCTGATTGAGGATGTGTATATGACACAACCTGAGGGTTTTATAGATCCAAACTTTACAAATAAAGTCTGTAAGCTACAGAGGTCAATATATGGATTGAATCAAGCATCTCAGAGCTGGAATCTTCATTTTGATGAGACAGTCAAAGAGTTTGGCTTTACTCAAAATGAAGATGAACCATGTGTACAAGAAGGTTAGTGGGAGCATGGTTGTATTTCTTCATATTATATGTGGATGACATACTATTGATGGAGAATGACATCCCTACTTTACAAAAAGGTAAAGACATGGCTGGAAATACATTCACTATGAAAGACTTGGGAGAAAAATCCTACATCCTCAGGATAAAGATCTATAGAGATATATCAAGAAGGCTTCTTGGACTCGGTCAGAGCACATGCATTGAAAAAGTGCTGAAGCGATTCAACATGGAGAACTCAAAGAGAGGAAACCTACCTACGTTGCATGAAGTGACCATCTCTAAGAGTCAATGTCCCTATTCTTGTGAAGAAAGGGAGAGCATGAGTGAGATTCCATATGCATCAGCAATTGGATCAATCATGTATGCAATGTTGTGCATCCGTCCAAAAGTCTCGTGTGCTTTGATCATGATGAGAAAATATCATTCAGATCCATGAGATGCTCACTGGACAACCACGAAGAACATCCTGAAGTACTTGAGAAGGACTAAGGATCATTTCTTGGTCTACGGTGGAGAGGAAGAGATGGTGGTAAAATATTACTCCGATACAAGCTTCTAGACTAACAAAGATGATTATAAATCACAATCAAAATTTGCATTTTACCTAAATAATGGAGTTGTGAGTTGGAAGAGTTCCAAGCAAGAGATCGTTGTTGATTCTACAATAGAGGTCGAGTATATTGCTGCATCAAATGTAGCAAAGGAAGTTGTATGGATCAAGAAGTTCATCTCTGAACTTGGGGTCATTCTGAGCATCAACGACGCAATCGAGCTATACTGTGACATCAATGGAGCTATTGCACAAGCTAAGGACCGTAGATCACATCAACATTCCAAGCATATACAAAGGCAGTTCCATCTCATACGAGAGATCATTCAACAAGGAGATGTAAAGATTTGTAGAGTACCAACTGAAAGCAACGTTGCTAATTCCTTGACAAAGGCACTTTCATAGAAGAATCATGATGGTCATGTTAGTTCACTCGATATATGATACATGGCTGATTGGCTCTAAGTACAAGTGGGAGTATGTTGGTGTATATGACTAGAGAGCCAATCATGTGATGATTGTAATGACATAATTGTAAATGATTTGATTATTAATAAAAGGAAACCTTCTAATTTACTCTATTTATTAGTTTTAAGATAATTATATAACATAATAAATGTCTAGAGAATGATATTACTCAATGACAAGAATGAGATCATACAGATGTTAAGAGTATATACATTCTCATTATGTCCCTGATCGGTTGTTGTTGTGAAAGGTAAATAGACACCAATAACACATAAGATCAGAGTGTGAGTTAGTTGATGACAGAACCTCATAAGTCATGACATGCAATATCAAACCAAGCACACATATACATGTTAGGGAATAGTGTATCTGACAGACTCATCATGGGACTGACACATGGAAGCCATCGTGATGGAAGTCATAATCAACCCTCACAGTTATGGTGGTGGTTTTGGTTCTTAGTCACTACTACAGAAACAACCTTTGGCGTCGGTTGTTTAACCCCCTTTGGCGTCGGTTTCTGACCGACGCCTATGTGGGCGCCGCTAAAGGTCGAACGCTTCGGCGTCGGTTTTTTAACCGACTCCTATTTAAACTATAGGCGTCGGTCTTTTAGTAGATAACCGGCGCTAAAAGGGTTCGCGCCATAGAAAACGGCGTCATCTAGGACACATTCGGCGTCGGTTATCTACTGAAAGACCGACACAGAAAGTGTCCTAGATGACGCCGTTTTCTGTGGTGCAAACCCTTTTGGCGTCGGTTATCTACTAAAAGACCGACGCCTATAGGTTAGATAGGCGTCGGTTTGACACGAACAGCCGACGCCATTTCCAGTACGGCTGTGGCCACATTAGGCGTCGGTGTTTTGCAAAAACCCGACGCCGTAGGTCTTTGCTGACGGTTTTCTGTAAATAACCGACGCCTATATCTATTTTTTTTATATCAGTTTGCAGGCCTGTGTGGCTGGTCAGCTGGATGAGAACCTGTAGTTCAGTTTTCTCAACTGCAGGTTTACGACATCCATTGATATCAGCCTACAAATAGGCCACAAACCTGCAAAATTCACAAAAAATAATTCACACAAGTAGATACATTCAAACATCAATTCAATTCTCACATTCACACATATAGAAACATTCAAATACATGTATTAACATTCAGAAATATTCATTTACAAAGTATCATTCATTATCGCTATCAACATCCCAATTATATCTTACAGTTGCCACTGCTTGTATGGCTTTTGCCCATTCTTCTCTTATTTCATTTAATGCTTCCATCGTATATGGAGCATGTATATTTTTTAAGCGTTTACCTGTAGTGTTGTCAGTTTTAAACACCTGCAAAGAGAATGATGTATATATATAAGTAATAATATAAAAATAAGATTGATATATTTCATACTAACTAATGAGACTATATATAATACCTCATGTATGGTATCGATGTCCAATGCGGAATATCGGATAATCATCTGCATAAATCGCATCACATAGTATGCGCATGCCCAACCATTGTCTTGTGTAGCGCACTATAAATTGAAACATACAAAATAATACAACTAAGCACAATTCACATCAATAATATATACATTGGAGTCGGGAACTTACTTGTACGTTCTGCCAATTTATTGGCTGGTTCTTTTTCCTTGGGACCGTTCCTCCAGCCTTTTTGAATGCATCTAAACCCCTACATGTTAATATAACACAGTAAATTGCATAAGTAAATAGTAATGTAATAAGAGATGTTAACATATACAAAAATGAAATATTTCTCACCAGAATAATGGCATTCTCATTACGTGTCCAATTTTAGTGTTTAATGTACTTCCCGCGGGATCTAGATAATAAACAGTGAACGTCCCGGGGACAATAACTAGTAACTCCCAATGTTTACCGCTAGAGGTAAAAAGTTAACAATTAATAACTCAAAATGCATAATAAAAATGGAATTTTCTTAAGTCCAAATTATAAATAAAGTAAACTTACTTGACATTGAATGGAGCTATTATTATCGTCTTCTTTTGCTGACCAAAAATTGTAAAAGCATCTATATAGTATTGTTGAACATTATCGGGGTCTTTAGCTACCATACTAATCAATGATGGAATCAAAAATCCCACATGATCAAATGCAAATTGTTTACAATGATCTTCGACTAAGTAGCTGCAAAACATGTATTACGTATGCATTAATATATAAGAAACCAGATCACCGGATCTTACACAAGGTATATGGATGTATAAACAAGATCTCACCTTATCCATGTCTCTATCATTGATGTATTCAGCCAATCATACATAAACAGCTCAATAATATCTTGTATAAATAAAGAGCTATCGTATGATTGACCTACATAATCTGCATCTAAAGAAACAATTATCGAGCAATGTATATTATGTGCCCGTAGCCAACATGCCATTCCCCTACAAGCAGGACCTAACGGGTATGTTAGGTCAGTTGGAACCCAAGTTGGTAATGCGGGAAGTGGAGGTGGAGGCCTAGGTGCTCCTGGTGTCTTCTTTTTAACCTGTATATATAATTTCAGATCAGTTGACATCATATATACACATTAACAGTCTAAATCAATGTAAATTTATCTTATAATTTCAGTAGTGTAGACGACATCTGCTTTGGGCCACAATATGACCCCGCCTTCTGCCTCAGCAAGTGTATCAATATCCGGGTGGGGATATGGCAATGTAGCTTCCCTCCAATCGGGTAACACACGTAATGGGCCCACACGAACGTAGCCCTGTGGCATTGGAGTCCCGTGAAACCTTTCCCCAGGAAGGGACGGGTAAGCCTGCGCCTCTGCAACAACATAGTCTTGTATTCTTAAGCGGCATGGCTTCAATGCCTACAAATTTACGTAAAGAATGTTATACATATATACATATCATCTTGAAAACATATCATCTTGAAAAGACTAGCTACAATGTCATAAACAATACTTACAGCAGACGTGTTAGGCAATGGGTCTCCAGGATTACTCGCAGTCTGTGCATCAGGAGAAGAGTGGGTCGCCATAGGCTGATTGGAAGCCTGAGATGCCTGCCACCGCATCAATTCTTCCTTGACCTTCTCAGCAACTACATCGTTGACCTTCTTAGCAACTATATCCTCGACTCTCTTATTCTCCTATACATGGATAAAAGAAACATTAGCTTCTTATTATTGAATTTCCTTTTGCAGCAACATTCTAAAAAAAGTATAGGTTACCTCTTCTTGTGAAAGTCCCGCTCTGGGTTTGCGCTGGGATGGCCCAAAGAATGCTTTGATGCCCACACCAGCGCCTGCACCCCTAACACGTCCAGGATGCTCTGGGTTACCCAGAGCAACTGTCAATTCATCCTGTGTGCCCTGAGGGATGAACGTGCCTTGTTTCCTCTGCTCGTGCAGCTCCCACTAATCACCATCAACAGAAATTGGTAAGTTAACAAATAATCAATATTCAAACGATTGCTCTAAGAGTTGTATTTTACCATTTTCGCAGCCGCCTCAGCAGTTACGGGCTTCTTTATTTCACCCTTCTTGTTTTGCCTCCCAGCTATCCAGATATCATGGCGAGGCATGGGTGTGGCAGACTCCTCAGTAGCAGCAGACTCCTGAGTAGCCGCAGACTCCGCCTGTAGTCTTTGGCGAACGCTTGCATAGCCTTTTGGACCCATAGTGTGGTCATGCACATTCAGTGCACGCCTTGCTTTTTGTGCGTCACTGAGGGCCTAGTTAGTATGCACATTAATGATTTGGTTAGTAGCACTAAATGTTAATCTTGAATAGGTGAATACAATGTATATTAATTAAATTGGGAGTGACGCCTAATACCTTGAATTCTTCAGATTTTCTTGAAGCAACAAAATTGTCCCAATCTTCTTTGTCCAAGAAGTTCCATTGTTCAAGGGCTGACTTCTTCTTCTTATCACCCTCTTTTATGTATTCTCTGTTCAGATTTGTCCTATAATTCCTAAGCATCTTTCCAGCGCGTTGCATCACACTTTTACGATGCAACTTCTCATCCAATGCAAACAGATTCTGTAAAATAGAAATGTTATTAACTAGTATCCAAAATAGAATTGCAAATAATAGAATTTGTAATCTACAAGATAGAATTGCAAATAATAATAACTCACGCATAAATCCTTCCATATCAAGTCTTTTTTCCCCTGAGGAACTTTATGCCAATTATCATACTTAACACCACAATGGCTCCGAGTGGTACACCCAAGATAGTTTACAAAATTATTGCGGTTCACTCCAATTGCATTTCCTCCATTATCAAACTCCACAACCAATTTGGATCCACTGCCACTTAGCGCTATTAACTTCTTCAACAGAGTGATGCCCCTTTTCTTGTTAAGTGCTTGGTGCTGCACATCAAGTTGCTCCAGTGCTTCAGTGGGTACATGTGCATCATCAACCTAAATTTTGACAAAAATAAACACACTGAATTAGCCCAATATAGAAATATAGGATATATGACATAACTAGAAGATAATGAATTTTATATAAATACAGGATATGTTTTTAGAACTTACATTGGTATCCTCGCCATGCTCGTCATGGACAACATGCTCATCATGGACTTCATGCTCATCATGGACATCATGCTCATCATGGTCAGCCATCTGAAAATGTCATTAAAAAGGCAAACATTTAGCATTTGTATTAACTAGAAAAAGGCAAACATTTAGCATTTGTATAAACATACATGTCTCTAAAATTGTGATCTTTTATCAATTAACAATCCTTCATTGTGATCTTCGTGCACATATAAGTCATCATTAGCTTCAATATTTTGTGGAGTTGGCAACCCAACTGAGAATGGACTGGAGTCATCATACTTATCATAGTACTCTTCTTCATATATAGGATCTTCAATGAATTGTCTTTTACCATGAAGAACAACCGACCATTTATCATTCGCAGGATCATCGATATAGAATATTTGTTTCGCCTGTGATGCCAATATGAATGGTTCACCCTTCTCGCCAATCTTTTCAAAGTTCACCAAAGTGAAACCCAATTCATCCACTATAACTCCTTTGGTGTTATCAACCCAATTACATTTAAAGAGTAGAATTTTGAAATCTATGTAGTCAAACTCCCAAATGTCCTCAATGACACCGTAATATGACATTTTAGCTTCACGTGGACTCTTATCCTTTGCACTTGCAAAGTACATAGTCGACGCTTGAAGAGTGACCCCACTATTTTGGACGACACTCTTATCATCTTGGCGCTTTGTGTAATATGTGAATCCATTAATGTCAAACCCTTCATAAGACATAA
Organism: Alisma plantago-aquatica; assembly: GCA_963693085.1. Classification (NCBI taxonomy): domain Eukaryota; kingdom Viridiplantae; phylum Streptophyta; class Magnoliopsida; order Alismatales; family Alismataceae; genus Alisma; species Alisma plantago-aquatica. The sequence goes on along the minus strand of OY856414.1, from coordinate 738,056,711 downwards.
CATTCGATTTTGGTTTAAAGGCGAGGCATTTGATAGTTTCTGTAATATCATTTTGTGTTTGAGATAGTTGATGTAAGACTTTATCTTCAAACCACTTAGTAAAAGTCTTATTATGCTCTCTAGCAAGCCACATTGAACTTGCTCGAGGATGTTGTCTCTTTATGAAATTGGTATGTTCCTCGATATAAACACTCACTTTGTCCATATTGTGTAAAATATACAAGTGAGCTTGTTCCAACTGCTCACCGCTGATTACTTTCACCCGTGATCCCAAAATTCCTTTGCCCTCCTCAATATTCTTGTCATTATCAGGAGTGTCATTACCACTGAGAAAGTCATTGCAAAAATCCATAACCTCTCTCGCCACATAACCTTCAATAATACTCCCTTCAGGCCGATAACGGTTTTGAACATCACCTTTAAAAATGCTCATGTATCGTTCAAAGGGATACATCCAATGCAAGAAAACTGGTCCCAACATTTTCACTTCCCTAGTCAAGTGGACAACAATATGTACCATGATATCAAAGAACGAAGGAGGGAAATACATCTCAAGCTGACATAGGGTAACAACCACTTCTCTTTGCAAATTATCGAGAGTATCAGGGTCAATAACTTTGCTGCATAGACTGTTGAAAAAGAAACAAAGTCTGGTAATTGCAAACCTTACATGCTTCGGCAATATAGATCGAATTGCCACGGGCAATATTTGTTGCATTAGAGTGTGACAATCATGAGATTTAAGACCTATCAACTTCAGATCTTTCATTGATACCAATCTACGGATGTTGGATGAGTAACCATGTGGCACCTTAACATTTACCAAGCATTCACAAAAAGTTTTCTTCTCCTTTCTAGACAACGTGTAACAAGCGGGAGGTAAGTATGTTCTTTTACTACCCATTTCACGTAATTCTGTTAATTCTGACCTTATTCCCATTTCACGTAGGTCCAGTCTGGATTTTATCCCATCTTTAGTCTTACCTGGTATATTTAACAGAGTACCAATGATGCTATCACAGACATTTTTCTCAACGTGCATTACATCGATACAATGCCTGACTGTCAAAGAACTCCAATAAGGAAGATCCCAAAATATTGACTTCTTCTTGAATGAAGAATTGTCACTCCGTGTGGCCATACTACATTGTGATTTCTTACCAAATTCATTGACAATGTCTTTTACTCTTTCATAAACAACATCCCCTGGTATAGGTTTAGGTGCACTCCGTTCATCATTCCATCCATTGAATGCTTTGCGCTTCCTACGATACGGATGGAATTTTGAAAGAAACCTTTGATGACCAAGATATACAGTCTTGCCGCCATGTTTTAGTCTTATTGAATCAATGTTTTCTTCACATATAGGACACGCTTTAGCTCCTTTGACACTATATCCAGAAAAATTCCCATATGCTGGAAAGTCATTAATAGTGCAAAACAACATAGCGTGCAAATGAAATGTCTCTCTTGCTGAAGCATCATAGGTCATCACACCTTCAGCCCAAAGTTTCTTTAAGTCATCAATCAAAGGTTCAAGATAAACATCGATATCATTTCCGGGTTGTTTAGGGCCCAATATCAACAATGACAACATAACGTACTTATTTTTCATACACATCCAGGGAGGAAGATTGTATATAACAAGCATGAATGGCCAAGTGCTATGTTGGCTGCTTAATGTCCCGTACGGATTCATCCCATCTGTACAAAGCCCAAGTCTTAGATTCCTATCTTCTTCACCAAATTTGGGGTACAATAGATCAATCTTCTTCCACTGTGGGGAATCAGACGCATGTCGCAGGATCCCATCATTATTTTTCTTAACATCTGCATGCCACCTCAAATTCTTTGCATCTTTCGGATTTGCAAACAAGCATTGAAACCGTGATATTATAGGTAGATACCACAACACCTTGGCAGGAGAACCAGTTTTGGACTCCCCCGAAGTCGTCAATTTATATCGTGACACACCACATTTTGGACAATCTTTCAAATCTACATAGTCCTTTTGAAATAATACACAATCATTCGGGCATGCGTGTATCTTCTTGGCCTCCATTCCCATTGGGCACAACATTTTCTTTACCTGGTATGTTGAGATTGGCAGCTCGTTTCCTTCAGGAAGCATTTCTTTCAACAAAGTCAACAATGAAGTGAAGCTTTTGTCGCTCCATCTATTGTTAGCTTTCAACTTATACAATCTCAACACAGCTCTAAGCTTCATAAACTTAGCACAACCTGTGTATAACGGTATCTCAGCATCATGCACAATGTTTCTAAAGATAGGAGGTGGATCAGTGTGCTCTACCCTACAACTATCCAGCATCACATCAACGATGTCTGCTGGAACTGGTTCGTTCACATTTACGTCATCGGAGGCAATTTCTTCTTCCACCCAAGCACTGCTATCGACATCTACTAGTTTTGATTTTGAAATCTCTCCATGCCAGTGCCATTCTGTATAGCCTTGTACAATCCCGTTGCACATGACATGACTTTTGATTTCCTCACCAGTGTTGACTTTCAAGTTGTTACCGCAATGCCTACATGGACAGTAGAACCTATCTGTAGGTTTTTTCCTATGTTCCTCGGCAAATCTAATAAACTGATCAAGACCAGATATAAACTCTGGGGTGCAACGATTACGAATGGACATCCATGATCTATCCATTCTATGATCAGAGAAAACAAGTATATATTAGGAAACAAGTATATATTAGGAAAAGATTAGGGTATACACTTACATCCTACCTAAGTGTATAATGTGATGTCATTCTTATATATAATAAATGTGTACCACCTATCCCATCCTTGAACACCTAATCTCACTAGTAAGTGTATAATGTGTATTGGGTTTTCAAGAAAATTTCGGCAGCATTTCCCCGCTGTTCTCTAAGTACATATATACTTAGAGAACAAACGGGGAAATGCTACCGAAATTTTCTCGAAAACCCAATACACATTATACACTTACATCCTAAGTGAGATTAGGTGTTCAAGAACAGTCCCAAACCGGGGACTATCCAAGATTTACTCCTAATGAGTCAATCTTGGACGGGTTTCTAGGCCAACAAATACATGTGTTGTCATTCTTATATATAATAAATATGTACCACCTATCCCATCCTTGAACACCTAATCTCACTAGTAAGTGTATAATGTGTATTGGGTTTTCAAGAAAATTTCGGCAGCATTTCCCCGCTGTTCTCTAAGTACATATATACTTAGAGAACAAACGGGGAAATGCTACCGAAATTTTCTCAAAAACCCAATACACATTATACACTTACATCCTAAGTGAGATTAGGTGTTCAAGAACAGTCCCAAACCGGGGACTATCCAAGATTTACTCCTAATGAGTAAATCTTGGACGGGTTTCTAGGCCAACAAATACATGTGTTGTCATTCTTATATATAATAAATGTCTATAAACTACAGGCAACATGGTTAATCCTAACCAACATAGCATTATTAAATAATAAATCAAGAAATCAATAGTTTCAAACAAAAGGTCTAGGAATCTTTACTAGATTATATGTTATAACCATTGGTTTAATAACCCTATTTCCGCATGTACATGTTTATCAACTTTAAAACCCTATAATTCATGAAATCATTCTAATTCAATTTAATATGTTGGGATCACATAATTATATAATGACATCAGAATATATAGAAGAAACATAATTAACATGATTAACAACATGCTCATCAAACTAGGGTTTTCTTGATATAGTCATGCATTAATAAAAAGGTGAAACTCTGATTTAAAAACTCTGTTGTTATTTGATAAAAAATAAAACTAGGAATAAGTTGAACTTGTTGATGATGGGGTCCCCATACTACCTCACATATGAGGAAAACTTATTGTGGCAGTGGGGGAGTTAAATATGGACCGACTTAGGCACAGACCTCACCCAACATATGGGGAAAAGGGCATGCCCCGGCATTGTATAATGGTTTCTACTAGTTGCAGCTTATTATAGTATAAGGCAAGCGGGAGTGATGAACTTAATAATGGACAAAGAAGAGGGCATACCGGTCTGGAGAGGAGCTGTGGTCTGCAGACGGCGGCACAGAGTGGGCGACGGCGGTGGAGAGGAGCTGTGGTCGAACCGGCGGCGCGGCAGAGAAGCAGCTAGCAACCCTAAACCCTGGCGGTGGCGCGACGGCGGTGGAGAAGCAGCTTCTGTCGGCCTGGCGGCGGCGGCTTGGAGGCACTGGAGGCGGCGTGGAGGCACCGGAGGAGAAGGCGGCGTGGAGGCACCGGAGGAGAAGGCGGCACCGGAGAAGGAGGTGCGGCGGCACTGTCGTGGAGGGGTGCGGCGGAGTGGAGGGTCGGGCGACAGTAGAGGGGTGGTTGCGGCGGGAGCAGTTTAGGCGATGAAACAGAAGAAAGGGGAAGAGTCGGGTGATCGCAGGATATAAAGTTCACCAATAGCGTCGGTTTTTTGTCACAACCGATGCCTAAACCACTTTAGCGTCGGTTGTGACAAACAACCGACGCTTACGTGGACGATATTTTCACAAAATTGTTTGGCGGGAACCACTTTCGGCGTCGGTTATCAACAGATAACCAACGCTGAAAGGGACACTTTTCGCACAAAGTTTCATCACACATAGGCGTCGGTGGTATTTAAATAACCGACGCAATATGTGATACTTTTTCTTTTCGCTCGAAAATTGGATTTCGCGGGAGCTTTTAGGCGTCGGTTTGTTATTGTCAACCGACGCTGAATACAAAGCGGTACCCGTGTCTGGCTGGTCTTTGAATATAGACGTCGGTTTGCTTAAACAACCGACGCCTTATATGATAGGCGTCGGTTTTCCTTAATAACCGACGCCCAGAAAAGCGACACTGAATGCTATTTCTGTAGTAGTGAGTCTTGAAATCACTACACTCATCACATGTCGTTCAATATGCTTTGACATCATCAAATGCAGTCCTGAAACATTGGTTGTTATAAAGGTGATGTTTGGGTGACTGTGACACATGAGGATTGACTGTGAGTGATAGATATGCAATTTGTACCTCCTAAGGGAGTATGATATCCTAGGATCTTGATTAGTGAGACTGAGAAATGCATGCATGCACATGTGAGTCAATATATTGAGCTTACATATATCTCTGACAGTCTGCTCTAGTTCAAGGAACAAGATTGAATAATAATGAGGGTGACTTCTCCATGCCTCTAGTTCAATCTGGATATCAGTGATAAAGGAACTATACAAACACTGTAACACCATACACAAAGTGTAGGTTGAAGTTGTTTTCCAACTTTTCATTTACTTGGGTAGAAATGATGTGTGACTAGGCACCACTCATTGCTTGTGATGTCATAAGTTGTTATGGACATTCACTGCCAACGTAATATGGGACCTATAGGGTCACACACATAGGAACTCATCTATAAAAGGAGTTGAATCTTGAATAACAATTGAATTTATTGCTAAAGTGTTTAGGTAATTGATTCACGCAACAAGAAACCTGACAACACTGCCAAATGACCATCTCAAGTGTTGAGACAAGCGTCTGGGGAGTGCCAAACGGCGGTCTCAAGTGTTGAGACGGGCGTCTGGATGTCAAGTTGATTCAAGTTGAAATTGGGTTTGGATGAACAACTCGACCTGACTCGGCTCACCAGATGACTGTTTGGGTAAGTAAGACGTCCGTCTCATGTGAGTGAGATGGCTGGCTCATTCGAGGGAAGGTTCTAGATATTTCCTATTTCATTTCAATTGAACATAACTTGTTGTGCTAGAAAATTAATATGGGATATTATTTGGAAATGAATTGCCAATTTTGTGTACAGTTGGGAAACAACCAAACGACTGTTTAGGCTATGCCAAATGAGCGTCTAGCATGCCAGATGACCATCTGGGTTGCCAAAGACCATGTGATCCATCGTAGGTTGCAAGGTTTTTAGAATTGTTGCAAAAATTCAAGATCTTCCGGTCCCTTCCACTCCCGTATAGACTGGGAACCTAGACCCAAACCCCACCTATAAATAGAGGGGTACTGGGGGCTTCCCAGAGTACAACATAGATAATTGAGAATCCGTTGCTCTGACAAACATTATCCTCTTTGGTTGTGGAAACCATGAGAGCCCAGACAAGTCCTACCCGACTAGGGAGGGATAGCTAAGGGAGAGAAGATAGAAATAACTGAGTACGCCAATGGGAGGGACAACTCCTTCCTGTCTATTATAGAAGGATGACAGGAGTTCAAGTTGGTCTATGTGGACTATTCTGGAGGCAGGAGTCCTTTGGCTGCTGCTAGGAGGGCAACATCAACTCATAGTCCATGGCGAGATCAGAGAAGCTGCTGCAGTAGTTGTCTGAGTCTACTGTCTTGGGAAGAGCAGTTAGACGAGTCCTAATGCAACTAGGAGCTGCACAAACACCATCCAAGATAGAGTGCACATCTACATTGATGAGGATTGTCATTTGACATGCTCCAGGACTACATATATCTTCATGAAACCATCCTTTCCATTGCATAGTTATTGACGTGATCTATTGGTTTATGAGAACTATGTCAGTAATTTTTTTGTTTCTGCTATCCATCTCATGCTGTATTTCCCAACAATTACAACCAAGCTCAATGTGTTATCACAAAAGTTTGAAAAGCTGAATACACACTCCATCCAAACAGCCGAGCAAGTGTGTGAAGCATGTGGATCCCCCGATCATGACTCTTACTCTTGTTTTACCCTACAAATGAATGTTGGAGAGGCACATAAGAAAAGCTAATGCAGCAGGAAGTTTTTGCAACACGAAATTCTATAATCCCTTCTCCAACACCTATAATCCAGGATGGAGAGATGACCAAAATTTCTCTTACAAGAGCAACAATCCTCATAACCAACAATCAAATTAATACTAACAAAACCATGGCCAGAATCAACAACATCAAGTGAGCAACCGCCAGCCCATGAAAAATAACCAACTCCATGATTCAACACAAATATAAACTACAATCAACCTCAACTGAAGTCAACTTTGGAAACCATGTTTTAGACTTTTATTTCGACATAGATTCAGAAAAATGATGAGTTTTGTGCACATGGGCTACTCTGGAAAGACGCTATCACTCAACTTTCTTCTAAAGTAGACGAAATTGCTACTCATTCAAAGATGCTAGAAAATGAAATTGCCCAACAAGCTCTAGCAAATCAAAGAGCATCTTCCAGTCCATTGCCAAGTCAGTCGGAGATGAATCCATGTGAGTGTAAGTCCATTACATTAAGGAGTGGAAATATTAATGAAAGACCCTAACCGATAGATGAGAAGAAAGTTGAAAATGACAAAGAAGCTGATGGTGAGAAAGATCAAAGGAAGAAAGGTACAACTAAAGAGAAACCATCTTACAAGCCCATTGCATAATTTCCCCAAAGGTTTGCACGCCAGAAAGAAGATGAAAATTTCATAGGTTTATGTACATTCTCAACAAATTGTATGTCAACCTTCTATTATAAGAAGTCATTATTGAAATTCCTACCAATGCAAAGTTCTTGCAAGACTTTTTAACCAAGATGAGGAGGACAAATAAAGTGGAAACTATCATGCTATCTGATGGATAATTTTCATCATTCAGAATAGATTACCGGAGAAATTTTACGATTAAGGTTCCTTCACATTTCCATGCAAGATTGGTGATACATCATTTGATAAGGGTTTAGTTGACCTGGAGGCCATCATAAGCCTTATTCCATTTGCATTGTGAGAACAACTTGACATCAGAGACTTGAAGCCATCCAAAATGGCCATTCAATTGGAAGATCACACCATCATATATCTGAGAGGAATTGTTGAAGATGATGTTGTTCAAGTGGGAAAGTTCTTTATTCGTTGGGATAGATATGAATGAAGTTCCATCCAATCCTATTCTCTCTAGAAGACCCTTCCTCTGTATAGCTGATTGCATAGTTTACGTACGAGAAGGCAAGATCACTCTTAAAGGAGGGGAGGTAATGAAATTCTCTATTCTAGATGGAATGAAAGCTTTGAACAAGATGGACAATATCTGCCTGGTTGATTGTATTGACAAGTTTCTGGAGGAAGATGAAGAATTTTTAGATTTCATTATTGATTATTGTGAGGAGAATGGATTGAACACCTCCATGGCTATAGAAAATTTAGACATTGTTTCCAGTACTAGATCACCTTCGTATCATGAAGATGCTTCATCATTAAAGGATGAATCTAGCAAGCCCGCCAAGGAGAACAAGGTAGAACTCAAACCCCTTCCATCGGGGCTAAGGTATGCTTTTCTTGACGTAATTCTACACATCCTGTCATCATAAATGCTTATTTAATCGATGGATAAGAAATCAAATTGTTAAATGAATTGTGTGTGCATAAAGAAGTAATTGGTTATCCGATCAACGATTTGAAAGGCATCAACCCCTCCATTTGAATGCATAGAATTAATCTAGAGGAAGATGCTAACTCTTGTGTAGAACCTCCTAGGCATGTAAATCAAAATATGCTTGAGGTTGTTAAAAAGGAAATTTTCAAGTTGAAAGATGCAAGGATAATCTACCCCATAAGTGATAACCCCTGGGTGAGTGCTATTCATGTAGTGTCTAAAAGGGGGGGGGGTGGTGCACCTATTATCAAAGGGACAATGATGAATTGCTTCAGACCCGTGTAGCCACAAGATGGTGCATGTGTATAGACTATAGGAGATTGAATAAAGCAACTCATAAACACCATTTTCCATTGCCTTTCATTGATTTAATGCCTAAGATGTTAGCCAATAATTCTTATTTCTTCTATCTTGACGGTTATTTGGGATTTTTCTAAATACCAATTTATCCACCTAATCAAGAAAAGACGACTTTTACATGCACCTATGGCACATACACCTATAGACGCATGCAGTTCGGTCTTTGCAATGCACCAACGGATTTTTAGTGTTGTATGATGGCTATCTTCTCAGATTTCGTTGAACGAACGATGGAATTTTATGGACGATTTCAACGTTTATGGGAATTACTTAGATGATTTCTTGTCTAATTTATCTAAAGTCCTTGAGAATTGTAAAAAGGTTAACCTAATACTAAACTAGGAAAAGTGCCATTTTATGGTACAATCTAGAGTAGTACTAGGCCATGTGATTTCTAACAAAGGTATTGAATTCGACAAGGAGAAAGTGGAAGCAGTAGAGAAAATGTATACCTCGTCAAATGTCAAGGAGTATTCAAAGTTTTTTTGTCCATTCAGGATTCTACAGACAGTTCATCAAGGATTTTTCCAAGATGGCCAAACCTCTATGTTCATTGCTTGCTAAAGGTGTTGAATTTGTTTTTGATGAAGAATACCAAGCTACTTTTAGAAAGCTCAAAGATGCACTTATCTCAGCTCCCATTATTCAAATGCAAGATTGGGATGCACCATTAGAATTTATGTGTGATGTAAGTGACTACACCATCGACATGATCCTTGGTTAAAGGAAGGACAACAAGCTGCATTCCATCCACTATACCATTAAAACACTTGATGAAGCCCAGATAAAATATGCCATAATTGAGAAGGATTGCTAGCGGTAGTGTACCCCTTCAATAAATTTCATCAATATCTGGTGGGTTCAAAGGTTGTGGTTTATACTAATCATGCCGCCATCAAGTATTTGCTGATCAAGAAGGACGCTAAACCATGCTTGATTTGCTAGATTTTTCTACTTCAAGAGTTTGATAATGAGATCAAAGACAAGAAAAGAACTGAAAACAATGTTGTCGACCATCTTTCTAGAGTGACTACATGTGCAAAAGATGAATTGCCTATTGATGACTACCTACCCATGGAGAAATTGTATGCTATCGATACAATGTAAGAACTGTGGTTTGTAGACATGGCCAATATTTTGGCTACATGACATCTTCCACCTGATCTCACTTATCAGCAAAGGAAGAATTTCTGCATGATATCCGATTTTATTATTTGGATGACCCAATGTTGTTCAAACAAGGAGCCTACAGACTGATCCATAGGTGTGTAGCTAAAGAGGAGATACTAATCATCATTTTTGGCTGCCATTCTTCTTCCCGTGGAGGTCACTTTGGGGGAGAAAAGATAGCTACCAAGACCTTCATGATAGGTTCTATTGTCCGACCTTGTTTTGAGACGTTCATGCATATGTCAAGGCATGTGACAAATTACAGAGGACATGTGGGATATCAAAGCGAGATGAGATGACCCTCAACTCTATTTTGGAGATTGAGGTGTTCAACGTATGGGGTGTCGACTACATGGGCCCCTTCCCATCATCCTATGGTTACACATACATATTGGTTTCCTACTATTATGCCTCAAAGTGGGTAGAAGCCATCCCAAACCAAACTCCTGATGCTAAGTCCGTGCTCAAGTTGTTTCATAAGATTATTTTCTCTCACTTTCGAGTTCCAAGATCCATGATTTTAGATGGGGGAACACATTTTACTGAGAAATAGTTCAAAAATCTTCTCTCCACGTATGGGATGACACATAAATCTCTACCCCATATCACCCCAAAATAGCTGGACATGTTGACGTGTCAAATAGACAGCTGAAGAACATTCTTGAGAAGATAGTTTCTAGCTCCAGAAAGGATTGGACACTCAAGATAGATGATGCTCTTTGGGAATTCTGAACAAGATACAAGTCTGCCATCGAGACCACACCATTTCAACTCATCTATGACAAATCTTGTCATCTTCCCTTGGAGCTAGAGCATAAAGCTTGATGGGCCATCAAATTTCTTAATTTTTATATGAAGGAAGTAGGTGAGAAATGGGTGTTCCAACTCCAAGAGCTTGAGGAGCTCATGATGGATGCATATTAGAATGCAAAGATATATAAAGAGAGAATTAAAGAATGGAATTATAAGAAGATTAGAAGGATAGACTTTGTAGAAGGAGATCAGGTGCTTCTATTCAACTCAAGATTGAAACTCTTCCCAAGGAAGCTTAGATCCAAGTGGCCTAGACCCTTCCTACCTTGACGGTTTTTCCATATGGAACAATAGAGCTACAAGTCAAGCAATCAACGTTCAAGGTTAACAGACAACACTCCAAGCTTTGCACTAAAGGAGAAAAGATAGAACCAGGAGCATCATGCTCCCTTGCTGAACCATGTTGAAGAACAATGAAGTCTACTTCCAGACTCTGAATGGAAGGCCTTTGTGAGAGACGTCCCCACATCTAGATAGTTTATTTGTTTTGTTTCTTTTAGTTTTACTAAGTTAGTCATGAAATTCCAAATAAAACCTCATGGTGCTAGACTAGTGCATTTGTGTGTGACCATCAAGTAATCACTAGTATTTTTGTAGGTGGAGATTGTTTCTATTATTTTGAATAAGCAGACAAAGATATGCAAAAATCATGTTTCCACATGGCGTGTGGGCCATCCCACATGGTTTGTAGACAATTTTGCAAATTCATGAAACTTCACAAAAATTTCCTCCTTACGTTTTGTTCAAAGAAAACACGACATGCACAATATCAAACAAAATTTCAAGATACATGAATGTCAACAACACACTGTGACCCCGAGGCATCATCTTCTGGTACTCCCTATGTCTACTTGGTGCACTTTACACTGAACATAGAGGAGTACATCATCTACTGCCACCTTTCCTCCCGTTGGGTAGTCCCAACCAGGTTTGCACGTGATAACAATATGGAAAGGCTAGGCATTATGGATGAGGCGAAAGAGTATATGGTTTTTCTGGGTCTGAGTTTCTATTATTTCAATTGCATTTCCACTTACCCTTGCCTGACTTATGAATTTCTCACAATTCTCAAAGTGACAAAGGATCCATATGATAAACATGAACCATTCGGTCTAATTTCTTTCCATTTGATGAACAAACATTTCATGCTAAAATTCAAACAATTTTGTGACTTGCTTGAATTTAATTATGAAAACAATATTATCATGCCAGAACAATTTGAGGCTCTTCCTTTCTTGAGCCAAATCACTTAGCAAACCTCCTATGATCCTACTAAAGCTAGAGTGTATCATGTTCACAACTTGATATTTCAATATGTTCACTGCATTCTCAATAAAAGTATTTCCTCAAGAAAGGAAACACATGGTGTAGTGAGCAAGCTTGATTTGTTTTTTCTGTGGTCCATGGTGAATAATTATGACGTGAACATCAACTACCATTTCATGTCAAGAGTTGTAAATCTTTAGAAGGAAGAAAAAGGTGATATCATGATAGGAGGAATTATCTCTAAACTTGCTATTGCTTTGCATGTTGATCTATCTACTGTTGATCCCCTATATGGAGGGGACAATGCGGATTGTGATGATCTCATCTCTACTGACCTGTTGGAAAAATATAAGAATGGAAAACTCTTCCATAAGGTTCACCTAAATTCATATATCATCTGTTGCCTAATCCTACCCTCAAATCTCAAAGATAAGGAAAATTGAAAGTATCTTCATAATTAGGGACCTTCTATAGGTGCAAAGTCCTAGTCTTCCTCTTCCAGGACTTACATTCCACCTCCTCCTTCTACGGGAACACATATTAGATTACACTTGGAGATACCCAGATATGAGGCAGCTATATGGTTATGTTCAACACATATTTGATGATCTGGACGCCTGCATCTCTCATCTTCATCAAAACTATACTAGACTGTCCCATAATGTCACTACATCCACACCATGGTGACTAGAATTGAAACGACCATCTCGCAAAAATAGGATTAACTAATGCGGAAGCGAATTATTTGCATCGGATTACTGAAAATCACTGAAAATTTAAAACGTTTTGCAAAGAGATCCATTCATAGGAAAACTCTTTAACCATGAACCAAAGTACTCCAAATTCATCCTGGTTCACAAGTACACAACCTGTACCATTCCTTTTCAAGGATTACAACATTGACTGCCCTGTTAACAAATATACACAGGCAGTATTAAAAACTTCGAGGCACTAAGCCAAAACTCAGATTGATACATTTAAAACTCCGAGGACCTGAGAGTACAAAGACGACACATAAGACTACTATCTATATGACTAGACAAACAATATTTCCACCTGAGATCTTATTGATATCCCTGCTGTTGCTGCTGCTCTTTCCCTGTTCTAGGGTTTCTGCTCTGTCTTCCATGCATACCTAAAAATGTTTCCCATGGGGGTGAGACAATTGAAAATTGCCCCAGCGAGAGATATAACTCTCCGCCAAAAACATTGTTATTGCAGTTTATCAAATTAAAACTGAGTAGGGGTTACTTTTACATTATCAGGCAGAATTATTCATCATAGAACAGAATAAGATAATCTCCATTCTCAAGGAGGTCATTGCATCTACCCATGGTAGATAAGTAATTCATCTGTCTAATTTGCAGAGAATATAAAGAAACATAATTAACATTTACCTACTAAGGAATGCACAAAGAAATGCAACATCAGCCAATGAATCTCTGTATTCAATCCTTAAGCAAACATGCTATACGGCTGATTACATTTTACAATCACACTTATGCTCTGAGGAGATGAGATATACCACTCATACTCCAACCGACCATTACGAAATCACCTCGGTACCATATATAAGTCATCAAAAGAGCCGGATTCTTATGACCTCATCTGTCTCGGTCAGTATGAGACCACATGCAGGACATCTCGTGTCTCTGCTAACTAGCTAGCCAGGGTATTCTGGCACCTTCACTACAGAGTTACAACGTCAACTGCACTCTCATCGCCAATCGAGAGATTTCTTGTTTATCTCCTCGATCCAACATTAAGTATAATTGGGAGATTCATGATACATCCATCCCGACATATTCATGAAGGATTGAGAGGTTTCTTGTTTACCTTCCAACAATCTCTTCAAGAGAACGTAAGGATATTTTCGCCCATTTACCCCCACATATTCAAAATATGTGCTCCGGGTTTTGCCGCGGGCACCCGTTTCACCATCACCTATTCCTGACGATGATGGATCTATGGTCAGAGCACTACATGAATAGATTTCACTTGATTTATTAAGTACATTCTCATATTCTTTTAGCATCAGCCAAGTTCTCAAACATAACTTATTACAACAATGCTATAAAGAGACATGTACTACTTTTATCATATATTTATCAGTCTTTCAAAGACCCTGGGAACTCAGTCCCTCATTTCAATACTGGGAATTATCATCCCTTCACTTTCTCATCACCATAATCATATGGTTATGGGTATTCAAACCCTTAACTCATCATTGAGCATTATTATACCTTTTTTCAGGTAACTATCACCTTCAGGTCATCTAACCAATGCATTCATGATACTTGTTACACAAGCATCACACCTGGCTCACAAGGCCATGAAATATCTTGTCACCTCTCACTGGGTAACAACTTACTCATGTGACTCATAAAAGTCCATGCATATTGCTTCTTTTACTAAGCAACAACAACATTAAGGCACATAATGCCAATCAACATTTATTATATAAATGTCACGGCTCACACTAGCTATATACATCATCTCATAATATCTGTATGGTTATTAGGCATGATAACAGTCATACAAGATATTCATCACATCATATGATGTGATAGAAACACCATTATTCCTCTACCAGGAATTAGGGTTTACTATCAAATAGGGCTTTTCATTCCCTTTACCCAAATTAGGGTTAGGGTTCCCCATTTCTCATTAATAAAGAGTTCATGATCTCATTATCTGTCCAACCCTTAATACATTATTCCATACCTCTGGGGCATTCAAGGATATCATATTTGATTATTCTAGAACATTACTTTCATCATATAGCATTAATGATCATCAATTCAAGGTATGAGTTCATTTCTCATCCTTATCATGGTATGATTATATCATACACATCATTTGGGCTTAACCCCATTCTCAAGGTACATTAATTAACACTCATCAAGGTGTAACGACTCATTACATTTCATTGTAATAGTTTCATAACACACTTCATATGTTTCTTACCCAATTATATTGGATTTGAAGTACATCAAGGCATATAAACCCTAAAATGCTGAATGTGATAACTATCATATCTTGATGTATCACTTTCTCATCATTTCAAACTCTGTTGAGTTATCCATCTTATCTTGTATTAAGGTATTTCCCTCTTAATACATCCCATCACTAATCTCTTACCTTTAGCATATAATGCAAAGGCCACACATTAGAATTGTACATCTATCTCACATGATATGGACTTATCTTAGTTTAAGGCATGACTTTATTATAAAGTTGCTTATAAATAATCACAATGATACACCCTCAACTAGGGTTTATCATCACATATCTTATGTATCCTTCATCCAATTATATTGGACTTATAATCATATCAAGGTATACGATCATATGAGGTCACTTTCAAATCACCTCTAAATCAAGCATAGAGCACCACGACCGTGCAACCAAGAACGGCCGTGCGAAGGGAAGCCACCACGGCCGTGCTACCTTGCACGGTCATGCAAAGTGAAGATACCACGGTCGTGCTACAGAAGTTCCCCTCATGAATCATATTCAAGTATGAATTCTATTCTTTCATTAGGGATTAGGGTTTCACATACCATCTCCCTTCTTTAGAATAGGGATTACATATAGCATCTCCCTTCATTAGGGTTTCATATCACGTTTCCCATATTCAAGGTTTGATAATCATTCCCAATAAGGGTTTCTCATGAAATCACCCTCAATTAGGGTTTCACATGGATACACCCTCAACTAGGGTTTCACATGGATACACCCTCAACTAGGGTTTCACATGGATACACCCTCAGTTAGGGTTTCACATGGATACACACTCAACTAGGGTTTCACATGGATACACCCTCAACTAGGGTTTCATAAGGATACACCCTCAACTAGGGTTTGAGTTCAATAACCCTGTCAATTAGGGTTTATGTTCATGTTTAGGGTTTCATGATCTCTTTACTTAAGGATCATAACTCTTAACCACCACATGAATCATATTCATGTATGAATTCATGCTATCAACTTCTCAACTTGAATAGGTCATATCACCCTTTAGTTGAGTACATACAACTATGATTAACATAGTGTATCAAGTCATTGACCCTATAAGCAATTAGGAATTCATCCCTTAATTGGCACTAATCCCTTAGGTACTATTCGGGTTTCAACCTTTGTACCTTCTTTGATTATCATTACTAATCAAGATTGGATCAATGGATCATTCATCATCTTGATTCTCAAGAGATTCAATCACATTGGACCTCCATTACATAGGGTATCCAATTGAATTAGGGTTTCAATGTTGATTCCTTCAATCATTGAATTCTTGGAACCAGTCATCAATTGGACCTACCCTCATACTTCAATTGAGTTTAATAGGTCAACCTTCAACTGATTTGACTCTCAATTGACCCTCAATTGATCATCAATTAGGGTTTGATTCAATTGAATTAGGGTTTGGAATCGATGATTCAACAAAACTAATCAATGTAAGACTAGTTGCTTTGAAACCATTGAACCATCATCCAAATTGGGTATGACCTGTCCCCAAACGGTCTTGAGGTCGTTTGGATGACCTCCAAATGGTCTTGAGACCGTTTTCCCATCATATCACTCAAAACCAAGCCATCCAAGTAGGGTTTGGAGTATTGAAGTGCTCACCAATTCAGCAATTTATTGCAGATCAACTTGGTACCTTTAGGCCTTCAAACACCTAATCATACTCAACCCTAGACCTCCAAACGGTCTTGGGTGACCACCAAACGGTCTTGAGACCGTTTGGATGAGCTCCAAACGGTCTTCAGACCGTTTGGCTCATCCAACCTTTGGACTTTAGTGAAAAATCATCATGGATTGGTCTATCGAGTTGATCAACAAATCAGCATTGAGTTGCAGTATGATTTGGTACCTTTGGACCTTCAATTGGTCAACTATACTTGACCCCAGACCTCCAAACGGTCTTGGGGTGATCCCAAAACGGTCTGGAACCCGTTTGGATGATCCCCAAACGGTCTTGAACCCGTTTGGGCTAATCAACCCAAAATCTCAACTTAACTCATTGGAATTTCAGCACTGTTTTCAATTAGGGTTTGCCTAATTGAATAGCCTTCAACTCACGATTCCTTTGGAGTTAACCCCTCAAATTTGTAGAGTCATTAACCAACATAATTATGAACAGGAATCCGAAACGGTCAACGCTTGGTCAACTCACTCAAACGGTCTTGAACTCGTTTTCCCAAGTAGGTCAAGTTAATCAGGTTGAAAATCAGCACTTAATCCAATTAGGTTTTCCTAATTGATTAGCCTTCAACCTATGATTACTTTTGAGTTAACCCCTCAAATTTGGAGGGTCATTAACCAACATCATTATGAACATTAATCCCAAACGGTCAACGCTTGGTCAACCATCTCAAACGGTCTTGAACCCGTTTTCCCAATCAGGTCAAGTTATTCAGGTTGAAAATCAGCACTTAATTCAATTCGATTTGTCTAATTGATTGGCCTTCAACCTATGATTCCTTTGGAGTTAACCCCTCAAATTTGGAGGGTCATTATCCTACATAATTAGGAACGCAATTCCCAAACGGTCAACGCTTTTTCAGCTCCTTCAAACGGGTTTGAACCCGTTTGCCACCAAATGGTATGCAACCCGTTTGGTCATTAAACGGTTTTGGTGAAACCGTTTGGTCCCAACTTTTGAGATCGTTTGCTCCCAAGATATTTGGTGAGGTGCTTGCTTATGATGATTTCATCATCATCTTCCTTCGTGCACCCAAGAACAGCAACTGTTCTTGATGGAATTTGCAGCAAAGAAACAAAAGTGTATAAAATTGAAGAAATCAATCAACAAAGCATAGAGAATTGATGCAATAGCAATGTTTAAGGGTTTGAGTTATAAAACCCGCCTCCAATTGAGCTCCAAAGCTCCAAGCTCACGCCATTAATGGTGGATGAAGCTCTTGCAACTCCCCCTAGGCTCGTCCTCAAGCTTTTGATTGTAAAAGTTGGCCACAGGTTGGGGACGTGCTCCCTGCTCCTCCCTAGCTCCTTGGTCAGTTTTGCAAGCAAGGGGAAGAAGAAAATCTGAAAAAGGCCTTGGTTTGGGCTTGGAAATGGCACTTTTATAAGGAAATTTATGAGAGAGAAAATGCTTTATAAAAATCCAATTAATCCCAATAAAGTGGCCGCCTCTTCCCCCTCAACTATCTTGGGTACGAGGCACCTTCCTTGCCTTTAATTCTCCTTCATTATCCTCAATTTAAAGAAAAGCAAATTAAGCACCTTAATGCTTATAATATAATATCCCACATGTGAGTGGATATTACTTTTCTTTATAAAAAGGTGAGTGGAATTTCACCTACTTAAGATATTTTCGTTCCTTATCTTGTTAAAGGAACGTCCATCCTTATTCAAAATCAACCCAAAACATTTTGGTTGAAAGCCCTTCAATTATTTTTATTCATTTTTGCCCTAAATCGAATTAGGGTTTCAATTAGGCATTATTCTTGATTATTTTAATGTCAAGATTCTCTCTCCTACAACTTAATTCAAATGAGGAGTCCCTCTCCTTTTCTTTGCTCTAAATGATGATAAGAAACATTAGGGACCTTGTTGAAGTGGTAATTTGCACATTGAACCCTAGATTTTGGGTAAATTGCACATTACACCAAAACTAGGTTTTAATGCACAAGGATTGCTTTACAAGCTTAATCTTGGTGTCCAAGCTTGTGGAAACCATACCACTACATCATATTCATTCTTATGATGTCTCAACATCAGAGGAACATCTTATCATGCAACATTTGCAATTTAACCCCTCAACTTGGGTAATTTGCACTTTAGTCCAAAATAAGCAAACATTGCTTCAACATTGTTCAAACAGGACCAAAATTGAAACATAGGTTCCTTTTGAGCCTTAATTACTTTTCACAAGATGAGATTAAGCATATAATCATCTTTCTTAATTAAAACACCTAGGGTTAAAGCATAACCCAGGTCAGGGATGTTACAAATTATAAACCCCTAACAAGGATTTCGTCCCCGAAATCCCAGATAAAGGGAACAGATATCATTCATTCATCATATCATCATGTCTCTTCATAACACCTCATTGTTATGTAGACATCATAGAACTTTGATCAGCACAAAGTTCCTTCACACCATATTCTCATAGAGTCAAATGAGAACTTATCTTAAAGACATATTTAGTTGTTATGTTTATGCAAAGCATAAACCCCTAACATATGATGTTCATATCATTTTATATAATCATACTGATTTCATAGTTGACCATTCCAGGTAGCCAATCTAAACCATCTGATAATTCTCAGATACCAGAATCTCTTACCTTGGTATCAGTCGCATGTGTTGAAAACACATTATATTCTCATCTTTCTTTTATCATATTTACAACTTTATAGAACATGGATCACCTCCCTTGTTCTCTTTCTCATCATATGAGGGTCATACTTTTACTTCCTCATATACACATACTGATCTGAATTCCTATCAGATCCTTCTTTCTTGTTCTTAAGATATGATACATTTATCCATATCATATTTCCAATTTCATGATACTCTTTAGATTGTATCAGAATGATTGGTTGATCATGGAAATCAAAAATATATCAATCCAAGAGTTTCCATACTCACTTTATCATCAATAGTTGTGCACCTGATCAGGGTTTACAAGTACTGAGATCAAGTAGTATGCACTTACATGCTATCATATTCCTTTCTTTTCATATTACCATAACATAAGATTTAACATCCCTGGATTTTATCCAGGCATCTCTTCTATACCTCTTCCTCTTTCATGGAGGTAAGATCAATATAGAGCATTTAAAAGAATACTAAACAGAATTCAAATTCTAGTTCTCATCATTTCATCCCTATATAGCAACCAATGGGGAAAACAATATCAACAATTCTCCTTTTTATAACAAAAAGGGTTTAGTGTACTCAACATGTACACATTTATAACATACCTTGTACTCATATCATGGTCTTACTAGTCTTATTACTGAAGAAAAAACTAATCCATAGAATCTTACAGGTGAAAGGTTAAGACCTTTGCACTTACTTAGTGGATACTTCCCTGGTACACTAGGCATTTATTGCACTATTAGTACCAAAAACTTGGCCGTTTAAAACCATTAGGCAAATGTCTCTAGAATTATAGAGACCATTCCCTACTTCTCAGCTTATTGCCCCTTCTTGGGCACTACCATCACATATTTATTATCTGTCTGAACTCATGGAAGAGTCCACTTTCTTGCTATAAGTTAATCTTTTCCATATTTTCCCTTGTTCCAACATGACTAAGTCATTTAGGAACTCATTTAAAGCTCAAGATTTCTGTATTAAGGACTGATAACCTAGGTTGTAAGCCTAGCATCCAGTCCACTCATATGCATTACTGTTGCCCTAATCTTCCCAACAAGAGCATGATCATAGGATTCTCTATCCTGATCAGGTCTTAATGGGGATTCTCAGGCACTCATTCTATTCTTGCATGATCCCTTGCACCTCTTCTTGGTGCAACAACATTGCCCTAAGCAATGTGTTCATTGTGCTCTCCAGTCACTTTAAACTTTACCCTTTCTCTGCACAAGCACAAATCATTATAGGGTATACTGGAGGACACTAACACAGACTCAACAACTTAGTCCTATGTCTCTGTAGACTCAACGAACCTAGAGCTCTGATACCACTAATTGAAACGACCGTCTCGCAAAAACAGGATTAACTAATGTGAAAGCAAATTATTTGCAGCGGATTACTGAAAATCACTGAAAATTTAAAACTTTTTGCAAAGAGATCCATTCATAGGAAAACTCTTTAACCATGAACCAAAGTATTCCAAATTCATCCTGGTTCACAAGTACACAACCTGTACCATTCCTTTTCAAGGATTACAACATTGACTGCCCTGTTAACAAATATACACATGTAGTATTAAA
The DNA here is from genome assembly GCA_963693085.1 of Alisma plantago-aquatica. Classification (NCBI taxonomy): domain Eukaryota; kingdom Viridiplantae; phylum Streptophyta; class Magnoliopsida; order Alismatales; family Alismataceae; genus Alisma; species Alisma plantago-aquatica. The sequence continues at coordinate 738,035,798 of OY856414.1, read as the reverse complement.
AACTTCGAGGCACTAAGACAAAACTCAGATTGATACATTTAAAACTCCGAGGACCTGAGAGTACAGAGACGACACATAAGACTACTATCTATATGACTAGACAGACAATATTTCCACCTGAGATCTTATTGATGTCCCTGCTGTTGCTGCTGCTCTTTCCCTATTCTAGGGTTTCTGCTCTACCTTCCATGCATACCTAAAAATGTTTCCCACGGGGGTGAGACAATTGAAAATTGCCCCAGTGAGAGATATAACTCTCCGCCAAAAACATTGTTATTACAGTTTATCAAATTAAAACTGAGTAGGGGTTACTTTTACATTATCAGGCAGAATTATTTATCATAGAACATAATAAGATAATCTCCATTCTCAAGGAGGTCATTGCATCTACCCATGGTAGATAAGTAATTCATCTGTCTACTTTGCAGAGAATATAAAGAAACATAATTAACATTTATCTACTAAGGAATGCACAACGAAATGCAACATCAGCCAATGAATCTCCGTATTCAATCCTTAAGCAAACATGCTATACAACTGATTACATTTTACAATCACACTTATGCTCTGAGGAGATGAGATATACCGCTCATACTCCAACCGACCATTACGAAATCACCTTGGTACCATATATAGGTCATCAAAAGAGCCGGATTCTTATGACCTCATCTATCTCGGTCAGTACGAGACCACATGCAGGACATCTCATGTCTCTGCTAACTAGCTAGCGAGGGTATTCTGGCACCTTCACTACAGAGTTACAGTGTCAACTGCACTCTCATCGCCAATCGAGAGATTTCTTGTTTATCTCCTCGATCCGACATTAAGTATAATTGGGAGATTCATGATACATCCATCCCGACATATTCATGAAGGATTGAGAGGTTTCTTGTTTACCTTCCAACAATCTCTTCAAGAGGACGTAAGGATATTTTCGCCCATTTACCCCCACATATTCAAAATATGTGCTCCGGGTTTTGCCGCGGGCACCCGTTTCACCATCACCTATTCCTGACGATGATGGATCTATGGTCAGAGCACTACATGAATAGATTTCACTTGATTTATTAAGTACATTCTCATATTCTTTTAGCATCAGCCAAGTTCTCAAACATAACTTATTACAACAATGCTATAAAGAGACATGTACTACTTTTATCAGATATTTATCAGTCTTTCAAAGACCCTGGGAACTCAGTCCCTCATTTCAATACTGGGAATTATCATCCCTTCACTTTCTCATCACCATAATCATATGGTTCTGGGTATTCAAACCCTTAACTCATCATTGAGCATTATTATACCTTTTTCAGGTAACTATCACCTTCAGGTCATCTAACCAAGGCATTCATGATACTTGTTACACAAGCATCACACCTGGCTCACAAGGCCATGAAATATCTTGTCACCTCTCACTGGGTAACAACTTACTCATGTGACTCATAAAAGTCCATGCATATTGCTTCTTTTACTAAGCAACAACAACATTAAGGCACATATTGCCAATCAACATTTATTATATAAATGTCACAGCTCACACTAGCTATATACATCATCTCATAATATCTGTATGGTTATTAGGCATGATAACAGTCATACAAGATATTCATCACATCATATGATGTGATAGCAACACCATTATTCCTCTACCAGGAATTAGGGTTTATTGTCAAATAGGGCTTTTCATTCCCTTTACCCAAATTAGGGTTAGGGTTCCCCATTTCTCATTAATAAAGAGTTCATGATCTCATTATCTGTCCAACCCTTAATACATTATTCCATACCTCTGGGGCATTCAAGGATATCATATTTGATTATTCTAGAACATTACTTTCATCATATAGCATTAATGATCATCAATTCAAGGTATGAGTTCATTTCTCATCCTTATCATGGTATGATTATATCATACACATCATTTGGGCTTAACCCCATTCTTAAGGTACATTAATTAACACTCATCAAGGTGTAACGACTCATTACATTTCATTGTAATAGTTTCATAACACACTTCATATGTTTCTTACCCAATTATATTGGATTTGAAGTACATCAAGGCATATAAACCCTGAAATGCTGAATGTGATAACTATCATATCTTGATGTATCACTTTCTCATCATTTCAAACTCGGTTGAGTTATCCATCTTATCTTGTATTAAGGTATTTCCCTCTTAATACATCCCATCACTAATCTCTTACCTTTAGCATATAATGCAAAGGCCACACATTAGAATTGTACAGCTATCTCACATGATATGGACTTATCTTAGTTTAAGGAATGACTTTATTATAAAGTTGCTTATAAATAATCACAATGATACACCCTCAACTAGGGTTTCTCATCACATATCTTATGTATCCTTCATCCAATTATATTGGACTTATAATCATATCAACGTATACGATCATATGAGGTCACTTTCAAATCACCTCTAAATCAAGCATAGAGCACCACGGCCGTGCAACCAAGAAAGGCCGTGCGAAGGGAAGCCACCACGGCCGTGCTACCTTGCACGGTCGTGCAAAGTGAAGCTACCACGACCGTGCTACAAAAGTTCCCCTCATGAATCATATTCAAGTATGAATTATATTCTTTCATTAGGGATTAGGGTTTCACATACCATCTCCCTTCTTTAGAATAGGGATTACATATAGCATCACTCTTCATTAGGGTTTCATATCACGTTTCCCATATTCAAGGTTTGCTAATCATTCCCAATTAGGGTTTCTCATGAAATCACCCTCAATTAGGGTTTCACATGGATACACCCTCAACTAGGGTTTCACATGGATACACCCTCAGTTAGGGTTTCACATGGATACACCCTCAACTAGGGTTTCACATGGATACACCCTCAACTAGGGTTTCATAAGGATACACCCTCAATTAGGGTTTGAGTTCAATAACCCTGTCAATTAGGGTTTATGTTCATGTTTAGGGTTTCATGATCTCTTTACTTAAGGATCATAACTCTTAACCACCACATGAATCATATTCATGTATGAATTCATGCTATCAACTTCTCAACTTGAATAGGTCATATCACCCTTTAGTTGAGTACATACAACTATGATTAACATAGTGTATCAAGTCATTGACCCTATAAGCAATTAGGAATTCATCTCTTAATTGGCACTAATCCCTTAGGTACTATTCGGGTTTCAACATTTGTACCTTCTTTGATTATCATTACTAATCAACATTGGATCAATGGATCATTCATCATCTTGATTCTCAAGAGATTCAATCACATTGGACCTCCATTACATAGGGTATCCAATTGAATTAGGGTTTCAATGTTGATTCCTTCAATCATTGAATTCATGGAACCAGTCATCAATTGGACCTACCCTAATACTTAAATTGAGTTTAATAGGTCAAACTTCAACTGATTTGACTCTCAATTGACCCTCAATTGATCATCAATTAGGGTTTGATTCAATTGAATTAGGGTTTGGAATCGATGATTCAACAACACTAATCAATGTAAGACTAGTTGCTTTGAAACCATTGAACCATCATCCAAATTGGGTATGACCTGACCCCAAACGGTCTTGAGGTCGTTTGGATGACCTCCAAATGGTCTTGAGACCGTTTGCCCATCATATCACTCAAAACCAAGCCATCCAAGTAGGGTTTGGAGTATTGAAGTGCTCACCAATTCAGCAATTTATTGCAGATCAACTTGGTACCTTTAGGCCTTCAAACACCTAATCATACTCAACCCTAGACCTCCAAACGGTCTTGGGTGACCACAAAACGGTCTTGAGACCGTTTGGATGAGCTCCAAACGGTCTTGAGACCGTTTGGCTCATCCAACCTTTGGACTTTAGTGAAAAATCATCATGGATTGGTCTATCGAGTTGATCAACAAATCAGCATTGAGTTGCGGTATGATTTGGTACCTTTGGACCTTCAATTGGTCAACTATACTTGACCCCAGACCTCCAAACAGTCTTGGGGTGATCCCCAAACGGTCTTGAACCCGTTTGCATGATCCCCAAACGGTCTTGAACCCGTTTGGGCGAATCAACCCAAAATCTCAACTTAACTCATTGGAATTTCAGCACTGTTTTCAATTAGGGTTTGCCTAATTGAATAGCCTTCAACTCACGATTTCTTTGGAGTTAACCCCTCAAATTTAGAGAGTCATTAACCAACATAATTATGAACAGGAATCCCGAACGGTCAACGCTTGGTCAACTCACTCAAACGGTCTTGAACCCGTTTTCCCAAGAAGGTCAAGTTAATCAGGTTGAAAATCAGCACTTAATCCAATTAGGTTTTCCTAATTGATTAGCCTTCAAACTATGATTCCTTTTGAGTTAACCCCTCAAATTTGGAGGGTCATTAACCAACATCATTATGAACAGTAATACCAAACGGTCAACGCTTGGTCAACCATCTCAAACGGTCTTGAACCCGTTTTCCCAAGCAGGTCAAGTTATTCAGGTTGAAAATCAGCACTTAATTCAATTCGATTTGTCTAATTGATTGGCCTTCAACCTATGATTCCTTTGGAGGTAACCCCTCAAATTTGGAGGGTCATTAGCCTACATAATTAGGAACGCGATTCCCAAACGGTCAACGCTTGGTCAACTCCTTCAAATGGGTTTGAACCCGTTTTCCACCAAACGGTTTGCAACCCGTTTGGTCACCAAACGGTTTTGGTGAAACCGTTTGGTCCCAACTTTTGAGATCGTTTGCTCCCAAGATATTTGGTGAGGTGCTTGCTTATGATGATGTCATCATCATCTTCCTTCGTGCACCCAAGAACAACAACTGTTCTTGATGGAATTTGCAGCAAAGAAACAAAAGTGTATAAAATTGAAGAAATCAATCAACAAAGCATAGAGAATTGATGCATTAGCAATGTTTAAGGGTTTGAGTTATAAAACCCGCCTCCAATTGAGCTCCAAAGCTCCAAGCTCACGCCATTAATGGTGGATGAAGCTCGTGCAACTCCCCCTAGGCTCGTCCTCAAGCTTTTGATTGTAAAAGTTGGCCACAGGTTGGGGACGTGCTCCCTGCTCCTCCCTAGCTCCTTGGTCGGTTTTGCAAGCAAGGGGAAGAAGAAAATCCGAAAAAGGCCTTGGTTTGGGCTTGGAAATGGCACTTTTATAAGGAAATTGATGAGAGAGAAAATGCTTTATAAAAATCCAATTAATCCCAATAAAGTGGCCGCCTCTTCCCCCTCAACTATCTTGGGTACGAGGCACCTTCCTTGCCTTTAATTCTCCTTCATTGTCCTCAATTTAAAGAAAACCAAATTAAGCACCTTAATGCTTATAATATAATATCCCACATGTGAGTGGATATTACTTTTCTTTATAAAAAGGTGAGTGGAATTTCACCTACTTAAGATATTTTCGTTCCTTATCTTGTTAAAGGAACGTCCATCCTTATTCAAAATCAACCCAAAACATTTTGGTTGAAAGCCCTTCAATTATTTTTATTCATTTTTGCCCTAAATCGAATTAGGGTTTCAATTAGGCATTATTCTTGATTATTTTAATGTCAAGATTCTCTCTCCTACAACTTAATTCAAATGAGGAGTCCCTCTCCTTTTCTTTGCTCTAAATGATGCTAAGAAACATTAGGGACCTTGTTGAAGTGGTAATTTGCATATTGAACCCTAGATTTTGGGTAAATTGCACATTACACCAAAACTAGGTTTTAATGCACAAGGATTGCTTTACAAGCTTAATCTTGGTGTCCAAGCTTGTGGAAACCATACCACTACATCATATTCATTCTTATGATGTCTCAACATCAGAGGAACATCTTATCATGCAACATTTGCAATTTAACCCCTCAACTTGGGTAATTTGCACTTTAGTCCAAAATAAGCAAACATTGCTTCAACATTGTTCAAACAGGACCAAAATTGAAACATAGGTTCCTTTTGAGCCTTAATTACTTTTAACAAGATGAGATTAAGCATATAATCATCTTTCTTAATCAAAACACCTAGGGTTAAAGCATAACCCAGGTCAGGGATGTTACAAATTATAAACCCCTAACAAGGATTTCGTCCCCGAAATCCCAGATAAAGGGAACAAATATCATTCATTCATCATATCATCATGTCTCTTCATAACACCTCATTGTTATGTAGACATCATAGAACTTTGATCAACACAAAGTTCCTTCACACCATATTCTCATAGAGTCAAATGAGAACTTATCTTAAAGACATATTTAGTTGTTATGTTTATGCAAAGCATAAACCCCTAACATATGATGTTCATATCATTTTATATAATCATACTGATTTCATAGTTGACCATTCCAGGTATCCAAGCTAAACCATCTGATAATTCTTAGATACCAGAATCTCTTACCGTGGTATCAGTCGCATGTGTTGAAAACACATTATATTCTCATCTTTCTTTTATCATATTTACAACTTTATAGAACAGGGATCGCCTCCCTTGTTCTCTTTCTCATCATATAAGGGTCATACTTTTACTTCCTCATATACACATACTGATATGAATTCCTATCAGATCCTTCTTTCTTGTTCTTAAGATATGATACATTTATCCATATCATATTTCCAATTTCATGATACTCTTTAGATTGTATCAGAATGATTGCTTGATCAGGGCAATCAAAAAGATATCAATCTAAGAGTTTCCATACTCACTTTATCATCAATAGTTGTACACCTGATCAGGGTTTACAAGTACTGAGATCAAGTAGTATGCACTTACATGCTATCATATTCCTTTCTTTTCATATTACCATAACATAAGATTTAACATCCCTGGATTTTATCCAGGCATATCTTCTATACCTCTTCCTCTTTCATGGAGGTAAGAGCAAGATAGAGCATTTAAAAGAATACTAAACATAATTCAAATTCTAGTTCTCATCATTTCATCCCTATATAGCAACCAATGGGGAAAACAATATTAACAATTCTCCTTTTTATAACAAAAAGGATTTAGTGTACTCAACATGTACACATTTATAACATACCTTGTACTCATATCATGGTCTTACTAGTCTTATTACTGAAGCAAAAACTAATCCATAGAATCTTACAGGTGAAAGGTTAAGACCTTTGCACTTACTTAGTGGCTACTTCCCTGGTACACTAGGCATTTATTGCACTATTAATACCAAAAACTTGGCCGTTTAAAACCATTAGGCAAATGTCTCTAGAATTATAGAGACCATTCCCTACTTCTCAGCTTATTGCCCCTTCTTGGGCACTACCATCACATATTTATTATCTGTCTGAACTCATGGCAGAGTCCACTTTCTTGCTATAAGTTAATCTTTTCCATATTTTCCCTTGTTCCAACATGACTAAGTCATTTAGGAACTCATTTAAAGCTCAAGCTTTCTGTATTAAGGACTGATAACCTAGGTTGTAAGCCTAGCATCCAGTCCACTCATATGCATTACTGTTGACCTAATCTTCCCAACAAGAGCATGATCATAGGATTCTCTATCCTGATCAGGTCTTAATGGGGATTCTCAGGCACTCATTCTATTCTTGCATGATCCCTTGCACCTCTTCTTGGTGCAACAACATTGCCCTAAGCAATGTGTTCATTGTGCTCTCCAGTCATTTTAAACTTTACCCTTTCTCTACACAAGCAGAAATCATTATAGGGTATACTGGAGGACACTAACACAGACTCAACAACTTAGTCCTATGTCTCTGTAAACTCAACGAACCTAGAGCTCTGATACCACTAATTGAAATGACCGTCTCGCAAAAACAGGATTAACTAATGCGGAAGAAAATTATTTGCAGCGGATTACTGAAAATCACTGAAAATTTAAAACTTTTTGCAAAGAGATCCATTCATAGGAAAACTCTTTAACCATGAACCAAAGTATTCCAAATTCATCCTGGTTCACAAGTACACAACCTGTACCATTCCTTTTCAAGGATTACAACATTGACTGCCCTGTTAACAAATATACATATGCAGTATTAAAAACTTCGAGGCACTAAGCCAAAACTCAGATTGATACATTTAAAACTCTGAGGACCTGAGAGTACAGAGACGACACATAAGGCTACTATCTATATGACTAGACAGACAATATTTCCAGCTGAGATCTTATTGATGTCCCTGCTGTTGCTGCTGCTCTTTCCCTGTTCTAGGGTTTCTGCTCTGCCTTCCATGCATACCTAAAAATGTTTCCCACGGGGGTGAGACAATTGAATATTGCCCCAGCGAGAGATATAACTCTCCGCCAAAAACATTGTTATTGCAGTTTATCAAATTAAAACTGAGTAGGGGTTACTTTTACATTATCAGGAAGAATTATTCATCATAGAACAGAATAAGATAATCTCCATTCTCAAGGAGGTCATTGCATCTACCCATGGTAGATAAGTAATTCATCTGTCTACTTTGCAGAGAATATAAAGAAACATAATTAACATTTATCTACTAAGGAATGCACAAAGAAATGCAACATCAGCCAATGAATCTCCGTATTCAATCCTTAAGAAAACATGCTATACGATTGATTACATTTTACAATCACACTTATGCTCTGAGGAGATGAGATATACCGCTCATACTCCAACCGACCATTACGAAATCACCTCGGTACCATATATAGGTCATCAAAAGAGCCGGATTCTTATGACCTCATCTGTCTCGGTCAGTACGAGACCACATGCATGACATCTCGTGTCTCTGCTAACTAGCTAGCCAGGGTATTCTGGCACCTTCGCTACAGAGTTACAGCGTCAACTGCACTCTCATCGCCAATCGAGAGATTTCTTGTTTATCTCCTCGATCCGACATTAAGTATGATTGGAAGATTCATGATACATCCATCCCGACATATTCATGAAGGATTGAGAGGTTTCTTGTTTACCTTCCAACAATCTCTTCAAGAGGACGTAAGGATATTTTCGCCCATTTACCCCCACATATTCAAAATATGTGCTCCGGGATTTGCCGCGGGCACCCGTTTCACCATCACCTATTCTTGACGATGATGGATCTATGGTCAGAGCACTACATGAATAGATTTCACTTGATTTATTAAGTACATTCTCATATTCTTTTAGCATCAGCCAAGTTCTCAAACATAACTTATTACAACAATGCTATAAAGAGACATGTACTACTTTTATCATATATTTATCAGTCTTTCAAAGACCCTGGGAACTCAGTCCCTCATTTCAATACTGGGAATTATCATCCCTTCACTTTCTCATCACCATAATCATATGGTTCTGGGTATTCAAACCCTTAACTCATCATTGAGCATTATTATACCTTTTTCAGGTAACTATCACCTTCAGGTCATCTGACCAAGGCATTCATGATACTTGTTACACAAGCATCACACCTGGCTCACAAGGCCATGAAATATCTTGTCACCTCTCACTGGGTAACAACTTACTCATGTGACTCATAAAAGTCCATGCATATTGCTTCTTTTACTAAGCAACAACAACATTAAGGCACATAATGCCAATCAACATTTATTATATAAATGTCACAGCTCACACTAGCTATATACATCATCTCATAATATCTGTATGGTTATTAGGCATGATAACAGTCATACAAGATATTCATCACATCATATGATGTGATAGCAACACCATTATTCCTCTACCAGGAATTAGGGTTTACTATCAAATAGGGCTTTTCATTCCCTTTACCCAAATTAGGGTTAGGGTTCCCCATTTCTCATTAATAAAGAGTTCATGATCTCATTATCTGTCCAACCCTTAATACATTATTCCATACCTCTGGGGCATTCAAGGATATCATATTTGATTATTCTAGAACATTACTTTCATCATATAGCATTAATGATCATCAATTCAAGGTATGAGTTCATTTCTCATCCTTATCATGGTATGATTATATCATACACATCATTTGGGCTTAACCCCATTCTCAAGGTACATTAATTAACACTCATCAAGGTGTAACGACTCATTACATTTCATTGTAATAGTTTCATAACACACTTCATATGTTTCTTACCCAATTATATTGGATTTGAAGTACATCAAGGCATATAAACCCTGAAATGTTGAACGTGATAACTATCATATCTTGATGTATCACTTTCTCATCATTTCAAACTATGTTGAGTTATCCATCTTATCTTGTATTAAGGTATTTCCCTCTTAATACATCCCATCACTAATCTCTTACCTTTAGCATATAATGCAAAGGCCACACATTAGAATTTTACAACTATCTCACATGATATGGACTTATCTTAGTTTAAGGCATGACTTTATTATAAAGTTGCTTATAAATAATCACAATGATACACCCTCAACTAGGGTTTCTCATCACATATCTTATGTATCCTTCATCCAATTATATTGGACTTATAATCATATCAAGGTATACGATCATATGAGGTCACTTTCAAATCACCTCTAAATCAAGCATAGAGCACCACGGCTGTGCAACCAAGAACGGCCGTGCGAAGGGAAGCCACCACGGCCGTGCTACCTTGCACGGTCGTGCAAAGTGAAGCTACCACGGTCGTGCTACAGAAGTTCCCCTCATGAATCATATTCAAGTATGAATTCTATTCTTTCATTAGGGATTTGGGTTTCACATACCATCTCCCTTCTTTAGAATAGGGATTACATATAGCATCACCCTTCATTAGGGTTTCATATCACGTTTCCCATATTCAAGGTTTGCTAATCATTCCCAATTAGGGTTTCTCATGAAATTACCCTCAATTAGGGTTTCACATGGATACACCCTCAACTAGGGTTTCACATGGATACACCCTCAGTTAGGGTTTCACATGGATACACCCTCAACTAGGGTTTCACATGGGTACACCCTCAACTAGGGTTTCATAAGGATACACCCTCAACTAGGGTTTGAGTTCAATAACCCTGTCAATTAGGGTTTATGTTCATGTTTAGGGTTTCATGATCTCTTTACTTAAGGATCATAACTCTTAACCACCACATGAATCATATTCATGTATGAATTCATGCTATCAACTTCTCAACTTGAATAGGTCATATCACCCTTTAGTTGAGTACATACAACTATGATTAACATAGTGTATCAAGTCATTGACCCTATAAGCAATTAGGAATTCATCTCTTAATTCGCACTAATCCCTTAGGTACTATTCGGGTTTCAACCTTTGTACCTTCTTTAATTATCATTACTAATCAACATTGGATCAATGGATCATTCATCATCCTGATTCTCAAGAGATTCAATCACATTGGACCTCCATTACATAGGGTATCCAATTGAATTAGGGTTTCAATGTTGATTCCTTCAATCATTGAATTCATGGAACCAGTCATCAATTGGACCTACCCTCATACTTAAATTGAGTTTAATAGGTCAACCTTCAACTGATTTGACTCTCAATTGACCCTCAATTGATCATCAATTAGGGTTTGATTCAATTGAATTAGGGTTTGGAATCGATGATTCAACAACACTAATCAATGTAAGACTAGTTGCTTTGAAACCATTGAACCATCATCCAAATTGGGTATGACCTGACCCCAAACGGTCTTGAGGTCGTTTGGATGACCTCCAAATGGTCTTGAGACCGTTTGCCCATCATATCACTCAAAACCAAGCCATCCAAGTAGGGTTTGGAGTATTGAAGTGCTCACCAATTCAGCAATTTATTGCAGATCAACTTGGTACCTTTAGGCCTTCAAACACCTAATCATACTCAACCCTAGACCTCCAAACGGTCTTGAGACCGTTTGGCTCATCCAACCTTTGGACTTTAGTGAAAAATCATCATGGATTGGTCTATCGAGTTGATCAACAAATCAGCATTGAGTTGCAGTATGATTTGGTACCTTTGGACCTTCAATTGGTCAACTATACTTGACCCCAGACCTCCAAACGGTCTTGGGGTGATCCCCAAACGGTCTTGAACCCGTTTGCATGATCCCCAAACGGTCTTGAACCCGTTTGGGCTAATCAACCCAAAATCTCAACTTAACTCATTGGAATTTCAGCACTATTTTCAATTAGGGTTTGCCTAATTGAATAGCCTTCAACTCACGATTTCTTTGGAGTTAACCCCTCAAATTTAGAGAGTCATTAACCAACATAATTATGAACAGGAATCCCGAACGGTCAACGCTTGGTCAACTCACTCAAATGGTCTTGAACCCGTTTTCCCAAGAAGGTCAAGTTAATCAGGTTGAAAATCAGCACTTAATCCAATTAGGTTTTCCTAATTGATTAGCCTTCAAACTATGATTCCTTTTGAGTTAACCCCTCAAATTTGGAGGGTCATTAACCAACATCATTATGAACAGTAATACCAAACGGTCAACGCTTGGTCAACCATCGCAAACGGTCTTGAACCCGTTTTCCCAAGCAGGTCAAGTTATTCAGGTTGAAAATCAGCACTTAATTCAATTCGATTTGTCTAATTGATTGGCCTTCAACCTATGATTCCTTTGGAGGTAACCCCTCAAATTTGGAGGGTCATTAGCCTACATAATTAGGAACGCGATTCCCAAACGGTCAACGCTTGGTCAACTCCTTCAAATGGGTTTGAACCCGTTTTCCACCAAACGGTTTGCAACCCGTTTGGTCACCAAACGGTTTTGGTGAAACCGTTTGGTCCCAACTTTTGAGATCGTTTGCTCCCAAGATATTTGGTGAGGTGCTTGCTTATGATGATGTCATCATCATCTTCCTTCGTGCACCCAAGAACAGCAACTGTTCTTGATGGAATTTGCAGCAAAGAAACAAAAGTGTATAAAATTGAAGAAATCAATCAACAAAGCATAGAGAATTGATGCATTAGCAATGTTTAAGGGTTTGAGTTATAAAACCCGCCTCCAATTGAGCTCCAAAGCTCCAAGCTCACGCCATTAATGGTGGATGAAGCTCGTGCAACTCCCCCTAGGCTCGTCCTCAAGCTTTTGATTGTAAAAGTTGGCCACAGGTTGGGGACGTGCTCCCTGCTCCTCCCTAGCTCCTTGGTCGGTTTTGCAAGCAAGGGGAAGAAGAAAATCCGAAAAAGGCCTTGGTTTGGGCTTGGAAATGGCACTTTTATAAGGAAATTGATGAGAGAGAAAATGCTTTATAAAAATCCAATTAATCCCAATAAAGTGGCCGCCTCTTCCCCCTCAACTATCTTGGGTACGAGGCACCTTCCTTGCCTTTAATTCTCCTTCATTGTCCTCAATTTAAAGAAAACCAAATTAAGCACCTTAATGCTTATAATATAATATCCCACATGTGAGTGGATATTACTTTTCTTTATAAAAAGGTGAGTGGAATTTCACCTACTTAAGATATTTTCGTTCCTTATCTTGTTAAAGGAACGTCCATCCTTATTCAAAATCAACCCAAAACATTTTGGTTGAAAGCCCTTCAATTATTTTTATTCATTTTTGCCCTAAATCGAATTAGGGTTTCAATTAGGCATTATTCTTGATTATTTTAATGTCAAGATTCTCTCTCCTACAACTTAATTCAAATGAGGAGTCCCTCTCCTTTTCTTTGCTCTAAATGATGCTAAGAAACATTAGGGACCTTGTTGAAGTGGTAATTTGCATATTGAACCCTAGATTTTGGGTAAATTGCACATTACACCAAAACTAGGTTTTAATGCACAAGGATTGCTTTACAAGCTTAATCTTGGTGTCCAAGCTTGTGGAAACCATACCACTACATCATATTCATTCTTATGATGTCTCAACATCAGAGGAACATCTTATCATGCAACATTTGCAATTTAACCCCTCAACTTGGGTAATTTGCACTTTAGTCCAAAATAAGCAAACATTGCTTCAACATTGTTCAAACAGGACCAAAATTGAAACATAGGTTCCTTTTGAGCCTTAATTACTTTTCACAAGATGAGATTAAGCATATAATCATCTTTCTTAATCAAAACACCTAGGGTTAAAGCATAACCCAGGTCAGGGATGTTACAAGAATGGATTCCTGGCACATCTCTCAAGGGCACTATGGCTATCCTCCACAACCACCTCCACATGCAAGACCCTGCTCCATGGAAATCATCGATCCCACCCTCTTCACAGAGCATATCTAGCCTCCCCAAGAGGGTTTGAACCCTCATTCTGACACGCGTGAGGTACCTAATTGCACAACTCTTAATTTTATTATGAACACTGAGTACACTACATATTTCAAGCTTGGGGGGGTACAATCGACCGATGGTTTTAGTTTTACTTTTCATGTCATTTGTTTATTGTCATTATGTTGTTTCTTGCATGTTTTGCATTTTTTCTCACATCATTGCATGAATATTGAGTAAAAATATTGATCAATCTTCCTTACTACTTGAATCATTATTTGCAAAGAACATCACTATATAATGACAAATTGGGAATAAATCACACTATTTGATTTTTTTTGAATTTTTTGGCTATTCATCTCCATATTTAGGTGTTTGGCTACGCATGATTTCCAATTCTCTCACTCATGATCTTAAACCATGTAATCATTCAAATTCTTTGAAATTTTCAACTTTGGAGCTTTCAATAATGATAAAGATGACCTTGCCAATCTTATAATGCATTTTTCACTGTTCTACTTGAAAATTCTTACAAAATGAAAATCTACTGTCATGATTAAAGTAATGAAGGGTGAACTAGCATAGGATTGCGTGGTTTCAAAGCAGAGCCCAAATCACATAAAAAGGAGTTCTGATCTTCAATTAAAAATCCAAACCCCACAAAAGATGGTTAAGTCACCCACGTTTGCACCAACCTAATGAAGGTTGGGGATAACGCCTGAAAGAGGGAAATTAATCCCTAAACAGTATTCTACATACGCGTAAGCCTATATTAGCAGCCGATTACCCATACACTGAAATCTATTTGAAATTTTCTTAAAGAACAATGTTATTGCAGGAAGATAGAAAATTTCATTTTAGTGATCTTTTTGGAAAATCATTATGTTTTTGGCTCTAGTCGTCTTATTGTTGATAATTGCTCTCTAGTTGGCTCTTTCAAGGCAAACTGAATACCTATTTGAACTTAAAATCTTATCTTGAGAGTTAGAATTGACTTCATGTTCAATCACTCATCTAAATGATGAAAATTGCCATTTTGAGGTCTATCAATTCACATTCAATAGGATATGATTTCGCTCATCTATCTATTCCGACCATTTTATCCAGTTCTTTTTGCTTGAGGACAATCAATGGTTCAAGCTTAGGGATATTTATGTGCACAAATTATATCATGTTTTCATGCCATTTTAGTTGCACATTTCACTCAATTTAGCCACATTTCTACTCCAATTCATGTGAAGATGTTTTTTTCTTGTCGAGCTTACCCATGTTATGATTTGAACTGCAATACATCACATTCCATTCACAATGAAAGAAAAATGCCCAACATCTGACCTTTTGGTATTTTCAAAGTAGCCCCAAGGCTTCGAGCTCAAAACTCAACAAAAAAGCTGCAACATGGCATGTGGATGATAGACACAATGTGTGACGCTGAGTCAACTGACACTTGAATCATCTCCAGTAATGGTGTGTGACCTAACGACATAATGTGAAGTAAATAAATTGGAATTTGATAGAAAAATGTTCTTATGCTGTATGATCCACTCACACGACGTGTTACTTGTGATTGTGGCCTGACTTGTTTGAAGATTTAGATCTGACACCTTGCATGACTTGCAAACATGGCGTGTCATGTTTATTTTTTGCAATTTTTTTTAAAAGAACAATTGCTCATTTTTCATTAGATATAACGAGCCACTTACCTTGGGAAGTGAACCACACATCATTTGGAGTAGTTAGAGGCCATAAACAAGAGAAGATCTTTGGAGAGGCGACTTAGGAGAGAAGGCTTGGGTTTCTCTGGAGAGAACCCATTCTTGGATCATTTTCTTTTCTTTTTTCCTTTGAAAAGCTATAGAGAGGATGTTGCCAAAGCAAGGAGTGTTTTAAAAGAAGGATCTCCACCTTTTGGCAGGATATATCCATCTATTTTTCATTCCTATGGATCTATTTGTTATTCCTCTCTCTTACTCATGTTTCTTTCATTTACATATCATTTATGCTTGTATTTCCTCACCATGAGTGAGTAAACTCATTTTCTTGGACATGGGAGATAACTCCCATGCCACAACTCATGTGATATTTAATGTTTAATTATTGGTTAATCTTCTATTTCAAAATGAGTTATGGTGTTTATATTCTTGTATGCATGGATGGCCACCATATTTACATGCTTTATGCCTTTTATAATTTCTGGAAAGATTTATTAAGAGGTAGGGAATAACTATTTTGACAACATGTCCTTGATCATGGGATTAGCTATGATCATGTTCAGGGTTCTAGATTACAGTATGAAATCATGTATATGCATGGGATTGTTATACATGATTAGGACTATCTTTTATTATTGAGAAATGTTTTAGACAAAATAAACCTACCTTATGAAGGTTGGCTAATATAAGTGATCTAGGTTTTTATTTGACTTATGATGTGGAAGTGAAATCCCATATCCAATATCCTCTTGACCTAATCTTTAATTATTCTCGAAGTGATTAGTGTTCTATATTTTCTTGTTTAAAATTTTAAATTGATTTGATCCAACCAACCTTTTAATTGAAACTGATTTAGATTGTTGAAAGTTAGCAATTTTGCATCTAGCTAGCCTATCTCCCTGTGGTTTGACCTCTACTACAATTGATTCCGTATACTTACAGGTGATTGATGAGTTCATACAAGTAATATTTAAAACTCACTTGCCTTTGGAAATCAACAATGAGCTTCTTCTTATCTCTCTTTTTGTATAATGAACAAGATTAAAGAGTTGACATTTTCCTAGGTGTGGGAAATAGCCCCATTTTCTGTATCTTATACTCTCATGTCATAAATTGCTATCATATATATTTTTAGATGGATTGATTGCATGCTCTATATATTAAATACCTATCTTATATGATTGTTGGAATATTAGATGTAAAGAAATTGAAATATAGGATTAGAATATCAATCAATTTAGTTGTGTGACACCCATTGCCACAACAAGCGAGATAACTCAAAACCAAACCACGGAATTAAAACTAAATATCTAGGTTACCATAAAAAATAAGAAATTAAAACTAATTTCATCAAACCATAGGAGTCACAACATATTGCACATGAGTCCACAAAAGTCACCTATTTTATATCACCTACCCAAAACAGTATACAAGATACTATTCACTGGCTCTCAAGCCACATCCTGTCACCCAAGGTAACTTGTTCAGAGAACCAAGTTAAACCGCTCCAAAATAGAACCAAAACTTCATAGAACACCAAAACACTCGATCATCATGATACATATATGCCATCTCTATACAACAACGGGAATAAAGCCAAAACCTCATATCAATACATACAACAAAAACCTCCCCTAGGACCTAAGTGTACAGGGACAACACATAGGACTCTACTTCTATACACAAGCAACATATCCAACCTTTCGACATATAATGGTTCTCTTGTTGTTCAACACCAACAACACGATATCTACTTCCTCATTTTCGATCACCTAAAAGATCTGGAAGTCCACAGGGTGAGACCAAATGTCCCAGCGAGAGATATAATTCTCCACGAACATCTATTAAAAGCACATATAAGCTAAGCAGATAAAACAATATACTAAATAGGTAGAACAACATACTAAGAAGGTACTTCAGATTCAACTAAATGATATGTACTCAACAGATGAAATAGATTGAACAAGACTAGGCAGATATGATTGAATAGTAGATTAAGTTATATTCTAAAAAGGAATATGAAGAACATGTATAACTGCTGCCTTCTCTTACTATCTTATAATTCAAGAAATCACTAAAAAGATAAGGCAAAGGGGCTCAAGCAATGTAATTCATATTTAACCCTAAGCAGGATATACTATACAACTGTGTTACATCTTTTATTATTGCCCCGATGATTTGAGTAATACCACCTAAATCCAACTGACCCCGCTAAGTCAAAATCGGTGCCATACAAGGTCAAATGGAAGAGCTAGAATCCATGAACTCTCCACACCTCTTGGTCAACACAAGTGAAACACCGCAGAGAGATACCAGCCAACTGCAAAAGTTAACATATAGTCAATAGAAGGATCATCTCACGCATGGCCATTCATGTAAAATACCTAGTCCACCTTTGCTATAGGTAACAACACTAGAAGATCAGACTCACGCATGGCCGTTCTTAAAAGAAGGAGTGGATCAAACATTGCCATCCATATCACAAGGAGATCGGCTCATACATGGCCATCTCACACAACCTATAATTATGGACACAAGGAGATACCTTGACCTGCACCCCGAAATATTCAAAAATATGTGCTCTGAGTTATACTCATTTCACCAATCCAGCAATTAGAGCTGATACTGGAAAGGATCTATGGCTCATGGAAACTACATGATTAGGGTTCCACTTGATGAGTTAGCAAATTAGGTCACTTTTAGCATCAATCAAGTTACAATGTATAAAGCCAAAAACAATCTCTATAAGAAAAAAGGGTGCATTGCAACTCCAGAAGATATAAGACGTGTAAGGTGTGAACTTGTCACACAATCACCACATGTTACTCAAATATCTACCATTCACGAGGACAAAACCAACATTACACATCACTGTGGGATATCAATCCCTTAGTCACATCACTTGAGGATATCACCTCTCAAGGCATCAAACCATCACCAGGTCATATGACCTATCACATTAAACCCTGCATGAGATTCATCACATTACGCCTCATCAATGTTCATAAGAACCACATTGTATCATATAATCACCACCATAGCATACACAAGTCATGGTATACATATCACCTGCTAGGTTAGGGGTTTATAAACATGAAAGAGAAAGTAGTATAATAGATGACTATCTCAAGAGAGATAAACCAAACACATGATATATCTCATCATTCGGGTTACAGATCCATGCTTAAGCGATTAGGGTTTTGTAGATACATCAAATCATTAAACCATAGATATGGCACCTCCCATACTTTTGGAACACTTTAAGGTTACGAATCATGATCAAGGTTAAGCAAATGACTATCCACACAACACTACACATGGCTTATACATTACTCATAAATGTGTGTTGATTGAGTACTCAAGCATGTATCTCAACCATACATCAACCATTTGTCATGACAACCCACCAACCATGTGTCACGACCACCCACCAACGTGGGTCACGACCATCAACCATCATGGGTCACGGCCATCAACCATCTATGATGTCTCAACCATGACCAACACCATGATGCCACAACTACGCCACACCAGGAAGGGTATGTCTCGATCCAATAAAGGCTAGAGTTCCAACCACCCAAAGCAAACATGTCGTTACCTATGACCTCAAAGGGGGTGGGGGAACCCGACCAAAACCAAGGATGTCTCGACCTCAAAAAACATCATTGCACCATAATCACCAAAATTGGGTACAAAACTAGGGTTTTGGATTCCATCCAAACCAAACATGATCTCAACATCAACAAAGTTCTAGAGTCTATCAACATCTACTAGTATGTTGAGGAATCATTTTAGAGGTATAAAATAGTAGCATTCATGTAGAAGAAATGCATTAATAGAGAAGGTTAAGAGTTATATAACCCGCCTAAAAGAAGGTCACTCCAAGGGTTGCAAGCTCCAAACACACGACCACTAAAGGAGAAAGAAGATCCACCAAAAGCTCCACCCTTGGCTACAAGGACACCCCAAGAAATAGAAGACACCATGGTCAAAGATTTCCCAAGGAAAGAGAGAAAGAATCTCAAGGCCGAACCAAAAGAAAGAAGGGGGAAAAGAGAGAAGAAACTTCCTCTCACTTGGGTGTCACCTTGTCAAAACATGGCCTATGTCCCCTTGTGATGAGGAGTTTACTCTCAAGAATGACCATCATGTCAAAACATGGTCTAAGGTCGAGAAAAGGGAAGAAGATGGGGTAGAAGATCCAAGGAAAATGCCATAAAGGAAAGGTAAACACTTACCAAGGTAGAAGATGATCAAGGGTCACCACAAGCACCACATGCAAGGATGATCCTCCTTCAAGGCACCAATAACAACACCTCCTTGATCCACCAAGCTTCAAGGATGACCAAGCAAGGAAGGAGAAAGAAGATGGCTGAAAAACAGATCACTTTCATGGAGAGAAGAGGGTTTATATAGCAAAGGAGGAGAGAGGTAGGTCAAGATATGAGGTGTCAACAAGATAGGGCTCCAAAGGGACACTTGTCCACCCAAGAAACTAACATGGAACCAATTAAAACCCACATGCATGAGATAGTGATACACTCTATGTTGAGTCTCGACTCACTTGGGTCACACACATGGTCATGGTCGCGACCCACCATGGAACACTATCCATGGTCACGACAACACCACCAAACACAACAAGGCCGCAACACACAAGGTCACCAAACCCCTCCTAGGTCAAGACACCCAATACAAAGGCAACTTTCTCGACCCAAGATCACCCAAAACCATCTTATTTGTGACCACAACATCTAGAGGGGTGTCTCAACCACGACACCCACAAAACAACCCCTGGGTCGTGACATAGGTCGCTACACCCGCAAGGTGCACAAACCCCAGAAAGCCTTATCTCCCAAGGTGATTCCACCACTCAACCAAAGCTCAAACAAGGTTCCCCAAACCACCAAAGCCTCTCTCATGAAACCAAGAGAGAGAAGGAACACTCTAGAGGTAAAAAATTACAAGATAACCTCCCTACTTGGGTACTTTGCAATTTACACCAAAATAAGTGCACAGAGCACAAACATCATCCAAACAAGCTCAAACTGGAGACTAAAGCCCTCCACAAGATCTAAAATCATATCAAAAGATTATAGAAAGGTTCTAAACAGATCATCAAGCCAAAGAAAACATGGTTAACCCAAAACATAGGTCAGGGGTCTTACAAGCCATAAACCCCTAACAAGGATTTCACCCCTAAAATCCTAAGTGAAAAGAGAAAGATACTTCCTCCACATCTCTTCCTCAAGCTCCCATGTAGCTTCCTCAAAGCAATGGTGATGACAAAAAATCTTCACAAGCATTATGTCCTTATTCTTAAACTTCTTCACTCTTGTATCAAGGATCAACACTGGTCCTTTCACTTAAGACACATCCTCATCAAGTTCAACTTCAACTGGCTGTAAGACTAACTTTGTACCAGGGCAACACTTCCTCAACATGGACACATGGAATACTAGATGCAACCTGTGTAAATCAGGTGGTATCTCAAACTTATAAGCCACCTTCCCAACACATGCCACCATAGGGTAAGGTCCCATATACCTAGGAGACAACTTACCCTTCTTCCCAAACCTCAGAACACCCTTCTAAGGAGAGACCTCAAGATACACCCTGTCACCCACTTGGAATTCGAACAGTCTACACCGGTTGTCTGCATACAATTTCTATCTGTCCTGTGCTTCCTTCAACTGATGTTGAATCACTTTCATCTTCTCTGTCATTTTCTACACAAGTTCAGGACCAAGAAGTTGGTGGTCACCGGTCCCATACCAACACAATGAAAATCTATAACGTCTTCCATACAACGCTTCATATGGTGCCATGTCGATGCTTTGCTGACAACTATTATTATAAGAAAACTCTATCAAACTGAGGTAGATATCCCAACTACCCAAAAACTAAAAGACGCAAGCTCTCAATAGATCCTCCAAGGTCTGTATGGTCCTCTCAGACTGACCATCTATCTATGGGTGAAAGGTAGTACTAAACCTCAAATGCATACCCAAAGTTGCATGCAAGCACTCCCAAAAATGGCTTATAAACTAAGGACCTATATCTGACACTATGGTAGCTAGAATACCATGCAAACACACTATCTCATCAACATATGTCTGGGCAAGCTCTTGTGTAGTATACATTGTCTTCATAGGAAGAAAATGCACTGACTTGGTCAACCTGTCAATGATTACCAAAATGCAATCATAACCTTTCGCTGTCCTAGGTAGACCAATCACAAAGTCCATAGTCACACGATCCCATTTCCACTATAGTATAGACAACGGTTGCGACACCCCTGCAGGCTTTTGATGTTCCGCCTTAACTTGTTGACACACAACACACTTGGCCACAAACTCAACCACATCACATTTTAAGCCAAGATACTAATACAGATCCTTGAAATTATGGTATATCTTGGTGTTACTTGGGTTCATAGTATACATTGAAGAGTGAGCTTCTCCAAAATAATTTTCGTTAAGCTGTCAACATCATGAACCATGACACTGCTGTGATAACACACTGTCCCATCATCTACCTTGTGGAAGGTATCATGCTTCTCACTGCCAAACTTTGATCGTATATGTTGTATCATGGTATCAAACTATTTCCCCTCTCTAATCTACTGCCTCAATGTGGGATTCACTTGTAGCTGTGCCAACAACCCAACTAGGAAGGAAACCTCTAGCTTCACGTTCAACTGACGTAAGGAGACCAATCTCTTATGGAACACCAAGGAACACAACTGTGCCTTCTCCATAGGTGACAGTGAAGAAGATTTACTACTCAAAGCGTCTGCCACAACATTTACCTTTCTTGGATGGTAATCAAACATGCAATCATAGTCTTTGATTAGCTCCATCCAGCATCACTACTACGTGTTCAACTCCTATTTCAAAAAGATGCACTTTAGGGTCTTGTGGTCTATGAAGATCTAACACTTCTCTCTGTAAAGGTAGTGCCTCTAGATCTTCAAATCATGGACCACTGCAACTAGCTCTAGATAATGGGTTGGGTAGTTCTCCTCATGTTTCTTAAGCCATCGTGAAGCAAAAAAGAATCACATTCTTGTCCCGCATCAGTACGCAACCCAAACCATTCCTCGATGCATCACATAAGACTATGTATCCTCTCCCTTTCTCAGGAAGAAGTAACACTGGTGCACTAGTCAGTTTCTCCTTTAACAGCTGGAAGGCCCACTAACACTTGTTGTAATATCCCAATTTTTCAAGAGTAATTTAAAACTTAGGATGTAGTCTTTCTTAAATAAATATAGTTGAGGGTCTTAATGCAAAAAGACCATGAATGAAATTTCTTAAAATATAATGAAGTGAGAAGAGTAAAATAGGACTCAAAATACAATTTTCTTTCGTATGGGCATCACGTGTAATTAACTCAAAGATATAAATGTTGGTTTTCCTTTTCTCTCTCCTCTAAAGAAGTTACTCAAAAAGGAACAGAAGGAAGATGAAATAACTTTCCAGTAAACAATAAGTTATTATCTCGAATTTTTGACTCAAGGGATCACAAAGGGAAGTGTTTCCCAAATTATCTAATGTATTAATGAATTACATCAAAGTTAAATGACTGATAAGGAATTATGTGGAAATTTCTAAAAATGGTAGGTTGAGAGTAACCAATGGGCATAATTCGACCCTAACTTGCACCCAAGATAAAAATACACTTAAATATGTGTCCCTTCCAATTTTGGATATAAAAAGAAGTAATTTAATGTATTAAATAATTCAAATATGTATTTTTCTTAAGGGGCAAGAAAAGGATATCTAACTTTTGTATTTTAACACCAAATCTTTTCCACACAGAGATTTAAATATTAAAACTTTACTTTAAAATTTGGGACCAATCGAAATTAAGGATAAGGAGATATGAATTAAATAAAGTTTCCTAAAGTGATGATGATTATGGATATATGCATTTAAATGTCACTGATATATTCAGAATGAGAAACTATATCTGCCCCTATATTTTTGTCCCATGGACTTCTAGCTATCCGATCATGATCTGATGATGGCCCGTCATCTTGTAGCTTGTGTTGGATCGGGAAAAACAAGGGAACGGTAATAATGCATTTCCAATTTTGATTTCCTCTAATCCTAGTGCATATGCACATCTAGAAGTTCCTCCAATAGATTTGGGAGGAGTTTCTGCACCCAACAATCCTAAGATTGGCCCAGTTTTGGAGGCTATAAAGTTTTCCCTTTTTCTCAGTCCGCTCGCCGACTACCCCTCCACAGTCGGGACTTTATAAGGGGAATAGCACCCTCATGCAAACATAAAAGATAGCCCCACAGGTGCCACTTGACCCCATAATCCATTCTTTGCTATATATTCCAACCCCAACCTCACACTCTCTCTCATTCTCTACCCAACAACCTACCAAAGTAATACCCTTGCTGTTCTCACTGCACCAACCACAACTGGACGAATTGGGGCCGTCAACGAGTTCGACTTGACGAGGCGAAGGTGAAGGCACTCACTCTTGCCACCTAGTAGCATCAAGTCTCTGGGTCAACCACTAGGTTGACCTCCTACTCAAGAAGAAGGTATCCACAAGGTAGAAGATGAGTTTTAGTCAAAAGACCAAATGACCCTTGCCTCCTCTACAGAACAAGTCAGGGCAAAATGGTCTTTAGACGCTCTTTTTTTTTCCTAGCGATGCGAGCACGGGCCGCCAACCTGGCATAAGCCAATCGGCTAGGCTGTGCCCAACGGTGCGCACCCTGGCCCAAAGAGCCTCCCATGTGGTGAGCTCCTATTGGCCCAAAGGTATTTATTTTATAAAAATGCTAGTAAATCATTGGTAGATCCAAATATAACAAAGGTATATATATTTTTGATCATAAAAATACAAGGAATGAAATAACCATAGATTCAAGACCTATATCTGCTTCTAATATGAAAAGTACTTAATGTTAGCAACTCTAATGTGCTAGATGTAAAAAAACCCTAGTTCCTTAGTTTTGATGATCACGATATGTTTAAATGATCCTAATAATCAAAGTCTAAGCTATTTGGATTAAAATATCATCTTGGATCTAATTCAAGATTAATAAATCATATGTTAGAAAAATTACAGTTTTAGGTGATGAATGGAATGCAAATTGATATATTGAATGTTATGGACAAGGCGTTTGGGGTTTTCAAACCGCAAGGACATGATTAGGGTTTACTAAACCTAGGAAGGAAGATCAAATCTCCTCTAAGTGCAAGGTAAGTGGTCCATGCTAATTGAACATAAGTAATGTTTGCTTTTATGTATGCATGTATGCAATGAACATTATGAATGTGTTATCTATTTCAATTGCTTAAAGTCAATGAACTTGTGATGAATCAAATGTTATGCTTTTACTGTCCATATTATGGTATCATATTCATGCACATTAAGAGTAAAGTTAATATTAAGATTTAAGAGAAATTGAAGTGAAAGGTAAGAGTTTGAAGCTAAAGATAATGTTACAAGATAATTTATATAAGATCCTAACCAAGAGTCTCCTCAGAGCAAAACTAAGAGGAATTTTGGTGCATAAGAGAAGAGGTACTTCGGTGCAACCCAAGAGGCACTTCGGTGCAATCAAAGAGGCACTTCAGTGCATAAGAGAAGAGGCGCTTTAGTGCAAAACCCAAGGATTCTTATATAAGTCAAGATAAAATAAGCAATTTAAAAGAAATTGTGTACCTTTTTCCATGTTTAATGTTCAAAGATTATTTTCAGTTTACATGCTTCCTTTAAATTATAATATGTTCAATTCCACTTACCACTAGTTTTATGCATGGCTGGGGGTGTGATGCTCGTAGGTAAGGAGCAAGCTTAGGAGGAAGAACTTTTTTTTTCATGCAAGGAATAACTCAAAAAATCTTAAAGAAGAAAAGACCTGGTGGGGTGCCTTTAACAAGATGATCCAAAGTTTAAATACCTTTTACTTTATGTATAATCTTGTCATCAAAGTAGATAGGTGAACTTTATGTAGATTTCCTTTTGCCAAAGCTATGTATCAATCTGATTTCAATTAATGCGAAGTGTTTCATTTACTTTAAATTGCAAAGAATAGAATCTTGTGACACCCCCTTGAATAAAGTGCTTCCACTCAGTGATTTATACATGTTGTGAAAAAGTGGGGTGTTACACTTGTCATCATAGATGAAAGACACATATTTCCTTGTCAGCTTCGTTAAGGGTAACACCACTGAACTGAAGTTCTTGATGAACATCCAATAGTATCTTGCCAAACCTAGAATTCTACAAACTTATGTCGGTGTATTAGGATGCTCCCACTCTATTACAGATTCCACTTTCTTGGGGTCCACATAAACTCCCTCATAGATATCAAATGTCCTAGGAAGGACAACTCCTTCAGTAAAAACTCACACTTGTTGAACTAGGCGTACAACTGATGTTGCCTCAATGTGGCTAATGCCAGATGTAGATTCTTCTCATGCTATTTACTATCTCTTGAGTATATCAAGATATAATCTATAAACACTACCACAAACTGGTCCAGATAAGGTCTAAACACCCTGTTCATTAGTCCATAAATGTTGCAAGTGAATTGGTTAGCCCAAACGACATAACCACAAACTCATAATGACCATACCAATTCCTGAATGCTGACTTAGGTATGTCATCCACCTTGATCCACAATTGATGATATCCCAATATCATATCTATCTTGGAGAACACCCTGGCTCCTTACAAGTGGTCAAACAAATCATCAATCCGTGACAAGGGATACTTGTTCTTTATCATCACCTTGTTCAATTGCTTGCAGTCTATGCACAACCTCATCGTTCCATCTTTCTTCTTGACAAACATCACTGGAGCACCCCATGGTGACATACTTGGTCTAATGAAACCCTTATCAAGCAGCTCTTGCAACTATTTCTTCAACTCTGCCATCTCAGCTGGCACCATCCTGTATGATGTCTGAGCTATCGAATGGGTACTTGGGACTAGATTGATCTCAAAATCAATCTAATGAGGTGGGAGAACACTTGGAAACTCCTCTAGAAACATGTCCTTGAACTCACAGACAGCTGGTAATTCCTGAATACTAGGATTCCTCACCTTAGTATCCCTCACATGTGCCAAAAATGCCTCACAACCTTGCCTCATCAGCCTCTCTGCCACCAGACACGTCGGGAGAATCTTCCTATCTCCTTAGAAGATCCATGTCTCATCGCCATCTCAAAATGTTACCACCTTAGCACCAAAACCTAAGACCACACGATACTTCTCCAAGGTATCCATTCTAAGGATCACATCAAATCCATGCATGTCAAGTGGTATGAGATCCACTTGAATGTTGTGTCCTAAAAAAGAAAGGAAACACATCTCGCAACTATGCAGAACCAACCAATGGGGTTTCTAAACACTACTAAAAAATGGTCTTTAACTACAAATAAAAAGTGTAGTAAATACCCCAAATTTTGTAGCTAAAAGCTTTAGCTACATTTATCCTTACATTTAGAATATGAAGCTAATACCCGTGTAGATAATTGTTTTAACTACATTTTTTAAAATTGTAGTTAGAGATTCATCTAGCTACAATTTCATATGGAACCTCAATTGTAGGTAAAGGTTTTCATTACACATAAAAATGTAGTTACAATTGTAGTTAAATAGATGACTACAATTGTATTTGTAGCTACGATATGTAGGGGGAAATGCCATTAGTTACAATTGTATATGTAGTTCATGTGTAGCAAAAATAAGCACTTACTACACTTGTAATTGTAGTTAGTGTATAGTTAGAGACATCACTAACTACATATTCATGCATATGTAGTTAGATTATGTATACATTCACTAAATTATTAACACAAAAGTACTTTTCATAAAAAAGTCAAAATCAATAGTTATTCAGATCAAGTTCTGATTGTAATGTCAATAATCATACTTTTATTTATATTGAAACATGAGTACACATGGGGAGGACATAAAACTTGCCCCAATTTTACAACATGGAAAGAAGATACATGTATACAATGACCCTTATGAGAATATATGTTTACATCTCTCTCCAAATTTAACCCCACATTGTACTCTAGATCTCAACTTTTTCAAGAAGCCTGAAATCACTTGGATCGAGACCTGCATGATTATGTTCAAATTTCATATCATCATACTAGATTACCACTGAAGCAAAAAGTAGACTTGAAACATCTTCAACTGAGAGAACAAATATCTTAGGCCATTTAAAGGTAGATCACATAGAGTAGATGTATCCATCAATCTTCCCAATCAAAAGATAG
This sequence comes from Alisma plantago-aquatica, assembly GCA_963693085.1. Taxonomy (NCBI): domain Eukaryota; kingdom Viridiplantae; phylum Streptophyta; class Magnoliopsida; order Alismatales; family Alismataceae; genus Alisma; species Alisma plantago-aquatica. The sequence goes on along the minus strand of OY856414.1, from coordinate 738,007,791 downwards.
GATGATGAAAATTTCTGATGACCTAAGACTGAAGAAAATAGATTAAGTCCACCTGCAAGATTCAACAAATTCAATTTTAAATTAAAATTTGAACAATAATATCAATTCTAGTCAAGCATTTGTGTCATGGGATTTGTAGATTATTACCTTCTTCAACGGAGTACATGTACACATACAATAGACTCCTTTCAATAGCATGCTCTACTCACCAGGATTTAGTCATGTACTGTAAGAGCATAAAACAAAATGGATCATAAAACACCAGTGTAGAAGCAAAGGGGTGATGCATGCGTAGATAAGTAGATAGCCACTACTATATACATTTGGATTAACGTCGGTCTTATTAAAAAAAGTTTGTAATTGATAACCTACAAGTTCAACGTACATGTTAGGAAGTACAAACACTTTTCTGGGCAATATACCTTCTTCAACAAAATGCATGTACATATAAAATAGCCTCCTTTCAATAGCATGCTCTATTCACCAGCATTCAGTCATGTACTGCTAAGGAAGAAAGCATAAGAGAGTTGAATGGAGGATTGTTTAAGCTCTCCTTCTAGATCTATTTAAGATGTAGTACCTTAAGTTTGCATTTTTAGTACTGAGCGCTGGATGAAAAACTCTATTGAGTTCATGTCGTCCTGATCTTGGAGCCATACCACAATCTTTCAGATTTAGTTGCAGCAAGTGCAATAAATAAGTTGTATTTGAAAGCCAATATCATAGATGCTCATTGCCTACTAGATCTTGGAGCAATGAAATGTACAATATCAAATTGTTAATCATCTAATGTAAGACAAACCAGATAATAATCTTCCATAGCAATCAGATTATCATAAAGAAAATGTTTATAACTCCATGTTTGTTGACAGTAGGAACAACATGTGAGAGGCAACATGCCAACAAACTACCAAGCCCTTTATCACATATGGTGACAATTCTAGTTTATAAGCAACACAAAAGGATTCAAAATTGGGATTACATAACTGAAGCTCAAAAGACGCATGCTATTTCTTGAAAAAAAATACTATCAAAACTAGATAAACTAATTTTCTAGATTCTCACCATATTTGAAAATGTTTGGTTCTTTTGGAACAATTTAAATGCCTCATGTCCACTATAGGAGGTTCGGACCTGATCACACTACGTGGTCCATCTATTGGTTTGCTTAATACAGAAGCTAAAATACCAAATCAGTAGATTCTCAACACACAAAGTACCTGATCGGATGGTAGTAATCAATATGTGATGAATATTTTCATCTAACTCCATAGCCAGTCCCACTAGTGACAAGCATACATAACTGCAATGATGACGACATCTTACACCATCATACAAAGGTGTAGAAAATGAGCAAGTTGTCAATTTGCAAAATGATCATGGTTGTCATATGCTTCAATATCAAACCATCCATTAGGTAGATAAGGGGTCTTGACTGCTATGATCAATCTCAGTTTCTTGATTTCATCTGAAGGGGTCCTACAATGGAAAAATAAATACATATGAATCAGCAAGCAAGATGACCCAACTGATCATTTGTAGATCTTCAACAACACATAAGGAAAAATAAAGTGTATGACTACCTCAGTCTTCTGCCACAGCCGACTCAACACTCTATCAACAAGATGACCCATGTAGTTCCACTGGCAATGTTTAGGATCCGACCAAACATCATTAAAATTGACAAGACATTTAGATAGATTTCAGCTTTAAATGCACTCGAAACTAGGAAAAACATAAAAGATGTCCAATTCAGTTAAGACATTTAGATAGATTTCAACTTTTCATGCACTCAAAACTAGGGAAAACATGAAAGTGCACTATAAAACATCAAAATTGGAAGGCATTTAGATTGATTTATAGTGTAATATGCGCTATAGATTTTTTCCTTGAAGTAACTATGTCAACCTGTCCCATTCAGCAATAAGCTCATCATATCCATTAAACTTGGTGAGATTAATAGATCTACCAAGAGCGTTCCCTTGCTTCTGAACCTGTAAATCACAAGCAAACACCAGTTACTTCATTCTCTAACCCGACTACATACTGAAGCATAATCAAAAGTAAGAAGAATTATGAGTTTTTTTTGTATTGGCAATGAGAAGCATACTCTTCATAAGATAGAGACAACATATGTTCCCATCTATTCATATTTAGTAAAACATGTAATTGAGTATAGATGAATATTTGAATTCATCATATATATAGAAAGAGTATGAAATAACACAAAACAAATTGTGGAATCATGGATCCTTTCACTTATTGAAAAGGCAGATCATTTTTTGGAAATCAAGCTCTATGTTTCTTTTTTTTTTCCATATATTTTGTCTATGTAATATTTAAGGTTTTCTAGAGATAAGAGATGACAAATGAAAAATAAAGGCAATATCATAATGGATCGAAACACTACACTCAGAAAATATAATGGAAACAACAACCATAAAATGACAATGCTATATCTGATTGCACATATAAAATAAGACGTAGCAGCCATAAAAAAATGCAAATATAGAAAATCAACACATTGCCACTTAAGGGAGCCCTAAACCATACCCATATAAGACCACATGAGAAAAACATATCATACATAGAGTAAGAGGCCTCGATATGATCATGGTCATATCTTCACAGAAGCAAGAATCGTCAACAATGTCATCCTATGCACGCGATGAAGCTAACATTTGTCTATATGCAGCTATACTGATAAGGACATGACATGGAAGAAACAAGAATTACAACCGCATTCCAGTAGCATTCTACAACAGTTAAAATCAATCTCTTTACTATTTTAGAAAAAAAAACTATTTTATAAAAGAAGGCATTCAACTTTTGAAATAGACGAATTGTCAATTGGATTAATAAATCAAGGTCTATTCAATTACCTTTGCGTATTACGATTAATGCGGATATGGCATGGGGAAGTTATAGCTGCTCAACTATCTGTTACATATTGTATACATGTTAAGAACAAGATCCTAGAGCTTCTTATTGGCTTGTCGATCTTCACCTTGCACCTAAAAGTTTAGTACAAGAAAAATAGTCCACTTAGATCACATAAAACTAGAGATAGTTAAAGTATTTATTTACATAATCAAAATTCAAAGTAAGATAAAGTAAGCATCGTAGTACACAGATTGTTTATTTCAGAACGAGGTTAATTTCTTATAAAAGATAAATGCGAAGTGTTGGTATTTGAGATAGATATCACTTACCTATCATCATTGCTTTCCTATTCTTTTCTGGACTCCCGCAATAGCTAGTGAAAATGTAGTTGTCATCATGGTTTATTATTTAATACAACTTGTCAGGCATAGCAATGGCTTCTATGTGTCAAAGGTGGGAGCATTCCACACATACATTTGCTTAAAGACCGTCATGTTCACTTGTATCCACACCGGAATCCTCATTGTTCAGATTGATATTCCATCCATCCATGAACGCCCCCCCACCCAACAATGAGCCCCAGCCACATACTTGCTCCTGCTCGATTGATTCGCATTCGGTCACAGTTGTCTGACTACTCTTCACCTATGAGCAAATCTTTGATACCCTTCTCAACGGAAACTACCCCATGTGCCTTCCAGAGACCTTGCGGCCATGATGGCAATCCATATGTGTCCAGCGCAGGGCAGAACTACAGGTCCTGGTATGCAAGCACAGTGTAAGAGGTGAAGATCTCAAGTGCATCATCCTCTGAAGTATCTCTGTGGCTAATGATGGGGTGACATAAGGAAGGGGGTTTCAAAGATGCGGCAGCAATGTGGTCAGAGAAAAAGACTGAGCCAAGGTTACTATCGGTGAGATCCAAGTAGGCCTGGACTAGTTTGCATGTGACGGCAGCAAAGCGACGCCTTTGCAGCCCCCAAAGCCGAGAAACCAGTGGTGGGGGAAGGAACGGATGAGGACGGTGATTACAGAATCTTAGAGCTGTCAGCAGTCGTGTAAGGCCATTGATTCCATGGAAAGATGCCTACGATGTTAATATATTCAAATCGAATAGTTAGATATGTTAGGAAATAGGATGCACCGATGATTAATAGAAAACACTTCAACAAGAGTAAACTGCCGAGGAAGATACGATTACCGATTTCGAGACAATCACATTTTCTCGATCCGCACATCCAACATGTCCAGTATGCCATGGAGAACTATGGAAAATGATGTCTTCTATCCCACCGGTGATGGAGATCGACGCCAGCTATTTTTAATTTTAGGGTAGTTAAAAGGAAACAAGAGCGAGACATTGGGTGGGAAATTTTGTATCGCCCGCCACTTCGCCAACAAATTATGAGAGGGAAAAGCATATTGGCAGCGGGGGAGGGGGGAAAGTAAGATGCACCGTCCAACTAATTTTAAACGCGTGAAATGTAATGAATTTGTAGCTATTGCATTTAACTACACATAATCTAGTTACACTTATAAAAAATGTAACGAACTATATTTTTAGCTACAAAAAAAGGAATTGTAGCCAGATGAAATGTAGGTAATTCTTATTTTTCTCATAGTGAAATGAAGACTATCACATCTATGTCTAATAGGAAAAGAGCTAGTAGCAATCACTTCAAAAGTGATAAAAGAGTGGGTCACACCCGAATCAACCAAAACTAATTTAAAGCAAGAAGAAGACAAATTAGTATGAAATAACTCCATCTAACCTGTCACTACTCGTGGGTTGACCACTCCTTCTGGTTGACTCATGGCATAGAATCTAGTTGTCACCTATAATGTCCCCATTCCCTACTAAAATGTCTGGAAGAACCAACCTATGATGCCTATCCATGTCCCCATCCTCCTCCACTATTGTACTATTTACGAGCCCTGCTGACTCTGCCTTAGTTGCTGACTCACCTCATCATCCTTCATGGAACAAAAATGCTTGGTATGCCTGACCTAGCCACACTTGTAACACATTATGTTCTCATACCATGTCCTTGATGGCCCTATCACTGATACTGACACTGACACTGACACTGCACTAGTGGCTCTTGTTGGTGGAAAACTGCGGCCTCTGCCTTTGTTGGGTGACCACTAAGTCTGTGCATTCGACCTCTGCTGAGCTGGCAGTGCAAAAAACCTAGGCATCTTAAAGTTTCCTAAAGACTGCCCCTGATAATGTGCATACCTCTTCTTGTCAATCTTCTCCTTCTTCTCAACCAATGACTGTTGAATCCTCTTGATAGACTCCATGAATTTTGCAAACTTCTCATGATTCTCAAGTGCTGCCACAGCTGTCGCCAGCTCACCATTCAAACCCTTCTTGAAATGTCTAATTCTCTCCTCATCCATCACTGCCATGTGAGGAGAGAACCTCAACAAATCCATGAGTCTCATCTCATATCCATTGATCATCATGGGTCCTTGCCTGATCTTCTGAAAGTGAGAGATATTCTCATCAAGATAGGTACGTGGGAAGTATGTACTGACAAACACCGCATGAACTCCTCCTAACTCACCCCAACACCTGATTGTTTCTCTACATTAATGGCACACTAGTGGCCAACACTTCCCTTCAGAATGTACACAAAGTGCTTCACCTTATCGGCCTCAGGGATGCTAAGGATCTTGAAAGCCTTCTCCATCCCCGTCAAACAAAGATCCACATATACTAGATCTGCCTTAATAGTGTACTCCACAAAGATTCAACTAAATGATATGTACTCAAGAGATGAAACAAATTTAACAAGACTAGGCAACTACCATTGAATAGTAGATCAAGTTATATTCTAAAAAGGATTACGAAGAACATGTATAAGAATTGAATTCTCTTACTATCTTATAATTCAAGAAATAAGTAAAAAGTTAAGGCAAAGGGGTTCAACCGATGTTATTCATATTTAACCCTAAAAAGAACATACTATATGGCTGTGTTACGTCATTTATTATTGCTATGAGGATTTGAGTCATACCACCCAAATCCAACCGACCACTATTAAGTTGAAATCGGTACCATACAAGGTCAATGGAAGAGACATCGTCCACAAGCTCTCCACACCTCTTGGTCAGCATAAGAGAAACACCAGAAAGACATACCAGTCAACTGTAAAGATGACATATAATCAATAGAAGGATCAGCTCACGCATGACCATCCATATAAAACACCTAGCCCACCTCAGTACAGGTAACGATGTTAGAAGAACAGGATCACACATGGTTGTTCTTAAGAGGAGTGGCTCATGAATGGCCATCCATATCACAAGGAGATTGGCTCATGCATGGCCATCTCAAACAACCTATAATTTTGGACAAAAGGCGATATCTCAACTTGCACTCCCACATATTAAAAAATATGCAACCGAGTTATACTCATTTCACCAATCCGTCAATTAAAGATGACACTGGAAAGGATCTATGACACAAGGCACCTACATGATTAGGTTTCCACTTGATTAGTAAGTCAATTAGGTGACTTTTAGCATCAATCAAGTTACCGCGTATAAAGCCAAAAGCAAACTCTACAAGAAAAAATGGTACATTGCAACTCTAGAAGATATAACATGTATAAGGTGTGGACTTGTCACAAAATCACCGCATGGTACTCAAATATCTTCCATTTACAAGGCCAACACCAACGTTACACATCAATGTGGGATATCAATCCCTTAGTCACATCACTTGAGGATATCACCTCTCAAGGCATCAAACCATCACCAGGTCAAGCCACCACCAAACCAAGGATCGCCATCAAGCCAAGGGTAACCAAGGTCAAAATGGAAGCAAACCATGGTTAAATAGAAAAGAACAACAAGGAACACCACCATCCTCAAGAAGGAAAAACGTCTCCCAAAATCGTTCATCAGAATGCTAACACTTGCATTATGAAACCACTATGAAGAGGGATCTCAAACAAAAGAGAGAACCAAGTTAAACTGCTCCAAAATAGAACGAAAACTTCATAGAACACCAAAACACTCGATCATCATGCATGCAACCAAAAGTAAGGTCAAGAGACAGGGAAAAAACATCATTGCACCATAATCACCAAAATTGGGTACAAAACTAGGGTTTTATATTCCATACAAACCAAGCATGATATCAAAATTAACCAAGTTCTAGAGTCTATCATCATCTACTAGCATGTTGAGAAAGCATTTTAGATATAGAAAATAGTAGCATGCATGTAGAAGAAGTGCATTAATAGAGAAGGTTAAGAGTTATATAACCTGCCTACAAGAAGGTCCCTCCAAGGATTGCAAGCTCCAAACACTCGACCACCAAAGGAGAAAGAATCTCCCCCAAAAGCTCCACCCTCAGCTACAAGGACACCTTAAGAAAGAGAAGACACCATGGTCAAAGATTGCCTAAGGAAAGAGAGCAAGAAGCTCTAGGCCAAACCAAAAGAAAGAAGGGGGAAAAGATAGAAGAAACTTCCTCTCACTTGGGTGTCTCCTTGTCAAACAATGGCCTATGATCCCTTGTGAGGAGGAGTTTACTCTCAAGAATGACCACTATGTCAAAACATGGTCTAAGACCGAGAAAAGGGAAGAAGATGGGGTATAATATCCAAGTACAACACCATAAAGGAAAGGTAAACATTTACCAAGGTAGAAGATGATCAAGGGTCACCACAAGCACCACATGCAAGGTTGATCCTACTTCAAGGCTCCAAGAATAAAACCTCCTTTCTCCACTAAGATTCAAGGACAATCAAGCAAGGAAGGAGAAAGAAGATGGCAAAAAAAGATCACTTGGATGGAGAGAAGAGGGTTTATATAGCAAAGGAGGATAGAGGTAGGGCAAGAGATGAGGTGTCAACAAGATAGGGCTCCAAAGGGACACTTGTCCACCTAAGAAACTAACATGCAACCACTTAAAACCATCACAGAACACCATCCATGGTCACGACAACACCACAAAACACAACAAGGTTGCGACACACAAGGTCACCAAACCCCTCCTAGGTCGAGACACCCTATAGAAAGGCAACTATCTCAACCCAAGATCACCCAAAACCATCTTGGTTGTGACCCCAACACCTAGAGGGGTGTCTCGAATGTGACACCCACAAAACAACCCCTAGGTCGCGACATAGGTCGCTACACCGACAAGGCACACAAACCCTAGAAACCCTAATCACCCAAGGTGATTCCACCACTCAACCAAAGCTCAAGCAAGGTGCCACAAAGAAACACAACCTATCTCATGAAACTAAGAGAGAGAAGGAACACTCTATAAGTGAAAAATTATAAGATAACCCCTCAACTTGGGTAGATTGCAATTTGCACCAAAACAAGTGCACAAAGCACAAACATCATCCAAACAAGATCAAACTAGAGACTAAACCCCTCCACAAGCTCTAAGATCATCTCAAAAGATTATATCAAGGTTCAAAACACATCATCAAGACAAAGGAAATAGGGTTGCCATAAAACACAGGAAATTAAAATAGATTTCATCAAACCATAGGAGTCACAACATATTGCACATGATTCCACAAAAGTCACCTATTTAATATATCACCTACCCAGAACATTATACAAGATACTGTTCGCTATCTCTCAAGCCATATCCTATCACTCAAGATAACATGTTCATATACATATATGCCATCTCTATGCAACAACAAGCATAACCTCCCCCAGGATCTGAGTGTACAGGGACAACACATGATTCTACTTCTATACACAAGCAACATATCCAACCTTTCGACAACTACTAGTTCTCTTACTACTTAGTACCAACAACATGATCTCTACTTCCTCTTGCTCGATCACCTAAAAGATGTAGAAGCCCAAAGAGTGAAACATCCCAGTGAGAGATATAACTCTCCGCCAATGTCTATTAATAGCACAAATAAGTTAAGTAAATAAAACAATAAACTAAATAGGTAGAACAACATACTAAGCAGGTAGAGCAGATTAAGCTAAATGATATGTACTCAATAGATAAAAAAGATTGAACAAGACTGGGCAGCTACCATTCAATAGTAGATCAAGTTATATTCTAAAAAGGAATATGAAGAACATGTATAATAGTTAACTTGTCTTACTGTCTTATAATTCAAGAAATTAATAAAAAGATAAGGCAAAGGTCTCAACCAAAGTTTTTCATATTTAACCCTAAGCAGGATATACTATATGGCTATGTTATGGCTTTTATTATTTCCCTGAGGATTTGAGTCATACCACCCAAATCCAACCAACCACTGCTAAGTCAAAGTTGTCTGCCATACAAGGTCAAATGGAAGAACCAGAATCCATGACCTCTCCACACCTCTTAGTCAATACAAGACAAACAACATAGAAAGATACAAATCAACTACAAAAGATGACATATAGTCAACAAAAGGATCAACTCATGCATGGCCATCCATATAAAACCCCTAGCCACCTTGGTACATGTAACAACACTAGAAGAATAGGCTCACACATGGTCGTTCTTAAAATAAGGAGTGTCTCAAGCATGGCCATCTATATCATAAGGAGATCGGCTCATGCATGGTCGTCTCACACAACCTGTAATTGTAGACACAAGGAGATACCTCAACTTGCACCCCTGCATATTAAAAAATATGCGCTCTGAGTTATACTCATTTCACCAATCCAACAATTAGAGCCGATAGTGGAAAGGATCTATGACGCATAGAAACTACATGAATAGGGTTCCACTTGATCAGTTAGCCAATTAGGTCATTTTTAGCATCAACCAAGTTACAATGTATAAAGCCAAAAACAAACTCTACAAGAAAAAAGGGTATATTACAACTCCAAAAGATAAAAGACGTATAAGGTGTGAACTTGTCACACAATCACCGCATGTTACTCAAATATCTGCCATTCACAAGGCCAACACCAACGCTACACATTATTGTGGGATATCATTCCGTTAGTCACATCACTTGAGGATATCATCTCTCAAGGCATCAAAACATCACTAGGTCATAGGACCTATCACATTAAACCCTACATGAACTTCATCACATTACGCCTCATCAATGTTCATAAGCACCACATTGTATCATATAATCACCACCACAACATATACAATCCATGGTATACATATTACCTGCCAGGTTAGGGGCTTATAAATAGGAAAGAGAAAGTAGTATAATAGATGACCATCTCAAGAGAGATAAACCAATCACATGATATATCTCATCATTAGGGTTAGGTCTCCATGCTTAATTGATTAGGGTTTTGTAGATACATCAAAATATTTAACCCTAGATATGGAACCTCCCATATTCTTGGAACACTTTACGATTAAGAATCATGATTATGGTTAAGAAAACAACTATCCACACATCACTATACATGGATAATACATTACTCATAAATGTGTGTTGATTGATTACTCAAGCATGTGTCTCAACCATCCATCAACCATGTGTCACGACCACCCACCAACCATGTGTGGAGACCACCCACCAACATGGGTTGCGACCATAAACCATCATGGGTTGCGACCGTCAACCATAAACCATGACCAACACCATAATGTTGCACTGCAACACACTAGGGAGGGTATGTCTTGACCCAAAAAAGGCTAGAGTTCGAACCACCCGAAGAAAACATGTTTCAACCTCCATCCTCAAGGGGGGGCAACCTGACCAAAACCAAGTCTGTATCAACCTCAAAACCACACCATGGATCACGACCAAACAAAATATAGGTGAGATATTGTGACTACGATAAGGGTAAAGGTCACTAACATCATAAGATCATATATCTCTTCTGAAACAGAAGCAAGGTCCTAACTAAATCAGGCAGGTATCTCGACCAAACGTCAAACCACCATCTCAACAGTTACCATAAAAACATCAAGGTGTGATGGATACCAAGGGTCAAGCCAACACCAAACCAAGGACCATCATCAAACCAAGGGTAACCAAGGTCAAAATGGAAGCAAACCTTAGTTAAATAGAAGATACTAGAAAGGAACACCACCGTCCTCAAGAAGGAAAAATGTCTCCCAAAATCGGTCATCAAAACCCCGACACTTGCATTATGAAACCACCATGAAGAGGGATTTCAAACAAAAGAGAGACCCAAATTAAACTGATCCAAAACAGAACCAAAACTTCATAGAACACCAAAACATTGGATCATCATGCATGTAACTAAAACCAAGGTCAAGAGATAGGGAAAAACATCATTGCACCATAATCTCTAAAATTGGGTACAAAACTAGGGTTTCAGATTCCATCCAAACCAAACATGATGTAAACATCAACCAAGTTCTAGAGTCTATCATAATCTATGAGCATGTCGAGGAAGCATTTTAGAGATAGAAAATAGTAGCATGCATGTAGAAGAAGTGCATTAACAGAGAAGGTTAAGAGTTATATAACCTGCCTAAAAGAAGGTCACTCCAAGGTTTGCAGGCTCCAAACACACGACCACAAAAGGAGAAAGAAGATCTACCAAAAGATCCACACTAAGATACAAGGTCACCTCAAGAAAGAGAAGACACCATGGTCAAGTATTTCCCAAGGAAAGAGAGCAAGAAGCTCAAGTCCAAACCAAAAGAAAGAAGGGGGAAAAGAGAGAAGAAACTTCCTCTCACTTCGGTGTCACCTTGTCAAAACATAGCCTATGACCCCTTGTGAGGAGAAGTTTACTCTCAAGACTGACCACCATGTCAAAACATGGTCTAAGTTTTAGAAAAGGGAAGAATATGGGTTAGAAGATCCAAGGAAAACACCATAAGGGAAAGGTAAACACTTACCAAGGTAGAAGATGATCGCGGGTCGCCACAAGCACCACTTGCAAGGTTGATCCTCCTTCAAGGCACCACCACCACCAACGCCTTGCTCCACCAAGCTTCAAGGACGACCAAGAAAGTAAGAAGAAATAATATGGATGAAAAAAGATCACTTGCATGGAGAGAAGAGGGATTATATAATAGAGGAGGAGAGAGGTAGGGTAAGAGATGAGGTGTCAACAAGATAGGGCTCCAAAGGGACATTTTTCAACCTAAGAAACTAACATGCAACCAATTAAAACCGACATGCATGTGATGGTGATACACTCTATGTTGGGTCTCCACCCACTTGGGCACCCACATGGTTACAATCGTGAGCCACCATGGAACACCATCCATGGTCGCAACAACACCACCAAACAAAACAAGGTCGCGACACACAAGGTCACCAAACCCCTCCTAGGTCGAGACACCCTATACAAAGGCAAATATCTTGATTATAGATCACATATAACTATCTTGGTCATGACCACAACACTAGAGTGGTGTCTTGACGTCGACACCTTTAAAACAACCCCTGGGTCGTGACATAGGTCGCTACACCCACAAGGCACACAAACCCTAGAAACCCTAATCACCCAAGGTGATTCCAACTCTCAAACAAAGCTCAAACAAGGAGCCCCGATGCCCCAAAAACTCTCATGAAACCAAGAGAGATAAGGAAAACTCAATATGTGAAAAATTGCAAGATAACCCCTCAAATTGGGTAAATTGCAATTTGTACCAAAACAAGCGCACAAAGCACAAACGACATCCAAACAAGCTCAAACTAGAGAGTAAATCCCTACACAGGATCTAAGATCATCTCAAACGATTAAAGAAAGGTTCTAAACACATAATCAAGACAAAAAATAGGGTTAACCCAAAACACAGATCATGGGTCATACAAGTTGAATCCTGCCAATGTAGTGGAACCCAAGTGGTAAAGTTGAAGTTGTATGACCAAGAGGTCACATCTTCAAAACCCCCTGGCAACGAGATGAATGAATTGCATTTTTTTTCAAAATATAGTTGAATCCTAAAATGAGATCATGGATGGGAGTTCTCTGAGGCAATCGGTTAAGGATTCATAGGTACGAGTCCTCGAGCCTAAGGGGAAATATGTCCTTGTGAATTTCATACTTTGAAAGGACATTGAATTCCTTGATCCCACTCTAAATATCCATATCAATGAGAAATGCAACATGAGAAATGGATTCATAGACAATGGCAATGAAGCCTATTGTTAATAACAATTTTGTTTCATAAATGGATTTATTTCTTACTTTGCTAATTTAGTTAACTAAACACACCTTCAAACAATGATCCTTATTAATTGATAATTATTAGTTAGGCTAGAAATCCAATTTGTTCTTAATAAAATTGTCCTTTGGGTTTGATCCTAAAGTTACACTATGATAAGACTCGTCCACTTACAGGTGGTGATTATTGCATGCTAGATTAGGTAAGACTTGGGGACATTTCCTAAGTGAATTTGTTAGTGCAATAATTCACACATAAATTGAGAATATTTAAGGTATGTAGCCCTTTTGGTCCTCAAGTGATGATAATTTGACCTCTTATTCATCTTGAAAAACATTGTACCCCATTCAACTAATCAAAGAGATCACCATTCTTCTTAACTAACAACACAAACGCACCCTAAGGTGATGTGCATGGTGGTACAAACCCTTTATCCAACAACTTTTTCTACTACATCTTGAGATCCATCATCCTTTTTAGACTCATTCTATGTGGTGCTTGGATATTATTAAGTAAATGTACCAAATTTGTTTCAAAATCAATATATCTAGGTTTTGAAAGACCTAGAAACTCCTCAGAACACACATCTTGAAACTCACACACCTCACAAACATCCTCTATCTTTGGGCTCTATAGATAGTGTCCAAACACAAAAAAATGTTGAACAACCTTGCCACACACCTTCTCTACTAGGATGAATGACACCAAACACATCAGATGAATCTTCCTATATACTTGGAAGCCCAAGATATATGACCATATTAGAACTCTACTACTTTTAAACCATAGGAAAAATTCGTCTGATACTTATGAATTCTATGTATCCATAAGATCACACCAATGTCATGCACGTAGAGAATTCAATTGGATGTTGTGCTCTTGTAAATATATGACACAAATGGACACATCATAAACATGGATGGAAAACACTCGAGTCTGCAATCAAAATTCGACATGCAAACTCTCACCATGAAAACTATACAAAGGTATCACCTCTCTAATGATAAATGAGTGATTTGCACTTGAGTCAACTAAAATTGAAAATAAATATTAAGTAGTTAAGTTAGTATGAAAGAGCTCCATCTAAACTTCTATGACATGTGGGAGATGACTTCTTTAGGCTAATTCAGAGTCTACACTCAACTTTTATAATGTATTTAACCTCTTCCTTGACCACATTGAGCTAATTCGGATAACCCAACCCAAGGCTTTTAGCCTTGCCCTCCCTGAAATCCTCCTTATTTTTTTGGTTATTATAAATATTGCCTTTGCTTCACTTCTTCTTTGTGCTACAAATATAGGAAATAGGTCATCACATACCCATGCTTCCCACACTAATAACATTTCTTGGACTAAACCTGGTGTGGCACCATATGATGGTTGATTCACACTCTACACTATTTGCTAAACTACAATGTACACGACCCTATCATCAATACAAATCCTACGTTCATCACCCTATAGAAGAAAAAAACTATGTGAAGGTGTGACTGATACCCTCAATTATCATGTCTCATTCTTTGGTGTGACTATTTTTGATGAGGATGTGCTACCACAAACTTCAACATGGTGAATCTATTAGACTCTTGGTTGTAGGGGTGAGCTAGTCTCTTTCTTGACTCAAACTCATGTCACACTTTCTTTTTTATCTAAATATGCTTCATAGATGCAAAAAAAGTTAAAAACTTATGTCTCAAATTCACCATGGAGGTCAAATTGTCTGATCATCTCATCATCTATACGACACAACTATAGATGAATGTTAAAGATGTCCATGAACTATATCCGATACTCATTCACATACATCATCCTATGATGCATGCTCTCAAATTGCCTTATCTTCTTGCATCAATACAATTGAGGAATGCAGTTACTTTGAAACTCCTCTTAGATATGAAATAAGGCACTTTGATATGTAGACCTCTTCTCCTCTTATGTACCATGATTGTACATCACTCCCCTAGAGAAGATACGTTGCATTCTTGATCTCCTCCTCCTATGGTAATATCTAAGATCTCCAAATCGTTCTCCAACTTCCTCAACCAAAGACGTACATCCTCAAGATGTGTTTTTCATGCTTACTCCATTAGATCCATCTTCCTTAGCCTCTCAAAGATTTTCTTTTAACCTTAGGAGAACTCCACATGTAGAGGTGGTTCCTATAGTGAAGGTATAGTCATCTCATTTGTTAGATGAACAAAGGGGGACATAAACTACCAAAAAAACAACCTACATTTTTGGGTCTACTGGTGCCATCATATTAAGGGGAGCTTTGATGTTGTATAGGCCCTGCTCAGGCCATCTTAACTCATGTACCCTCTATTGTAGCTCTCCATGACACTCCTTTACCATAAAAACCACAAATATACTCCCTACTTTCTCTCTTCATTGCCTCATCATATCTATATCATCATAAAAAATGATTAGAATTAGAGAACACATAAGTAAACATATGAGTTCCTGTGTCCATATAACCCTAGTGCAATTTGGGATACGACACCACTAAGTGTGAGAACTTGGATCTAGGATCAATCTACAAGCACAACCAAGCCAGAGAACCACATAAATAAAAACCAAAATCAAATTTATCCTACATAAAAATAAAATATGTTGAAATTAAAAATGCAATTACAAAACTCCAATAAGATATAGATGAATCACAATAAGAACCATCATTTAGTTCATGGACATGAAGATCTACGTTGTTAATCAAGTGTCCCAAGTCAAAATCATGTAATATAAAAAAAATATTCATGATCCATATCACATGTGTATATATATATATATATATATATATATATATATATATATATATTGAATAACATGATGCATTTGCCTAGTCATGAAGACATTGATATGTAAAACACCATCCCCACAACTCAAGAACTTGGGGTTGACTCTAGGATACTAATGAATGTACTAGCACTGCAGTTATGCTCACTGTAACCTTGAGAAAGGAGATTCCTCATCAATGAAATCCTAGGAAAGATGTTGGGGCATAAAAATGGTGACAAACCACAAGAATAAGGCCAAAGTCTCAAGGAGATTCAAAGAACTCATAAATAAATAGGAGTATGAAAGTTCAATATATTCTTTATTTTTTCTTATTTATATGAAAAGGTAACATGTATAAGACATACTAGAGCAATAAAGATAGTATATCAAGATAAAGTAAATCAAATATACAAGTAAAAATAGTCATTTGATTAAGATTTTTATTATAAAACCCTGGTTAATTTGGAATGTACTATCCAAAATACTATCAAATGATCATTAAGTCCCTTATCATGCTATACATGATCATATGAGTATCTAGTATTCTAGGATCCACCTCACATTTTTTAGTGCCAACCTTTAGGTCCATCTGAGCTGTTATGAAACCTTTATGTATCACATGTAAATATTAAAATCATGTATTTTAAAATCACATTGGCAAGAATACCATATAGAAAATATGATCTACTACCTTAACCACACTCAAATATAACAAGGAAATTGAGAGCATAGACCGGAACATGATTTCTGTGGATGCTTATTAGCCCACATATAATCAACTTTATATAACTTTGATCATCTTCTCATGATTCCTAGTCACTGCAGAATACCCATTTAGCTTGCCCAACTTCCAAGCACTAGAAACATTCTACAATACACATAGAAACTACATGGTTAAGGTTTTACTTTTTAGTTATCCAGATACTTGTAGTTAATGGTAATGGAGATAAAATCTCATAATATTATACCAAGTTTTTAGAAATTAAGGCATTAGATGTGAAAAAACCTAATTTTTATCCAACATCCACATCATAGCTAGAATTGCCACTTTTTCCATATATAACTACTCAAAAGGTATCGTAAACCACTAAATTATCATCATATAGAAATGAGGAATGCACCCAAAAAGTTTCATTCAAAATTTAACCTTTTGAGCTCAAAATGCCAAAGCTTGTGAAAATCACCAAAATGACGATTTAGGATAACTCTATACAAAAGATCAAAAAGTTATGTTACACATCAAGAAAAGTTCTTTATTTTAGAATTAGATCAATTGATTTTTGCAATGAGAAAAAACTTAGAATCCCCAAAATTTCACCTAAAATCCACCGTACAATCCTAATTCTATGGCATATGCGTCAAATTAGTAAGATTATGTGTTTATAAGTAGGAATTGCATCACAAAAATGAATAAATAGAAGATCAAGCACCTGTACCACCAGAGAACAAGGTTTTATATAATGGATGCACAAAACCCTATCTCAAAATTTCCACCACCCAATCTCCTAATGTCAAATTTGTTTTACACCACCTTTAACTAGGACAAATAAGGGGAAAGAGAAGAGTTAGGAACTAGAACCAATATTTCCTTCAAAGTTGCTGAAGAACTTCAAAAAGTGGTGGCAATGAATGGGGAAATGATTAAAAATATGATAAAGAAGGAAGAAACATACTTATATATGGTCTCTGCTAGGCTAGTATGAAGAATCCTAACTAGGATCTTTAACCAATCACCAAGAACACAAACATGCAACAATCTATCCACTCACACCTGCTTCAGATCTATAATGGACAAGCATAGGGTCTACAATCACCATTGATATATATATATATATATATATATATATATATATATATATATATATCTGTGTGTGTGTGTGTGTGTTTGTGTGTGTGTGTGTGTGTGTGTGTGTGTGTGGGTGGGTGCACACACATGTCTTTGTTTGTGTGTGTATGTATGTGTGTATCTGTGCAGGTATTAGGTCTAGTGAAATTTGCAAAATTGACATTGTTGTAAATTTTGGGAGATACCTAGGTGTCGACCTACTTCACACTCATAGCTACCCTACTTCATGTTAACAATGTGCCGACTAGGTTACATGACCTCACTAAGGCTAGTAACCAGTTTGTTTGACTAGCCAATTAAATGTCTGACTATCATTCAAACTAATAGTGGGTCCATGCTAATGACCAACAAGTCATGACCCATGACATTGATCAATAGTTGATGACCCACATCAACAACAAACGATCAAGATTAAGGCCCATATTGTGTATAGTCAACCCAAATGGAAAAATGTTAACCTAAGTACCCCAAATTCATACGACTAGGGGTCCCCACCTAGCGCAAACAAAATCTAAGGGGATTTCTACATATTTTAATTTTCAAATTTGACCAATGTAAGATTAGGATCATCCAAGTTCTCATTACAAAGGTCATGATCAACCAAAACCCTAATTGATCATAATTAAAACATATAAAGTAGGTATATGAAGCATTAAATGGTATTATTATTATTATTATCACCATCCAAATAATAAAGAGAAAGCTTTGTAATAAAGGCAATAAAAGAATGACTAGGGTTAAACAATAAACATGGTCCGATGGAGAATAATTCCCTGTGGACAAGTAACATGTTAATCTTTCTTGTTTTGGTAAGAGATGTTCATATTATATAACTGTGCCATTTTATCACACCCATCACTTTGATTAATCAAAATTCATAAGATCAAAGACTCATATTACATATTTTAGTGAATCTTTCTCTTTTGATGTCAACATGTGTCAATTCTATGATTTTTATGCAAGTTATATGTATTAGAACTTACCTAGACTTCTAATAATCAAGTGCATGGAGTAGAATAATTTATTTAAGTAATCTATCAATTTTTCATGATAAACATGCTATGTCCGGGCAACAATACAACACATCCCACATTAGGGACTTTGATTCAACCTTTACAACATGTGACATGGCATGTACAGAGAATGACAAACTATGTCACATCTCAGTGATTAGAGGAAAATGAACCTCTAAAATGGTGTGTTAGGACATTGCTTGACATATCCCATACTCCAACTGTTGGGTTTTGTGGAGAAAATATGCGTGGTGGAAGCAAAAAAAAATTCCACGCAACCCAAAATAGGATCTCATCAACAACATCGTATTCGGAAAGAGGGTTTGCAGGATATACCTTATCACAGAGCAAATACGGCAATGTCCCGCTACACAATGGTGTGCTACGTTTCTGGCCTACATAGACAAAACTTCTCTCCAATTTGCTGAGTGCATCGCAGGAAGATCCGGCGGTGCTCCTTTCGTGCGTTGATGTACGCCGCTCGTAGAGCGTATGGATGGTCGTTGACGTCCTCTGAACACAGGCGTCTCAGCGTCTACGTCTCTACTTCATCAACATGGATGGATTGCAACTCCACGTCACACTTCCTAAGTCGGTGGGAAGGAGTCATCTCTATGTGGCGATGTGCTAGCGTTGTTGTGCTCTCCTTTCTCTCATGAAGATGGTGATGGCTAGGGTTTACGTACGTGAGTGTAAACTAAAAGCCTCTCTCAATATCTTATATAGATATCGCCCGTCAAGCCCCTTTAAATAGAAGATGAAAGGAAGTAGGGTTTCCTAAACCTATCAGTAAATAGAAACACTGCATTAATTAAAATTCTCATAGATTAATTAGAATATTCTGGAATTAATTAATTAACCAAATAATCATATTAATTGATGAATTAATATCTGACTCCATGCAATTGCTTGAGATGACTCTATGGGCATATTTACCAATAGACTCCCACTTGCACTTAGAGCCAATAACTCAAATTAATTGGCTTAAACATTCTAATATTATTCTAATGGATTACATAAACATTTTAGTAATCAATGTGATTCAGAGCAATTCCAATCAAATCCACAATTATACTCCTATTCCAACACATCCTATGCGTGTGACCTGGTAGGCTCCAAATTACATTGGCAGTGATATCCATAATCATATTATGATTTCACAAGCAATGATTGGTATATAGCAAGACTTCATTGCCACCCAAGTAATTGGAGAAGTTGGAGAACAACTTAACCTATCATTCATGATTGGTGTTACAATGATTGTATAGTTCCTTTGTCGCTGATATCCAGATTGAACTCGAGTCATGGAACTGTTATCCTTTTCAACGTTCAATCCATGTTCCTTGAAATAGAGCAGACTGTCTAAGATATATGTAAGCTCAATATTACATATTGACTTACATCAGCATGGCCATGCATTTCTAGCCTCACTTATCAAGTGGCCGAAATATCAAACTCCCGTAGGAAGAACAAATTCCATTTACATCACTCACAATCATCCCCTTGTGTCACAGTGCACCCAAGCACCATCTTTATGGCAATCCTTGTTCAAGACCACAGTGGATGATATCAAAGTACACCAAACAACATGTGATAAGTGTAGTGACTTCAGGTCTAAGGACCATAATCACCCCCATCACTATGAGATGTGACTCTAACTACCAATCATGGTATCCATGTGTCACTCTCAAGGTGGGTCTTTCTGATACACTGTTCTCTAACAAGTATATATGTATTTGGTTTGATATCTCCATATCATGGATAATGAGATTCTTCCATCAATCAATATATATTCTAATCTTATGTGTTATTGATGTCTATGGATATTTCCACAATAACAACTGATTAGGGACAAAACAAGAATACATACTCTTAGCATAATATGATGTCACTATTTAGGTCATCAACTTGAAGACATATGTCATTGAGTATATTATTCTATAGACATCTATAAGTTTTATGGTCATCTCACAATATAAACAGAAACATATAGATTGGAAACTTGCCTTTATTGATATGATCAATGTAGTATTACAAATGGTTTACATAGTATCCCATTACAATCATCAAATGATAGTCTGTATGGGCATACATACCAAAAGATTCCCATTTGCACTTATACCCAATCACTCATGAATCTCAATACAAGTGATCGAAGATGTCCGTCATGTTTCTGATGTGAAAATGCTTTTGTGAGCAGGTCAGCCACATTGCTTTCTGTAGGTACTCTACAAATCTTCACATCTCCTCACTGTACGATCTCTCATATGAGATGGAACCGCCATAGAATATGTTTGGAACATTGGTGCGATCTTGGTTCTTTAGCTGTGCAATTGCTTTGTTGTTGTCACAAAACAACTCAATTGCATCACTAGCGCTTAGAACCACTCCAAGTTTAGAAATGAACTTCTTGATCCACATAGCTTCCTTTGCATAATTAGATGTGGAAATATATTCAACCGCTGTTGTAGAATCCACAACCATCTCTTGCTTAGAACTCTTCCAGCTCACAACTCCGTTGTTCAGGTAAAACACAAATCCAGATTGCGATATGTAGTCATCTTTGTCAGTTTGGAAGCTAGCATCAGTGTAACCCTTTACCACGAGCTCTTCCTCACCACTGTATACCAAGAATGGATCCTTAGTCCTTCTTAAGTACTTTAGTATGTTCTTTATGGCTATCTAGTAACATTCACCTGGATCTGACTGATACCAGCTCGTCATGCTCAAAGCATATGACACATTAGGGCGAGTACATAACATCACGTACATGATAGATCCAATTGCCGATGCATATGGAATCTTACTCATGCGTTCCCGTTCATCACATGAACTAGGACATTGGGCTTTAGAG
Source organism: Alisma plantago-aquatica (assembly GCA_963693085.1). Lineage (NCBI taxonomy): Eukaryota > Viridiplantae > Streptophyta > Magnoliopsida > Alismatales > Alismataceae > Alisma > Alisma plantago-aquatica. The sequence continues at coordinate 737,986,360 of OY856414.1, read as the reverse complement.
ATCACAACCCCATGGGACATGGGAAAGTTACCTCTCTTAGAACCCTCATGCTAAACCTCTTTAGCACCTTGTCAATGTATTTGCTCTGGCTTAGGCCTAGAAGCCTTCTAGATCTATCTCTATAGATCTTGATTCCTAGTATATAGGATGCTTCACCTAAATCCTTCATAGACAAGGTCTTCCCCAACCAACCTTTTACTGTCTGAAGAGTAGGGATGTCATTTCCCATCAATAGTATGTCATCCACATACAATATGAGAAATACGATTGTGCTCCCACTAACCCTTTTGTAAACACAAGGTTCATCTTCATTTTGACTAAAGCCAAACTTTTTGACTACTTCGTCAAAATGTAGATTCCAACTCCAAGATGCTTGCTTCAATCCATAGATTGACCTTTGTAGCTTACATACTTTATTGGCTTCCTTTGGATTGATAAAACCCTTAGGTTGTGTCATGTATACATCCTCGAGTAAATTTCTATTAAGGAATGCTATTTTAACATCCATATGCCAAATCTCATAGTCTTGATAAGCTGTAATGGGAAGCATGATCCTGATGGATTTAACCATGGAAACTAGTGAGAAGGTCTCGTCATAATCAACATCTTGAATTTTATGAAATCCTTTCGCAACCAATATACCTTTATAGGTTTGAACATTTCCATCCATGTCGGTCTTCTTCTTGAAGAGCCACTTGCACCCTATGGGTTTTACCCCTTCGGGTGGATCCACCAAGGTCCATACCTTGTTGGTGTACATGAATTCCATCTCTGATCTCATGGTTTCGAGCCATTTCTCAGATTTTGGTCCCTTAGTAGCTTCTAGATAGGAAGTTGGTTCATCTACTATGCCCAATTCATCATTGTCTTGAGTCAAGAGAAATCTAAATCTCTCAGGCTCAAGTCATGTCCTACTAGACCTACGAGGTTCCTGGGTTACATTTGGAACTTGAAATTCCATAATAGTTTGTGAGTCTTCATATTCCTTATGCACCTCCTCAGGTTCTCTGCTTTCTTGTTGATCTCAAACTTCTTTGAGTTCTACATTCCTTTTACTGATTCCTTTGAAAATAAATTCCTTTTCAAGAAATACAGTAGTCCTAGCAACAAACACTTTGTTGTCAGTTGGTGTGTGGAAGTAGTATCCCTGAGTTTCCTTGGAGTATCCAACAAAATAACAATTTTTCAGATTTGGGTCCAAGCTTTTTAGGAAATTGTTTCCTAACATAAGCTTCACATCCCCAAATCTTTAACATAGAAAAATTGGGATGATTCCCATTCCATATCTCATTTGGTGTCTTTTGAACCAATTTGGAAGGTACACAATTAAGTGTAAACGCTACAGTTTCAAGAGCATATCCCCAGAACGATATTTGAAGTTTGGCTGAACTCATCATTGATCGTACCATGTCTAATAATGCATGATTCCTTCATTCTGACACACCATTATGTTGTGGTGTACCAGGTGGAGTCCATTGTGATACAATACCATAGTCTCTCCGAAGGTAGTCTCTCAGAATGTCCTCAAACTCTTGGCTTAAGTATTCACCACCTCAATCTGAATGGAGTGCTTTAATACTCTTACCAAGTTGCTTCTCTACTTCATTCATGAAAGTCTTGAACATTTCAAGGGTTTCTGACTTGTGTTTCATAAGATATACATATCCATACCTATTGAGGTCATCAGCGAAGGTAATGAAGTATTGATAGCCTCCTCTAGCATTTGATCTAAAAGGTCCACATACATCAGTATGTATGAGCCCTAGAAGATCACTGGCTCTCTCACTGTGTCCAGTGAACAGAGTCTTGGTCATCTTCCCTAATAAACATACCTCACATGTCTCTAATGATTCAAAATCAAAAGAGTCTAGATAACCATCCTTATGGAGTCTAGATATGCGCTTCTTATTTATGTGCCCAAGACAACAATGCCATAAGTATGTTTTGTTTGAGTTGTCAAGTTTTAGCCTTTTAGTATTTACGTTGTATATGCTAGTCTCAAGTTTTAACAAGTAGATGCCATAATACATAGGGGCATTGCCATAAAAGATGTCATCTTTAGAAATAGAAATCATTCCATTCTTAATGTGAAATTCAAATCCACTCTTGTCCATATAAGATACAAAAATAATATTTCTATTAATGGCAGGTACATAATAGAAATTATCTAATTCTATTACAAGGCCCATAGACAAAGATAAACTAATAACTCCAACTGTGTTGGAAACAACTCTTGCTCCATTAGCGACCCACAACTCAACTTGGCCCTTTCATAAAGGCTTACTTCTTATCAGATCCTACATATTTGAACATATGTGAGATCTACATCCGGTATCCAATACCCATGATGAAGAAGTATTTAAGTTTATCTCAATAACGTATATACCTAAAGTGGAGATCTCTATCCCCTGCTTCTTCTTCCTCAGTTCCTCTAGGTAGAGAGGACAATTTCTTTTCCAATGTCCAGCCTAGTGATAATGGTGACAACTGCCTTCTTTGGAGATCCCACCTTTAACTTTGAGCGCGGATGACTTTGACTTATGACCAACTTTAGAACCTTTCTTAGCCTGGCCTTTACCTTTTGACTTTCCCTTTGTGCTGCCGATCATCATCACAGACTTGGGCTTGTCTTTCTTCATCTGTGCTTCAGCTGTCCTCAACATGCCCAACAATTCTGACAATATCTTGACAAGATTGTTCATGTTGTAGTTTATTATGAAATGACTATATGATTCAGGCAACAATTGTAGAATCACATCAGTGGCCAACTCTTGACCTAGGGGAAATCCTACCTTGGATAGGCATGTACCCAATCAAAGTGAGTATATGGGTGCCAACTGAGTCTCCCTCTTTCATCTTGCTTCTAAACAAAGCCTTGGAGACATCATATCTCTCATGTCTTGCTTGATGCTAATACATGTTTTTGAGATGTGTTACCATCTCCATGACATTCATGTTCTCATTATGCTCTTGCAACTCATAGTTCATTGAGCACAACATCAGGCACTTGACATCCACGACATCATCAAGGTGCTTCTTGTAAGCATCCTTTTCAGCCTTGGGGGCATTTGAGGTGGGTTCTGCTGGATCTGGTGTTTCAAGGAGATAGAGCTTACGCTCATGCGTGAAAACAATTCTCAGCATCCTAAACCAGTTTTGAAAGTTGGTTCCGGTAAGTGTGTCCTTCTCAAGGACCGATCACAATGAGAAAGTGTGAGTGTTGTTTTCCATTTGATTGCTACAAAAGAAAAAAGTTTGCATTTAGTCCAAAAATTTTTGACTTGTAAAGATTTGATAAATGATATTAATTAGGCCTTTAATTAATTATGCTCCCACTATTTTATTAAAATTGATATCCCTCACTATCAACTCAGAAGATTGCAGTGTACAACCTTCTAGTGAGCCAAGTTCCAAAATAATTAGATCAATGCCCAGCCAACGCCGACGTTAAAGACCAAATACTAAGGTAGGAAACTTTTGCTAATTGCATCATATGCAACTCTTGGATAGATGATCATGCACAACTCCTTGCCATGATGCATATGTGTGACTCTAGGTACTTGATCCCATCATGGTTCCCTAGTTAAGACCAACCCATAAGCCAACACGATGAGTGTGCACCCTGCAGAGGCAGACCCACACACCCACCACCACACTTCAACGAGATAGACAATGTACCACACGGAGGCATGCCCACACATAGTCGATCAAGATTTTCATGTGTGTTTCTTTATGGAAGGCAACTAAAACTTAATATTATTAATTGAGGGGTTTTATTAATACATATACATATCCAAACACCACATACTTATAGTACATATCATATACTACTATATCCACAACCACAAATGATAGACATGCAATCACAAACACAAATACATTGGTTATGTCCATACTATTGTAATCATTTGGAGCAACAAAGGATTACAGTCCACCTAAGGTCTTATTCATCTCATGCAACAACACCTGCGAATCAACCTATAAGGATCATCATTACAATGAACAACTTGATGGATGCTCCGTGATGTTGGAACTTCAAGTTGCTTCTTGGAATTGGATCTTCATGTTGATTCTCCATGGATGCTCCTTGGAATTGGATCTTCAAGTTGCTTCTTGGAATTGGTTCTTCATGGTGCTTCTCCATGGACGCTCCTTGGAGTTGGATCTTCAAGTGGCCTACTTACATCAAGTTTACAAAGGCTAAAACTAATCCTATCTCTATTACATCATATGAGTACAAATATAAAGGGAAAGAATTAATTACAATTTGAAATAAGAGACGAGGCTTGACATGCAAGCGGAATACTTTATACAAAATATCCACATACAACCATTATATATCTATAGAATTCAAAAACAAACATATCGACAAGATTGACATCCACATTCATTCACAACATTCACAAAAGGGGATACTAGGCCATAACCGTGCATGCATTCGCCACATAAAATAGATTTTTAAGGCAATGTGTATGATATCATAGGTATATATATACATATTAATATTGCATTCTTTTTAATGCGGGTCATTCTCCATTAAATACATTTTGACTCCCACACAGACTATGCGAGGTACACATGGACATCGCCCCTGTGCGGGGATCCCATTTCCCAGTCAGCGGGCGGGGGTCGAGGGGAGGCCTCCCCTCGTAGGGTCTCAGGGGTAGATCCTCTGAAAGGTCTATGAAATTTTACTTCCGTGCACTTAGAAAAATCAGTATTTTCCATAGTCAACCCCATCCGAAATGTCAAAAATAGAAGCCTGCGACATATGTGGAATTAGGTTTAGATTTGCATATTAGTAGTTTTAATTTGCATTGTATGCAACATAGAAAACAATATATAGAGATTTGATCATATCAAAATGAATCCAAATATGTCATAGATCAACGCTGCTCTGATACCACTATTGGGTTTTGTGGAGAAAACATGCACGGAAGAAGCAACAAAAAAAATTCCACACAACCCAAAACATGATCTCGTCGACAACAATGTATTTGGAAAGAGGGTTTGCGGGATACACCTTATCACAGAGCAAGTCCGGCGATGTCCCGCTGCATGATGGTGTGCAACATTTCTGGCTTACATGAACTGAACTTCTCTCCTATTCACTAAGTGCATCGTAGGAATATCCGGCGGCACTCCTTTCGTGTGGTGATGTATGCTGCTCGTAGCGTGTATCGATGGCCGTTGATGTCCTCCGAACGTAGGCATCTCAGCGTCTGCATCTCTATTTCATCCACGCAGATGGACTAGAACTCCACGCCACACTTCCTAAGCCGGCGGGAAAGAGTTGTCTCTGTGCGACGACATACTAGCATCGCGGTGCTCTTCTTTCTCTCCTGAGGACGGTGACGGCTAGAGTTTATGTACGTGAGTGTAAACTAAAAGCCTCTCTCAATATCTTATATAGATATTGAGGAAAGGAAGTAGGGTTTCCTAAACCCATCGATAAATAGAAACACTACGTTAATTAAGATGCTCGTTAATTAATTAGAATATTATAGAATTAATTAATTAACCAAATAATCATATTAATTGATTAATTAATATCTGTCTCCATGCAATTGCTCGAGATGAATCTATGGGAATATTTACCAATACCAAATAGCTATTCTTGAGTAATGTAATTGATTTAAACTTGAGATTCACTTCTTAGTTGGAAGTAAAATTAACAGTTAGTTTTATTCTAGCTCTTAAACTTTAGAAAAATTTCTATTTAATATTTGAATTACTAATTAGTTGATTGATAATGGGATCGATGAATATCAAGCTTAAAATTAATTGTATTAATCAATTATACAGTTTTGGGATTGAAAGTTTGAGTCAGGGACACAGCATGTTGATGTTCAGACAATTCATGTATGAAAAAGTTGGTTTCCCAGTAAGGAATAAGAAGTGACATTTCATGTCATTTCCTAAACACACTGTACACATGGTGTGAATGCTGAATCAAAGACCCTAATGTTAACCACACTATGTCATTGCTTATACATGGTGTGTTAGATAAAAGTGAGAACTTATTTAAATGAGTTGTCGAGTAACTCCAAGTATGTGATGGATAGAAGTCCAAGTGACTTGTAATACTTGTAGCCTACACCAAGAACATAGAATAGACCTATATAAAAAAAAGTCTACTAAAATGCATAAAATAAGTCTTTAATGTAGTTGATTTAGGGTAATCAATGTGATAAGTGTAACCCTTACACATATCCAAAAAAATCCCTCATTACCTGAGGTTCATCCTCAATTAGGAATTGTAATGTTTCCATTTCATAAGTACTCCTCATCAATGTGCATACCCATGTTCCATTCTAATATAATTTATTCCACTAATACCACAACACGTTACAAATTTTGCACTAGTGAATCACAATTTACATGCAATACACAGTCTTGTAAGGAGTGATAATATATGCGGAGTATTACATGTAAAAATAAGTTTAAGTAGTATCTTATGGCCATTAGGCTTAATAGTACCACACTAATTATATATCTATAATACCCAAGAATTGGGTCAATCCAACTTAGACCCAAATAATAATTTATTTAGGCATCCTTTAATAATTCATTCCTTCTAATATGATTATCTAGTCCACTTATTTATATTAAAAATTACATAGATGACTATTTGTTTGAAGTCTATACATATCTTGTTCATATGCTTCTATTGTTGTGGTCTTTTTTGTTCTCATATACACAACCCATCAAGCTTAGTTTGATTTCCAAATTCATCTATTTTTGTCCATATATTTAAATATAATGCAAATTTATTTTCCCTCTTGCCAAAAAATCTTGTAACTATCTTTACACATGGTGTGATCTGGGAAATAGAGGGTTAAATGAGTTATATGGAGTGGAAAGAAGTGTAGGATGGGTTGAAAACTTAGAGAATAACATTTTGTGTAGGTTTATCCTCCATGAAGACACACTCTTCATATTCTTAAATGTATCACCTATATGAAACTAGCATATTGTAAATTGACATCATGTCAACAAAATAATTAATAGAAGGTGTGCATCATTCAACTATTTTGAATCTCATACTCCTTTGTTTCTTCACGTCATTGATGAATGGCATGAAATATTCTTCACCGTGGTATTAGAACTGTAAAGCTTTTCTGAGCCTCCTGCTCCACCTTTAGGAGTTTCTATGACAAATACGGTGTGAAAGGTTGCAATGACCATTACAAAATGAAGGTTGTTGCACAAATACACTATAGCAGGGGTGTTTCTTCTCCCCTGAAATAACTACCTTTCCAGTCTCATCCCCACATATGTGTAGTGATTATAATCCATACAACTACTTTGAACATGGTGTAATAAAAGATAAATATAGAATCCATGAAAACCTCCCTTTAGTGTGGATACTATGTGTTTGTGTGTTGGTGTGTTCCTAGAAAGGAATCCCACATTTTTTCATTGTTGAATTATCTTTTGTTAATCTCATTTCTCTTGTTCTCAATGTGTTCTCTTGTTGATACTTTCTTGTTCTCAATGTGTTCTCTTATTGATACTCTCTTGTTCTCAATGTGTTCTCCTATTGATACTTACCTAAAGGTACCATCCTCAATAACCATGGTATGAAATAAAGACCTATAATGCCAAGATGTCTGAGATTGACGATAAGTTGAGGACACATGAAGCATACATTAAGAATACAAAGCCCTCCTAATGTGCAATATACCTAAATAAAGATGATAGACCAACCTTCCTAATCCTTAGGGATATTTTTCATAATATTAGTATTAAATTATTTTCCTTGAAATGGATCAAATTAGGATTAATCGAATATAAATACATATTATTTTTGCAAAATCCTTTTGTATAAACATTTACAATATGTTAATTGATTAAGTATCCCATGGAATCAATTTTGTAAACTTGTTAATTAATCATAACTGACACTCTAATATAATCCTAGAATTAAGGGTGAAATAAATGGAATTAATACCACTTTTTAGGTTACGATTGCTTAATTAAGCAAATCAACACCTTAATTGAAGACTTAATATTGAGGTAATGTAATGACACACCAAGCATTCTAAAATGGTGAAATTGTTGATTAAAATTCTAAATTGACTAAACCCTTGTTTTGATGATGACCAACCAAATGCGACACCCTTTGCCACAGAAAGAGAGATTACTCAATACAAAACCACAAAAGTAATATTAGACAGACAGATTACTAGAAAATACTAAAAATTTAAAACCCTTTTCATAAAACTGTCAAACAACAAGAAGCTTTGCATATGAGTCCTTTCATGCCTCAAAGCACTTACTGTGTGTGCCACCAACCTATTACCCAAGAACCTGTTCCAGAACATATATACATATATCCACTACATTTGTATACAAAAGGGCACACAAGCCAACAAAATACCGAAAGCACGTCCACAAAACATCTACAAAACATCCCCAAGGACCTGAGTGTACTGGGACGACTCTAGGACTCTATCTACAAAAGACATCCATCAACACTTCCAAAATTGTCAACTACTGCCTCTCTTGCTGCTCCTTAACCTATGCTGCACGATCTCTACCTCCTCATGCACGTCCACCTAAAAAGGATGTGGAAACCCACAGGGTGAGATTCCAAATCTCAGCAAGAGATATAACTCTCCACCAACTCTATTGTTATCACAGATAAGATAATTAAAAGCAGTAGTAAAGCTATAACTATAAGAAGCAATAATCATTATTAACATGATAGGCAGTTACTATTTGATTATGAAACATCTTAACATTATAAAATGAATATGAAGAACATGTATAATTTCTATCAACAACATTATATAAAGATCAAGCAAGGCCTCATCCAATATTTCTATATTTGCTCCTGTTCAATTACTACACATCTGATTACATATTTTATTATGCCCTGAGGATTTGAGCCATACCACCCAAACCAACTGACCCATGCTAAGTAAAAATTGGTGTCGTACCAAGTCTAGTGGAAGAGCCAGAATCCATGACCTCACTACCTCGTGGTCAGTACACAAGTGAAACATGTAGTGACATCACCAGTCAAACTACTTCCAATGACATATAGTCCAGCTGTGTAAACCTAGCCTGCCTTGGTACAGGTCATGATCTAGTGAAACTGAGCTACGGCTCACAACTGCACTCTTCCAGGGTATGGCCCACATCCAATCCTATGTCACATATTATTGATCCATGGTCCAAATCTACACTCTTCTGGGGTATGGCCTGTAGCCAATCCTGTGTCACATATTCCTGGACGTAAGGGGATATTGATCCTCACCCCCACATATTAAAAAATATGCGCTCCTAATTAAGCTTGTTTCACCATTCACCAAGTACTGACACTGAATGGATCATGGCACAGGGAAAGCTACATGATTGGGTTCCACTTGATTAGTTAGGTCATATAAGTATCTTTTAACATCAATCAAGTTACAACATACAACTTCTAAACAAATTCTACATAAATAAGGGCATAACACATCACCAGAATATATTTGAGCATATAAGGTGTGATCTCATCACATTATCACTTGATTCTTATCATTCACCATATTTTCCATCACAAGGACCACATATCTTGGGGTAACAACCCTTCCTCTCATTACTGAGGAAATCATCATCTCATATAAGGCAATAAGCCATCATTAGATCACAAGACCATTTACCTTCTCTTTCAAAGATGCCAACATAACATATGCCTCACAAGGCCCATTCAAACACATCATAAGTACCATAGCTCATACTTGGATATGCTTATCAACTGGTGTTGCCTACATGATTCGAGACTTGTCACAAGAAGAACAATACATCATCAAAACTACCATCTAATAAGATTCATGCCATTCACATTACATCATTAGGATTAAGGTTTCTACTGATCTATTGGGGTTTACATGGTTGGATCAACAACCACCCTTAGATCATTACTTTCATCATCACTATAAGGTATGTTATGAAATAAAGATTTTAGCAAAAAACACTTTTTTATCATTAACACAGCCACCCCATAGGGTATCACATCATATCATGTAACCCTATCATCAACATGATGTAACACGACAACCATCACTGGGTATCGGTTGAGACTATCATGTAGTGTATCACTTTGTACTTTCCATAGGGTGTCGACTTGTCATCATCACTAGATGTTGACTACCACCATGTAAGGCACAAGGGATATCCTTACTAAAGATGTATCCATTTTCCACTTCTTGAGAATGTGATGGTCAACACCACCTAAGGGTGTGACAGACAACACCACCCTTTGGTATGATGACCCACACCACCTAAAGGTGTGACAACCATCGCCACCAAAAGGTGTTGGACAACTAAAGCATGTCAGACAGCCCTTGATGTATCAGTTGTCAGGGTTAGGGTTCAGCTAAGCATCAAATGTCAAGGTGTATCGGGAAACACCATCCTAAAGATGTGTCGGCCTCCACTCAACCACGACATCACAATTAGCCTTCAAAATAGACCAACTCCACGAGCCACTCCCTTAGCCATGACGGGCTAACACCTTTAAGGCATAACAGTTTAGCCATCACATATCAGTTAGGTACTTATAAGGCATGACAGGCTAGCTTCTTTAAGATCTATCCACCATATCAGTTTAACAACCATGAGCGAAGACAAGCTAACCTTATCAACTCATGTCGGCCTAAGCATCCACTAGGCATGTCGACCTTAAGAGCTTAGGTGCCACTTGTCCATGAAAAGGATCCACATGCACAACATCATGCAAGACATGGTGATAAGGTCTAGGCAAGGTCTCACCCTCTTGGTCTCCTACCAAGGTCATGCCCGATACCACATCTCCACACAACCACAAACTGATAGGGTACAACTCTACACACCCCACAAACCTATAAGGCTCAACCCTACACACTCACAAACTGATAGGGTAGAACCCTACACACTCCCAAACCGATAGACTCAACCCTACACACTCACAAACACTTAGGATACAACCCTACACACTCCCAAACTGATACACAACCTCTCTAGGGCTCTCTAGTCTGAGACAACACATCTAGGTGCAAGACACACCTCACATATGTGTCCAAAACATCACCAAGGATGTCACCACACAACCAAGATCCAAACAAGGTGCCCATCTCTCTCTCTCTCTCTCTCTCTCTCTCTCCACTAGATGATGCTAAGAGAGAGAAGGAACAAACAAGAGGTGTCAAACTTTCACATCAACCCCTACTCTGGGTGAATTGCAATTTGCACCAAAACCTCACCACAAAGCACAAGCATCATCCAAACAACCTCAAACAAGAAACTTTAAGCTTCCAACATGCCTTAATTACATCTCAGATGATTAGAGCAAGGTGCTAAGAAACATACATAGGAAAAACAAATAGGGTTATCCCAAAACATGGGTCAGGGTCCTTACACAACCATTCCACTCATTTGTGTCTAATGCTTTTGCTCGAGTGATTTCCAATTAGCTATAGACACACTCCAAATGCCTAAAATTGCACATCCTAACTTGGAGAAATCAAGTCATACACACATAAAGATCAAGATTGGATAATAGACAATTTTCCTCCATAGATCTTTGATATAGATAACTTGTAATGATTGTATGACTTGTAATTAAGCTTAGAAAAGAATCAAAAGTACTTTAATCAAATGTTTAAACCCTTTTATAGCATTTGTCAAATTCCATCACAAGCTGCCTTGTCGGTCAAATTTGTCCTGGTGACAACTCGAGCGACAAGCTATTTGGAGCTTGATAAATCCTAGTGTCATCCGAGTTTGTCGTGGTGACAACTCGACCGACCCCCTGTACAAGAAAAATAATTTTAAGCCGTCGACCGAGTTTCATCTAGGATAAACTTGATCAACAACTCAATTTTTTTATTATATAGTGCCCTCAGTCGAGTTTCCCAAAAGTGAGCTCAGCCGAAAACACTGTACAAAAAGTATAGAAAAGTGTTTATATCCTATGGAATGTTGCAAAACTCAAAAATATATTCCTTGCAACACCCAAAATAGCTAGAAATTGATCGTAAGTGTCTCTACTAGCTAGTAGACAACCTCAACTATAAATAGGACCCCTTGTACTTCATCCCATAGTTAGCTGTAAAGACATAGTCTCTACTGTTAAACATGATAAACAAATGCATCAAATGTGTGGCAGCGGAAGAAATAAAACTTGACTTTATTCAAAATGTATAAAGAGTACATTATAAAAGTTTCCCAAATGGGAGTACAACTTTATACAAGAATAGGATCTAGGTAGAGGAAGACTTAAACTAATACAACTTGTCTCCACAAACAACACATACATAAAGGTATAGCTAATTCCAGTCTAGCTATTCTCTCTTCTTAGCCTTAGGCAGGTTCACCAAGCTTCCAAGCACACTCTGATCCTAGACTGGATGGTTGGGGTCATCCAACAAGAGAAAGATAAAAACATATGTGTTAATCAAGAGAAATAGAACAATTAAATAATCTAAAGCATTGAAATATAAAAGATTCTCTACACTAAGAGATTTCAAAAGGAATGAGGCAAGTATATGAATAAGAGAGAGGAGACTGCCATAATCAATCACCACAATAATAATCACATAGCATGAATATATTAAGACACAAAGTCATCTCAATGTAGGGTGAGGCACCTACCGGACCTCACCAGTGGCAGGGGGACTAAAACCCCAGTGCCTATATAAAGTGGCAGGGGGACTAAAACCCCAGTTCCTAATATAAAATGGTAGGGGGACTAAAACCCCAGTGCCCGACAGGAGGACTAAATCCTCAGTGCCCTATCGGTGGTTTGTACACATATACACTACATTGTCATTTGGCCTAAAATACATCATGCTTAATAGTACACTTGGTAGTAGTGAAAATATAAAAGTAACATTTACATCATAGCATTTGGGAATAAAACCCATGAATAAACCACATAGAGGAGCCAACATAGGCTATAGCAAGATTTAAGCATTTCCAAGTAAATGAGACAACATATGTAGTAGCAAGATTCACATGATTCAAATGAATGAGCCACAATGGCATTAGAAGCATAAAATAAGTAAAGAGCCAAATAAGGGCATTTTGAAAGATATCAAGGCTAGCGCATAATGAAGGTAGGGTTGGATGAACCCAACTAAAGGATTAGGGTATAATTTGCACATTTAAATGTTCACATCCAAAAATAGGATCCAAATACACAAATAGGTATCACATACAAAACATGCTTCACATACCTTATCATCATGACTTTTCAATCTCTTGGAGGATTCCACATTGGTCCTCTTCAACCTAAAAGTGTTTATATACACATCAGTCTACCAACTTATTCTATGAATTAAGATGTTTCTCTTGAAATATTTATCTTAGTGGTGGTATGCCCTTTCGATTTGCAATGATTTTGATATTAAATCATACAAAGTGTCCTTATCATCATTATTAGGGTTTCATTATCCATTAGATCATAATCATATAATTCAGCAGAGCTATTACCGTAACAAGTTACCCAAAAAGCATAATAACATAAACATGTATATGATTAGAATCTAGGTTCCATTTATAGTATAAACAATCATGTTGTTTAGAGTAGTTTAAATGACTTATTAAGTCAACCATACCCCTATTTATATTCTCCTTGAGGAACTTTTCCTTAAATACCTTCTTGTTCAAAATAGTTCAGACTATATACATATGCACATATAAGTGTGTGTAATATGATCATGTACATTACTACATAATCATCATTAAGATATGGAATCATCAATTTAGGTTATAGTCTCTCTTTTATATGAATACTTTTGATTGAATTGACCCCACTATACATTACGTAAGGATTAAGTAATTTTTTACAAGTAGATAATACAATAGACAAGATCACATGTTTATACACTTCAATATGACAAGATAACATGTATTTACTATAGTGCTTATACAAGTGAGATCAATACTTAAGAGAATGTAAATTAGTAAGAATTAGTCTAAGAGTTACATGCTATATGCATCGGGTCCTGGTTTTGTGTACAAATCATTTAGTAGTGCTAGAGAGATTACTGATGTGTTAATTATTGATAACCATATGTTCATACTATCAATATATATAGTTATGTCCTCTAGGTGAGACAATCATGTTTTCATTCCTTTGAGGTATTGCTTTTTAATTATCATTAACTTGCATAAAGGTACCATAGAAAATGAATTCTTAATAGACTAAGAAACAAGATACACGAGGCTGACCTTTTAGGTGAACAAGACTTTCCCTACGAGGGCACTTCCTACAACCTCAGGGTAGACGCCGATTGCTACTGACTTGAGAGGATATGCAGGTGGTTGGGCACAAGGAAGGAGACTGTAGTGGATTGTGGTGGTGTCGGCGACGCCAGTCTGCTCAATGACAACTGCTAGAACCATCAGTGATTGATGGAGGCTATGGATGCGATGGTAAAGGCAAGTAGATCCCGACCACTGGTGGTGGCGCTGTTGTTTGTGGATGGGTTGTAGGTCATCATGATTCGTTTTTGGCGAGGGAGGTAGGCGGCTTCGAGTATGAAACGCCGAGTTGTAGCTGGAGGTTGTTGGGACGCTTGTAGGCTTGGCGACCAGTGTGACTAGACGACATTGTTGCTTGCGGGTGAGGAGAGGGCTGACGACGTCTAATGGTTTCAAACAAATAATCTGTCAGCGTCTGGGTCTTCAGACGGAGGTGGGTGCTTTTGCGGGTAGGGAGATTATCAGAGCTGGTGGCGATCAGGTTGAACCAGATGGTAACTGGCGGCAGGGTCTGATGCAGAAGGTTAAGAGGATAACGTGTGACACCCTATAGGTGAGCACAACAACTGATGATAGCCTCTGTAGCACAGATGGTGGCTCAGCGCTATGCAGGGAGGAGGCGCATGGTGGAGGCACAGAGGCAACACCAACCGTTAGTTGCCTAGAGCAAGGTGAACATGCAACTATGTTGCTGATGAGGCTTCCTGGCGTGAAGAGGTTATGGCACCTGCTATTGTGGCCATGGATTCTTGTTGACATGGCTACATGCGCCATGGATGACGGAAGACCAGTGGGGAACCATGATGGTTGTAGGCGGCTAGGGTTTTATGGAGAGAAGAGGGAAGGCAGAACGGAAGTGGAGAAGAAGAAATAGATGGGTGAGGGGAAGAGGATCGACGGCAGAGGAGAGAAAGAGAGGAGGGGAAGAGGAGATGTGGCGAAATGTCAGCCATTACCACGGCCATAGGCATCACGATGGAGAAGACCCACGGACATGCGGGCAATGCAGGAGGAGGGTTAAGCGGAAAAGGCATATAAGTATAATTATTAACAAAGCAATAATGTAAGTGAAATTTTAGATCTTCAAATGATAAATTGAATGGTCAAAGGATGTCCAAAAGCCACCAAATTTGGACGATAGGTTCTAATTAGCATTTAGAACGATGCCATATAATTATATTTCTGATTTATATCCAATAAGGCCCTTAATTAATATATTGGTCATTAAAGTGTATATTAATATATTAAAATGAATGAGTTATATGAAAAGACTTCTTTTAATGGATTATATGATTGAAATTTGAGATATCCAACCATTATTAACTTTAAGAACAAACTCTCACCATTATATTCTATTATGATATATTATTATCATTTTTTAGGAGAGAGAAGGAAATTAGGTTAATTACACTCATAATTAATTCTATTACATTTTTTTGCTCATATCTTATCCAAAAAGATATAAAAGCTCCAAATTAACATTATCTACTTATTATCTCTCATTAAACTCCATTTTTCATAATCATTCCTCTATTATAACCTTAAGTGGGTTAATTGTGCAAACACCCCTTTATTATCATAATTCGGGGCAAAAATGGAATTTCACCATCATTAATGCTCAAATTGCAAATAAAGCCCAAAAATGATTCAAAAGGATGGGAATTTTATGAAAAAGGTCCAAACGGACTAGGAGGCAAAGAAAAGCTCAATAGTGGGTAAATTGTAGGGAAGACCCTAGATTCAGTATGTTACATCACTCCACCCCTTAAAGAGGATTTCGTCCGCAAAATCACAACAAGAGGGAAGAGAGGGTGAGTGTGTAACATCCCAACCTTAAACAACTAGGTGGGTATTAAAAGCTCTACACATAAGCCAAGTCTTACTAAGGTTTCCACAAAACCTATAAACTTTTATCCAACACAACATAATCAACATTTTGTCTTATAAGCATAATCTCCATCATGAAGAGGCATCATATTTATTATACCATCACTTGTGCCACATTTTATTCAAAACAATTACATCTCAACATTATATCATATGTATTTCCCTCATGAAGGGTTTTAAGCACAATTAGGGTTTACTAAGCCATTTCAACATTAATTAATGTATTAGGTCAAAAACCTTAATAACATGAATTCATTTTCCATTATCCTCTTAAAACAATCATGTAGAATTATCACAAATTATTTTGTAGAAAAAGTTAATATTATCCAACAAGTTATTAAGTCTATAATAATTCCAAATAATGTTCATATTGCACATTTTCATATCATCTTTCATACTCATATTAATGACATCATTAATCATTTTCATCCATTGCACTTCATATTATAAATTATACATATTTTAATTCACATTAGGCATTTATGAATATTTATGTGAATCTAATTATTCATTATCATGTTTGAGTGATTATATGCATTTTAGTGAATATGATGTAACACATTAAATATTAATGAATTCATTCATATATCAAGTTATGATGAGGTGTTCATTAGAGAACAAGGTGATATACCTTACATATATTGATAACTTTGTGACTATAATCCATTTATATATATCAAGGTATATTATGTGATGATTGCACCTAATGTCACTAATGTATCATGAAAGGAATTAAGAGTATATATATGTATATGTTGTCAAGGCTAGATGATTACATATTAGGCTTTAGGTCAACATGATCATTACATGTTAAAGCATCCTTAGGGTGCATTATCCATACACATTTTACCATTAGGGTGGCATAGTCAAAATTATGTATATTCACAATTAGTAATGAGTAACTCATTATTATGTGCATCAATAATATGTGAAGGTGCAAGCATATGAACTATCTCTATATGACTTACTACATATTCACGTGTGTATAAACAAACAAGTTGAATTACAAGTATAATGTGTTTGGTAAATTCTTGTTCACATAAGTTATTATGTACATATGTCCACATAGATAAGGTTTCTAACTCTAAAGGTATTTGATTTTGCTTTTAATTGGGATTCCATCCCCCTAAAAAGGGATTTCGTCCTTGAAATCAGATTTGCAAAACCAAATAGGGTACTAACACCATTACCCTCACTCCACCCCTTAAAAGGGTCAACTAAGTCAAACTAAGCTAAGGGTAAAAGGGTACATAAAATTCAACACTAAAAGGATTTACTAACCCAGCTTCAGGGTGTAACATAGGGTACACTAAACCCTAAACATACGAGTATAATGTATTTAAGGATGATTTTTGTGTAAGAGATCAAATCATCACTTATGGTTTTCCTAAGGTATTCAACAATTAGACAACATGCCCAAAGATAGACTATTTCAAACAGTCTGTATCAGATCAGGCCAGGCCAGGTCATATGAGCATGGGAGTCCCCGTAAACCAAGCTAGTGGAGCGGAGGAAAACTTTGCCAGCCCCCAAGCTCTGACCCTTTCTATACACCATCACTTCAACTTATTGCTCTAGTAGCTTCTCAATAGACAATTAACCTAGAGTTGATAGATTTTATTTCTAATTATGAAATTATAACTCTAGTTCGATGTTGTTCAACTCTAAGGTGAAAACTTACTATAGAGAAGCTATATAAGATAAGGGTTCTACTTAGGAGACAATTGAATTAGTCAAGAATCTGACTACCTTGATGCTTTGATACCATGCTGTAAAGACATAGTCTCTACTATTAAACATGATAAAAAAATACATCAAATGTGTGGCAGCGGAAGAAATAAAACTTGACTTTATTCAAAATGTATAAAGAGTACATTATAAAAATTTCCCAAATGGGAGTACAACTTTATACAAGCATAGGATCTAGGTAGAGGAAGACTTAAACTAATACAACTTGTCTCCACAAACGACACATACATAAAGGTATAGCTAATGCCATGCTAGCTATTCTCTCTTCTTAGCCTTAGGCAGGTTCACCAAGATTCCAAGCGCACTCTGATCCTAGCCTGGATGGTTGGGGTCATCCTGAAAGAGAAAGATAAAAACGTATGTGTTAATCAAGAGAAATAGGACAATTAAATAATCTAAAGCATTGCAATATAAAAGATTCTCTACACTAAGAGATTTCAAAAGGAATGAGGCAAGTATATGAATAAGAGAGAGGAGACTGCCATAATCAATCACCACAATAATAATCACATAGCATGAATATATTAAGACACAAAGTCATCTCAATGTAGGGTGAGGCACCTACTGGACCTCACCAGTGGCAGGGGGACTAAAACCCCAGTGCCTATATAAAGTGGCAGGGGGACTAAAACCCCAGTGCCTAATATAAAATGGCAGGGGGACTAAAACCCCAGTGCCCGGTAGGAGGACTAAATCCTCAGTTCCCTATGGGTGGTTTGTACACATGTACACTACATTTTCATTTGGCCTAAAATACATCATGCTTAATAGTACACTTGGCAGTAGTGAAAATATAAAAGTAACATTTGCATCATAGCATTTGGGAATAAAACCCATGAATAAACCACATAGAGGAGCCAACATAGGCTATAGCAATATTTAAGCATTTCCAAGTAAATGAGACAACATATGTAGTAGCAAGATTCTCATGATTCAAATGAATGAGCCACAATGGCATTAGAAGCATAAAATAAGTAAAGAGCCAAATAAGGGCATTTTGAAAGATATCAAGGCTAGCGCACAATGAAGGTAGGGTTAGATAAACCCAACTGAAGGATTAGGGTATAATTTGCACATTTAAATGTTCACATCCAAAAATAGGATCCACATACACAAATAGGTATCACATACGAAATAGGCTTCACATACCTTATCATCATGACTATTCAATCTCTTTGAGGATTCCACATTGGTCCTCTTCAACCTAAAAGTGTTTATATACACATCAGTCTACCAACTTATTCTATGAATTAAGATGTTTCTCTTGAAATATTTAT
Organism: Alisma plantago-aquatica; assembly: GCA_963693085.1. Lineage (NCBI taxonomy): Eukaryota > Viridiplantae > Streptophyta > Magnoliopsida > Alismatales > Alismataceae > Alisma > Alisma plantago-aquatica. The sequence goes on along the minus strand of OY856414.1, from coordinate 737,967,209 downwards.
CTTAGTGGTGGTATGCCCTTTCGAATTGCAATGATATTGATATTAAATCATCTAAAGTGTCCTTATCATCATTATTAGGGTTTCATAATCCATTAGATCATAATCATATAATTAAGCAGAGCTATTACCATAACAAGTTACCCAAAAAGCATAATAGCATAAACATGTATATGATTAGAATCTAGGTTCCATTTATAGTATAAACAATCATGTTATTTAGAGTAGTTTAATTGACTTATTAAGTCACCATACTCCTATTTATATACTCCTTGAGGAACTTTTCCTTAAATACCTTCTTGTTCAAAATAGTTCAGACTATATAGATATGCACATATAAGTGTGTGTAATATGATCATGTTCATTCCTACATAATCATCATTAAGATATAGAATCATCAATTTAGGTTATAGTCTCGCTTTTATATGAATACGTTTGATTGAATTGACCCCACTATACATTACATAAGGATTAAGTAATTTTTTACAAGTAGATAATACAATAGGAAATATCAAATGTTTATACACTTCAATATGACAAGCTAACATGTATTTACTCTAGTGCTTATACAAGTGGGATCAATACTTAAGAGAATGTCAATTAGTAAGAATTAGTCTAAGAGTTACATGCTATATGCATCAGGTCCTAGTTTTGTGTATAAATTGTTTATTAGTGATAGAGAGATTACTGATGTGTTAATTACTAATAACCATATGTTCATACTATCAATATTTATAGTTACGTGCTCTAGGTGAGACGATCATGTTTTCATTCCGTTGAGGTATTTCTTTTTAATTATCATTAACTTGCATAAAGGTACCATAGAAAATGAATTCTTAATAGACTTAGAAACAAGATACACGAGGCTGACCTTTCAGGTGAACAAGACTTGCCCTACAAGGGCACTTCCTACAACCTCAGGGTAGACGCCGATTGGTGCTGACTTGAGAGGATATGCAGGTGGTCAGGCACAAGGAAGGAGACTTTAGTGGATTGTGGTGGTGTCGGCCGCGCTAGTCAGCTCAATGACAACTGCTAGAACCATCAGTGATTGATGGAGGCGATGGAGGCGATGGTAAAGGCAAGTAGATCACGACCACTGGTGGTGGCACTGTTGTTTGTGGATGGGTTGCAGATCATCATGATTCGTTGTTGGTGAGGGAGGTAGGCGGCTTCGAGTCTGAAACGTCGAGTTGCAGCCAGAGGTTGTTGGGACGCTTGTAGGGTTGGCGACCAGTGTGACCAGACGACGTTGTTGCTTGCTGGTGAGGAGAGGGCTGACGACATCGATTGGTTTCAAACAAATAATCCGTCAGAGTTTGGGTCTTCTGACGGAGGTGGGTGCTTTGGCGGGTAGGGAGATGATCAGAGCTGGTGGCGATCAGGTTGAACCAGATGGTAACTGGCGGCGGGGTCTGATGCAGAAGGTTAAGAGGATAACGTGCGACACCCTCTAGGTGAACACAACAGATACTAACGACCTATGTAGCACAGATGACGGCTCAACGCTATGCACAGAGGAGGCACATGGTGGAGGCGCAGAGGCAACACCAACAGTTAGTTGCCCAGAGCAAGGTAAACATGCAACTATGTTGCTAATGAGACTTCCTGGTGCGAAGAGGTTATGGCACCTGCTAGATCAGATTGTGGCCATGACTTCTTGTTGACATGGATACAGGCGCCATGGATGATGGAAGACCAGTGGGGCACCACAATTGTTGCTGGCGGCTAGGGTTTTATGGAGAGAAGAGGGAAGGCATAAGAGAAGTGGAGAAGAAGAAACAAATGGGTGAGGGGAAGAGGATCGACGATAGAGGAGAGAAAGAGAGGAGGGGAAGAGGAGATGTGGAGAAACTTCAGCCGTTACCACAACCGCAGGCATTGTGATGGAGAAGACCCACAGACATGCGTGCGTTGCAGGAGGAGGGTTAAGCGGAAAAGGCATATAAGTATAATTATTAACAAAGCAATAATGTAAGTGAAATTTTAGATCTTCAAGTGATAAATTGAATGGTCAAAGGATGTCCAAAAGCCACCAAATTTGGACCATAGGTTCTAATTAGCATTTAGAACATTGCCATATAATTAGATTTCTTATTTATATCCAATAAGGCCCTTAATTAATATATTGCTCATTAAAGTGTATATTAATATATTAAAATGAATGAGTTATATGAAAAGACTTCTTTTAATGGATTATATGAGTGAAATTCGAGATATCCAACCATTATTAACTTTAAAAACAAACTCTCACCATTATATTCTATTATGATGAATTATTATCATTTTTGAGGAGAGAGAAGGAATATAGGTTAATTACACTCATAATTAATTCTATTACATTTTTTTGCTCATATCTTATCCAAAAAGATATAAAAGCTCCAAATTAACATTATCTACTTATTATCTCTAATTAAACTCCATTTTGCATAATCATTCCTCTATTATAACCTTAAGTGGGTTATTTGTGCAAACACCCCTTTATTATCATAATTGGGGGCAAACATGGAATTTCACCATCATTAATGCTCAAATTGCAAATAAAGCCCAAAATGATTCAAAAGGATGGGAAATTTATGAAAAAGGTCCAAATGGACTAGGAGGCAAAGAAAAGCTCAATAGTGGGTAAATTGTAGGGAAGACCCTGACTTCAGTATGTTACATTAGGTAAGCACTATGAAGGTCCCTATATTATAGTTGAGTTCCTTCAAGAGCCTCCATCTACTCTCAAGCTTAATCACTTGCTGCATCCATTAGAGTGAGTTGGAGACTTGTAAGAGAGCTAGTCCTACATGTATATCTTGTGAGGCTCTCACATCCTCCACCTCCCAATTCTCTTTCTACCATGAAGATGGAGACTCTCTCTCTTGGCTAAGAGAGGTGACGAAAACGAAGGGAATGAGTCCCTTGGTGAAAGTTTCTCCTTGGTGATAAATTCTGTTACTTGGGTTCTATTATTCAAATAGACAGGGATGTCCAAAATGATGTTTGTCACCGGATCACTGCAGGATGGTTGAAATGGAGGGGTGCAACTGGAGTATAATGCGATCAGAAGATCCCTCTCAGGTTAAAAAGTAAGTTTTATAGAACAGCTATACGACCAGTGATGCTCTATGGGAGTGAATGTTGGGCGGTGAAGAAAAAAGGTCTCAACAAGATGAACGTGGCTGAAATGAATATGTTGAGATGGATGTGTGAGAAGATAAGAAAAGATCGCTTGAGAAATGACTATATCAGGAATAAAGTGGGGGTGGCGAGCATTGAGGACAAGTTGCACGAGGGCCGACTCAGATGATATGGACATGTGCAACATAGACCTACTAGTGCGCCTATACAAAGCAATGCTATTGAGCCAACCACTATAAATAGAAGAAGAGGAAGGCCTAAATTAACATGGGATGAGCTTATAAAGAGAGATTTTGAATCTCTACATCTCAATCAGAATATGGCCCATGATAGAGCTGAATGGAAATGAAGGATCCATGTAGCCAACCCCAACATAGTTGGGATTGAGGGTTAGATGATGATGATGATGATCTTAATGAAAAATGATCTAATTCTAATAAAACCAAAAGGGGCCTAGAAAGATGGAGGATCAGGTTGTGAACTTAGATTTGGGTATGTTACACAACTGTTCAAAGGGGAGTATGATAGTTAAATTTTTATTTCCACTGCCTTATTTGATTCCATATTTTCCTACATTGGTGTCATGCAACATTTATTACCCAAATACTAACTGCCAATGACTACAAAGTCAATGGGGATAGGATATATGTGTCTATCCCTAGCATGGTATTATCAAAGTGCAAATGTTGAAGTGTAAAAGGTTAGAATACAAGAACAGATAAATGACCAGCCTAAATCGCGCATCCAAAAGTGGAGGTGGATTTGAGGTAGTCGAGCTTTTACATTTATAAACACGAATCCTTCTAGGCCCCCGCAAATTTGTTTACGGGGTCGAAGTAGATATACGGGGTCGAACACAGGGACAAGGGGGGTAGTGTTGGGAACCCAGAATCAACACGCTACACTCTGGTAGGTATAAATAGATATAAATTCCCAAAAGGGAAACAACAAGATGTCACAAATAAAACAAAGAAAACTATCTCCAACTGGAGCTACAAGAGAGATTTAAGGTTTTAGTCATTTAGCAGTTTTTAGGGGTTTTCATGCAACAGAAATAGAAAGATAATACTAGAGCTAGGGCAAGATGTGAAGGATAAGACTACAACAAAACAAGCGGAAACAGTAACACCCTGCACCCCTCCTCTCAGAGCGGGTACTTCTAACCAAGTGTCAACACCCCTCTCGAGGTTGTCGGACTTAAGTTAGAGTGGAATGTTACTGAAACAACTATGTTCCAGGCACTCTCGTACTCCAGAATCGGACCAAACACTAGAGACACAACACAACTCTCGAAGCTGTTGCGACGGGAAAACATGATTCAGTACCTAAGCAAAATGCGATCCAAACATGCAAGCTAGAGTTCAGATATCAAACATAGCAGTCATCCAATATATCACTCCAACCATAGAGCAGCAAGTAATTAAGCTTTTTTATTTCCATACACATTAAGGGTCTTAATACATTGCATAAGAAAGGAATTAAATAACAGAATTAAAGATAGATGTCGCCTTCTTGATGTAGAAGGGCGACAGACTACAGCGGCTCTCCCACCCGATACCGGACATGGGCCTAGCCCGATACGGCGGTGTCGGCCGACACACTCTCTCGAGCGGCACACCGTGACAGCCGACTGTATCGTTCAAGGACCTGGCTGATACACTCAAGTCGGGCGACACACCCTCTCGGGCGGCACGCATGACGGGCGAAGCGTATCGGGTTCGATATCATGTCGGGCATGGAGCGACACGTCCTACTGTTGGGCACTTGTGTCGCTCGTCATCGTTGGCCGATATCGGCCCGCAGTGTCGCCCAGGACGGTTCTAAGTGAACTATACCCTCCCTCTCGGGATGAGGACGGGCTCACCTAGTGTCGCCCGACACGAGCACTGGGGCACGATACTCCTGCTCTCGCAGTTTCCTCCGAAGATCACTCAAAGCTCCCAACTATCCGAATTCTGAAGTATCCGAACTGTCTTTTTGGCTTCCTGTAGCTGCTATTTATAGGCAGCGGTTGGAGGAAGTTATGGTGCTCGAAGCGCCACGTGTCCTCCTTATTTGCGGGTCGGTGGACGGACGATACTGGTATCGCTCGGCTCAGGAGTGTCGGCTATCAGTCACGTGATGGACGGCGTGCCTGCCGGTGGGTGGCTGTGTCGCTCGACAAGCTGGGTTGTCGGGGCGAGCTGGGCTCCCTGTCGGGTAGAAGGCGTGTCGTCCATCTACTCCTTCTTGCGCGGCATCCTTTTGTCGTGCGTCATTGTGTTGCTCCACCCTCTCGGGAAGAGGTTGTATCGGGCGTCAGGAAGGCCGAAACAGACTTGGACTTATTCTGTGGCCCGGGACGGCCTTATTGCACCAAAATGAGGAAAAACTTTGCAAAAGATGGAAATATAGGATTAAGAGCATTGCTTGGCCAATTATTGTGAAAGTGCATACAAAAGAGAGGAAAATAGCTAAAAATGGCAGTTTTGATAACAGAAAAACAATCTAAAGTATCACAAAAATTGGTGTTATCAACTCCCCCAAACTTAGCGTTTTGATTGTCCTCAATCAATATTTAAACTTTATTTTGTGATGCTTCTTCTTGTTTGGTACAACTTTCAGGCCAAGAGGTAAAGCAAGTATAGTAATGCCTTTAGAGATAATGTTGTCTTATTACGAACAAAAGACCTTGCGTTTCCTGCCTTATTATTTCAGTAATTTTTTTTTCTACATCTTCAGCGACACTTTAGTGTATGATTCCGAAGTTAGGTTACACACCAAACAACTTTATTTTCGGGGCAAAAAGTTGTGTAAAGGGTAGGCTAAGACTTTTGGGTTTTTCATCTTGTTTTCCATCAGTCCATCCAGGTAAGGGTCCGTTAACGGGCAAGTGGTCCCTGCAGTCCAAGCCAGTTGGCTTTAGAGCAGTGATTTCACATCCTACGTACCACTGCCCCAAATCTACCATGCCTAAAGATGGGTACTTTTGGAAAACAAGCGGGTATATATATTTTTTTCTTTTCTTTTATTGGGCACAACTCTCATGCTTTTATTCACACTCATAAGGATTCTCTCTCTTTTTGGGATTTTCGTTGGGTAAAGGGGAAACAAAGAGATTTCTACTGTTTGGGCAGCTTTTTCCTTCTCTATACTCGTCTCTTAGCTGTTTGCGAGATTATTATATTTTTCAAAATTTTTGGCATGGAAAAACGTAATCTGCTGTTTGTTTGAAGCAGCATTATCAAAAAGATATAACGGAACTTGTATCTCGTTAAGCACAAAGAAAGCTAACTTTGCAAGCAGTTGCATCAGGTTTTTACTAATTTTTTTTTTCAAAATTTTAGCATGAACATATATATATGTACACATGATTCAGGAAAGAACAAAAGAATAAAGAATTTGAGACAAAAGAATGAAGAAGATTAAGTTAGAATATTTAGACAAAATTTTGTACCTCCCTCACTGGTACATGGTACCCCCCAAACTTGCTCCACACTCTGTCCCAGAGTTGTGAAGTAGATAAGGTGAGGTAATGTTTATTCCAGTGAGGTTGGGCCTGCATCAGACAGAAGCTCCCACACATATTCACCCCTCCTGCTGTGATAGACGATGTGGTTGAGCTGGTCAGGCGTTTCCTTATTCGCCATCCATTCCAGGACGTATATGCCGTAGTCGTTGGATAAGGGAAGCTGCTGCGGACGGCGGTGGCAGAACTGGAGTTCGTGCCATTTTCCTCCTTGCATGTCCATGAATGGTTGGATCATCTTTTCCACCTTGTCATAGTATTTGCAGACCAGGCATTCAACGGGTGTCAAAGGTTCTGATGTACACATCACTGGATGGTTCTTGTTGCTGTCCGAGCTATTGTAGAAAATTCCTGCTCGCTGGGATCCCGCCTCTCAATTCTGCCAGAAAATTTTTCTTCGCTCCTGTTTCATCGGCTAGGCAGACATCGTTGAAAAGCATGGGCTGGGCTATGTATGCATCTTCTAGCTTTGGCTATATATACTGTATGTAAGTGGCTGCAACTGCTACAGCCAAGCACCCTCCTTCCTTCACCATGTCCCTTAGATCGTCGACCGGGACTACGACATCGCCTGCCTGAAAGGCGACAACTGATGGGGTAGAATCAACTAACTTCAGCTGGATTATATGGACCTGCTCCTATGTGAGAGTTGCACACGAAAAGCGGTCGAAATTTGAGATCAACCCTTCTGAATCTTTAGGCGAAGCAGTGTCCTGCATCCCGCACACTTTCTTTAGGACCATCAACTGCTTGCCTGCCCCATGTTTGACGGTCGCCACTTCCTCTTTTTCTGAGGAGCTACTGGATTGAGAAGAGTCTTCTTCCAGGTCACTGTCCAGCAGCTGCTCCGGTACCCCTGTGTCCCGGAAATAGCGCTTGTCCTTGATCAGCAACATGGTGTAAATGCCCCTGTGTTGATAGAAGCACGTGCCTTTGAGGACCCCCAGGTTTCCAAATGTGTTGAGCGCCTCAATGTCACCCAGGATGACGATAGCGCTATTTCCACTCCCCTCTTCTTCATGAACGGGGAGGTCTCAGAGAGAAAAGAAGTTCCAAGGACCTTGATGACGTTGGCTTCCTCGCTTTATAGCTCATAGCAGACGCAGTGGCAGGAGTCTCAGCTTTCTGTCCTCCGGGTGGTAGAAAACACCCCCGGAGCGTGGTACTTCGTTGCGACTGCAGCTCAGCAACTGGAGGTCATGGTTCCTGAGGTCTGCCATGCAGAGGAACCACACCTTGCGGTGTTTATACGGGGCCAACACAAGGTTTGGTCTATGCTTTTCAATGTGCTGCAACATGTCGGCCACCGCACGGGAGCCTGGATCTCCATTCATCAGACTTCTCGCCAAGGCCGGGGTAGCGTTGTATATCATTCTCCGACCTGTCCTGTTGTCGGTACGTTCTATTATCGCTCCTTCCAGGACCCTGAACAATATTTTGCCGACAAAGGCCAGCGTGCGAAACATGTTTTGAATAACTCCTCGTCGCACGGATAGGTAGCCGTCGGTCCAGACGACGTCATCTTCATTTGCCTACGACCTCAAGACCTTATTCAGCAAGTTCTGGTCTCTAATCGTTAGGTATTCGATGGCTCTTCTATTGAAGTCGGCCATCTCGAAAGAGGGTATCTCGGATGGCTCACGAAACTTGTCCGCCATCGAGCGTTTGCTTCGGGGAAGATGTCTCTTATTGACCATGTAGACATCCCCTTTCTCTCCCTCAGACTCATCAGAAGAGTCTCCCCCGATGCTGATATCGGTGCTATCATCTTCGGCATCATCTAGGGGGACCGAGATGTTTGCATCTCCCAAGCCTAAGGGACTCTCCCGGCTGACTGGAGCTCCTTCGGCTGAGCTATGTTGCGTCCCCTCCTTGGGTGTTTAGGATCGCCCACTGGAGGATGAGGAGGATGATGTTCCTGAAGGAGATGACGAAGAAAGAGGAGAGCCACGACTGGGTGGTGACGACGACCTTCTCGACTGCCTTCGGCGCGGATGGTCGTCACTTCTGTCCAAACTCTCCTTGATCTTGTCGAGTCGTTGGAGAACTTGCTGCATTATTGCATTCAAGGCCTCTAGTCCATCAGGAAGGCTCGCTAGAGTCAGCAGCTCTCGCTCTTGGCTGTTCAGCCTGTTTAGGAAAGACGCAAATTTGTGGGTTAGGGAAATACAAATGTCAAGAGTTGATATCCGTTACCTCCCGTAAATTGTCAAGCTCGTGCCCGAGCATCTTTCCGATTGACGGGGAAGCTCTGGTAGATCTTCCTTCCGTCCTCGCGACATCTTGCACGCGCGATCGTCCACCAGGCGAGGTAGAGTCTATCAGTATGATTCGCGATCCAGATGCCGCCAGGCTAGGCGTCGACACTTTTGCAATTGCCTCCACCTTGCCTTGTCGTCTAGGTGGGGATGGTTGTGGTGAGGGCGGACTCTGCTCCACCTCTGCACTTTCGACAATCTCCTCGACCGCTGCAAGTGGGGACTTTGGCGGTGGTGTCGGTGTTCTTCCGAGTTCTTTCCAGATCTCGTCGAACATCCCATTGCTGTTACCCTACTGAAACTCCCCTTACGCCTCTGTAGGTCTTGATACAGTGCCGGGAACTGCACCTGTCTCTTCCGAGGCAGATCCCATAGTTTCTGTCCCGGTAACTTCAGCGATCACCGACACTTTCTCAGCTGCTACCGTCCATGCTGTGGTGGTGGCTGGTACGATCGGAGCGGCGACAACTCTATCAGCGGTTGTCATCGATAGCTCTGGGGCGGGCCTCTCTGGGGCCCTGAAAGCTGTGTTATTTGCTATAGCTTCAATCTCGGCGGTGGTGAAGATCAGTTTCTCTGCGTCGTAGTCGGCGCATCGAGGGAGGGGGAGGAGTATATCTGTCCTCGAGAACTTGTAGAAGAAGTTCCTCCCCTCCCTCTTGACGATGTTGGTCTGTATCAAGTACTTGGTGTGAAACACCTCGTCGCCTTGCGTCCTTGAATAGCTGCGCGGCTCACTTGGGTACCCGAGTCCTACTGCAATGAGATTGACGATGCCACCAATGCACTACTCCTTGGTGGCTTCCTTCATTGGGTGTAGCCTATTCAGCAAAAACCAACCGAGGTTGATCACTCGGCCCTCCATTATGTGCCACATGATGTGGAGCTCTTCTGTGTAGATGTTGCTGGACTCGTTCTTGCTGAACAGCAAGCATGCCACCAGCTTGTGCACTATCCTCCAGAAGCAGGAGTGCACCGCCACGACCTTTCTCCCCGGTTTGAACGAAGATTCGCCGGTAAGCTTTCCCCAAAGCTGCACGGAATTGAACCCGTCTCCCTCGATGATCCTTTCACTGTTGTCCATCAGGTTCTTCTCCTCCTCATTGGAGGAGAAGATCTTGTTCAAGAGCTTCTCGGAGATGGTGTACTCCGAATTGTAGAGCCAGGCCTGGAGTCTGTCTGGCCTGCCAAATTCTTCTCTCTCCACTGCAGAGTTCTTTACCCGGTGGAGAGAAGACATAAACTCCATCGTCAGCTTAGTGTACGAAGAAGACCGGATGAAACATATCTTCTTCAGTCCTGCCCCAGCCAGTACACCCTTCAGCCTCTTCACGATTCCTATCTCAACGAACGAGGCTCTATGGCAGAACCTACTCGGTCGGTAGATCTTGGTCACCAGCTCAGCATATCGGCGAGCGTGCTCTTCGTCTCTTGGTTTGAAACTCCCCGACAAGAACTCCGAGAGTTCCGCTGCTACTGGAGGTGTCGGTGTTGGGGCTGGAGCTGCCACTTCTCCAACCCTAGCCCTCTTCTCTGATGTCGATGCCCCGTCTGGTCCTGGGTTCGGGCGTTTCTGCCCGGTAGTTGGTGCTTCTGCGGAAGTCACGGGGTATATCCTTCTTCCTTATGCGTCAACAGGGACAACAATTGATTTGATGCGGGCCATCTCTGTAAATGAATAAACAAACTCCTTGATTAATTAAATATGATGACGCTGTATTTAGAGTGAAAGCGCAAGGTTCCCACACCCCCGTATCAGGCGATACGAGGTTTTCAGAAGTGAAGTCTCGTGCCCGATATGCGGTGTGGGTGATGCTCACCACGCGATAAGACCAAGGTGATATGCGTCAGGACTGTTGGGCGATACGGGGCGATAAGATGAGATACCCGATACAGTTATTCTAGAAGGAGGCGGTGTGTCGCCTGACAGCGAAACAAGCAAGGCGGGGCAAAGATGAGCAACACGGATATCGCCCGTCATGGCATATTGGGCAGACGTGATTAAAAGATATGTTGCACGACATCCATATCGGGCGATACAAGGCTGCTCAACACAAAACCCGCAAGGCCGATAAGCTACTCGCTTAAAGATGGAAACGTGTCAGGCGGCACGGTATGTCGGGCGATAGGGTATGTCGGGCGATAGGGTATGTCGGGCGATAGGGTATGTCGGCCATTACCTTGCTGTGATCTGTACTTCCGCACGACACGAGAGTAGGGCAGTCTTGCGCGACACGGGACAAAAGCATAAGGTCTTAACACGATACGGGAGCGAGAAAACAGTAAGGCAAGGAGCCCAACACGGTAAAAACTCGCCCCTATAAATAGCAAACTCAACCGGGGTGAAACAGGTAAATCTGGGGTGCGTGTCGGCCGTCAGGGCAACTAGTAAAATGGGCAAGTTCATCCGTCGGCACGACCCTTGCGATCCCCAAAATTCCCTTTCCCGATATGGGCGCATACATAGCACCAGTTGGGTCGCTATCCAATACATCATGAAAGCAAAGCAGTTTAAAAGCGGTCGATGAGTAAAGCATCATTGGCGGAAGACTAAGATCCTGGCCTCAGATGGTATTACCCATCCCAGTAGATAAAACTAAGGTGGTGGCCCATAAGGGTCAGCGCATGTGGCGCATGCGCTAACTCGGGCCTTATTACATGCCATAATGTTCATAATGTTCATTTTGCTTGAAAGTAAATGCACCCTATACTAGGAATTTAAAAACATCTCGGGTTGCCTCCCGAGAAGCGTTGAGTTTTCCATCCTCAGCTGGACGTCTTTGACTTCTTCTTCATCCTTTTCCTCCGCAGTTACTGTCTCGATCTCTGGGCTGGTTCAGTGTTGGACGGGATCTTCCCCGACAGATTCTTTACGATCTCGGCGAGCTGATCTAGCTGCTGGTCGATTTGGCGTTGATGCGTCTGCATGTCCGCCAACTGTATCTGCAACGAGTTCAAAATGCCAGAATTGGACAGTGCACTTTGCGCTAGCTGGTTATTAACGGTGTCCTGCTTCTTCACAAAATCAAACAACTGTCCCACCACATCTGCTTGGTTCGAAGCCTTGTTCTGTCCTTGCTCTCTGGCTGATCTTTGATACTTAGCTTGCCCCTGGAAACCTCCTTTGTTCGGCTGGAAGGGGGTGTTTTTGATGTATTGACTTGACCCTCCCCTCTTCTCAAAATCATGGGGCGGCCTAGTGGAGTTATGCAGCTGATGAGAATTCTCAGCTGCCTCTTTGTTGCCATAGCTGAAACCAGGGTGGTCTGGTCTTTTGAAATTTACAAAAGAGACTTTTTCAGTCTCTTCGACCTCAGACTCAGTGTCGCTTGATGCTTCCGGTCGGGTGTAGATGCAATTATCTACCCCATGGCCGCCTTCTCCACATTTTACACATTTCATTACTTTTTCCACCTGCTTCTTCCCTTTCGCGTCGGATTCCCTCAGCTGCTTTACATCCGTGGCTATTTTTTGAATCTGAGAAGTGATGGTCTCTAGAGCCTTGGACTCAAGAGAGGACCCTTCACCGACCTTTTTTGCCTATCCTCTGTTAGATCTATCATATTCAACGTCGTCTTACAGCTCGGCCATATTTTTGATGATCCTTTCAGACTTACTCGGTTTTTTTCCTAAGAAGTCACTTCCTGCTACCACATTCAGTGACACCCGTTCATCGGGAGTCAGGCCATTGTAGAAAGTGGTGACAAGGAAGCCCTTCTTGTAATTATGATGGGGGCAATCCCTCAGGTACTCTTGGAACCGCTCCCAGGCATCGTGAAGGCTTTCGTTTGGCTTTTGCATGAAGGAAGTTATTTTCTTCCGAGTTCTGACCGTCCTCTCGGTGGGGTAAAACTTATTTACAAATGCTTCAGCTAACGCCCCCATCCGTTCAAGGACCAGTGGGGTAACCCGAGGTACCAAGACAGTGCTTTGTCCTCTAGTGAGAAGATGAATCCTTTGTAGTATATAACCTCCTGGGGGACCCCCCGCATTTTTATCGTGTTACATATGTTTTTGAAGGCATCGAGGTGATGGTAGGGGTTGTCATTTTTCGAACTTCCCCTGAAACTTTTGTTCTGAATCATAGAGATCACAGAAGGCTTAAGCTCAAAATTGGCTGCGTTGAATCACGGGGTGATGACGGGACATCTGGAGTTGTTGGCTTTTTTTGATGCCAAATCCCTCAACGTCTTCTCCTCCTCCTCAGAGTCATCGCTGTCGCTAGCCTCGCGATGTTGTTCTTGGTTGTGGTGTTGTCTGTGTCGCTGACGGTGGCGACGCCTGACATGGGGGTGGCCTTCCTCGGAGTGCTCCGATTCCTGATCTTCATACCGATCGTTGCCGTCATAGCGGTCATTGCCATATGGTGGAGGTGATTTAGGCCTCCCCCCTTGGCGTTCGTCTCCAAAAATGGATGTCTCCACGCGAGGCAGCATGACAGTTGGAGTTGGTGCTTAGTGGAACAGATCATTGTTCTTCAGAGTGCCTGAAATAGCACGAAAACTCAAGTTTAGAAAATTGAATTATTAATTTTAAGCAAAGAATAGTAGTAAGGAAAAAGAAAAAGAAAAAGAGTGTTGTCAAACTTATTTCTAAGCTTGAGGCACATGAGTGTAGTTAGTGGATTCAGATTCGTCTACAATACCATTTTTGCCTTGTCCCCGACAACGGCGCCAAAAAGTTGACCGGCCTAAATCGTGCGTCCAAAAGTGGAGGAAGATTTGAGGTAGTCGAGCTTTTACATTTATTAACCCGAATCCTTCTAGGCCCCCGCAACTTTGTTTACGGGGTCGAAGTAGATATACGGGGTCGAACACAGGGACAAGGGGGGTAGTGTTGGGAACCCAGAATCGACACGCTACACTCCGGTAGGTATAAAAAGATATAAATTCCCAAAAGGGAAACAACAAGATGTCACAAATAAAACAAAGAAAACTATCTCCAACTGGAGCTACAAGAGAGATTTAAGGTTTTAGTCATTTAACAGTTTTAGGGGTTTTCATGCAACAGAAACAGAAAGATAATACTAGAGCTAGGGCAAGATGTGAAGGATAAGACTAAAGCAAAACAAGCGGCAACAGTAACACCCTGCACCCCTCCTCTCAGAGTGGGTACTTCTAACCAAGCGTCAACACCCCTCTCGAGGTTGTCAGACTTAAGTTAGAGTGGAATGTTACTGAAACAACTCCGTTCCAGGCACTCTCGCACTCCAGAATCGGACCAAACACTAGAGCCACAACACGACTCTCGAAGCTGTTGCGATGGGAAAACACGATTCGGTAGCTAAGCAAAACGCGATCCAAACATGCAAGATAGAGTTCAGATATCAAACATAGCAGTCATCCAATATATCGCACCAAGCATAGAGCAGCAAGTAATTAAGTTTTTCTATTTCCATACACATTAAGGGTCTTAATACATTGCGTAAGAAAGGAATTAAATAACAGAATTAAAGATAGATGTTGCCTTCTTGATGTAGAAGGGTGACAGACTACAACGGCTCTCCCGCCCGATACCGGACAGGGGCCTAGCCCAATACGGTGGTGTCGGGCGACACACTCTCTCGAGCGGCACACCGTGACGGCCGACTGTATCGTTCAAGGACCAGGCCGATACGCTCAAGACAGGCGACACACCCTCTCGGGCGGCACGCATGATGGGAGAAGCGTATCGGGTTCGATATCGTTTTGGGCATGGAGCGACATGTCCTACTATCGGGCACTTGTGTCGCTCATCATCGTTGGCTGATATCAGCCCGCAGTGTCGCCCGAGACGGTTCTAAGTGAACTATCCCCTCCCTCTCGGGATGAGGAAGGGCTCACCTAGTGTCTCCTGGTACGAGCACTGGGGCACGATACTCCTGCTCTCGCAGTTTCCTCTGAAGATCACTCAAAGCTCCCAACTATCCGAATTCCGAAGTATCTGAACTGTCTTTTCGGCTTCCTGTAGCTGCTATTTATAGGCAGCAGTTGGAGGAAGTTATGGTGCTCGAAGTGCCACGTGTCCTCCTTATTTGCGGGTCGGTGGACGGCCGATACTGGTATCGCTCGGCTCAGGAGTGTCGGCTATCGGTCACGTGATGGATGGCGCACCTGCTGGTGGGTGGCTGTGTCGCCCGACAAGCTGGGTTGTCGGGGCGAGCTGGGCTCCCTGTCGGGTAGAAGGCGTGTCGTCCATCTGCTCCTTCTTGTGTGACATCCTTTTGTCGTGCGTCATTGTGTCGCTCCACCCTATCGGACAGAGGTTGTATCGGGCGTCAGGGAGGCCGAAACAGACTTGGACTTATTCTGTGGGCCGGGACGGCCTTATTGCACCAAAATGAGGAAAAACTCTGCAAAAGATGGAAATATAGGATTAAGAGCATTGCTTGGCCAATTATTGCGAAAGTGCATACAAAAGAGAGGAAAATAGCTAAAAATGGCAGTTTTGATAACAAAAAAATAGTCTAAAGTATCACAAAAATTGGTGTTATCAATAAATAAATAAAAGAACCAATCATAAACTCAACATTCAACAAGTACTACTAAGAAACATTGTCTTATTACATGATTTTAGTTACATATTAAAGAGTACAATTTTTACAATTCTACTCATGTGCACTAGGGATCTTACAACAAGTACAATTGACATAGCTCGCCAAGCCATCAACTCCCTATTCACCTATGAATCTATAAAATATGTGAAGCAAGTGGTTCAAAACATAAAGTGTTGAGTATAGGGTAAAATGTTATATAAGCTTTGTATAATTTTAAACAAGTTAAGTTTTAGCAAAAAATGAGATCCCATGTTTTGTGTCAAATAAATCCAATGATACCAAAAATTTCATGTATTTGTAAGGCCTTATTTTACTAACTTCCCATCAGAAGAGTCTATGAGGGTGCTAAATAATATCTAACCTTATTAGTAAGGGACATCAAGACCATCGCTAAGAGCTAACCCTTTTATCATCAAGGTTTGTCCTATCCTGACAATTAAAGAAAGACATCTAACCTTATTTCCTTATCTCAAGACTTCAAGCAGGTGACAAGGTTTTTATAATGAAGATCCATATTATGTGTTCAAGATATAGAAGTAATGAGAGAAAGCATCAATGTGCACTACAGTACTACATCAACAAGTAAACAAGCATACATACATATCAGTTTGCAAGCAAGAAATCCATAGTAATATAACAATTAAAAGCTTGTAATTGATTCAGATATTCATAACCTAACTTATCCATTGACATCTAGCCACAAAAAACACATGGTTAAGAACAAAATTACATACATGCATTAGACTCTCATCATAAACCCTGACTAGATTTATTTTACGATTTTTTCCAAGTTAGGTTCAAGGTTTATTGATTACATGTTTGATGATCTTAAAGTGAATCCATCATGAAAATGTGGTTATAAGTTTCATGTCATTTGAAGGTTCCATCTTTTTTACAATATTATGCACATTTTAGGATCCAATAACTCATAATATAGTAACAAGGACAAGGATCATCAAGTGAAGGGGTCTAACCATAGGGCATGATTTAGGTAAATATGATAAGAACATAAGACATATCAAACATAGGTGGATGTCCTCTAGGGTCATGGAATCAAAGTCCAACATTGGTCAACATATCCACACACATTCAATCACTTGCGTAGTTCATGTATGCCATCAAGGTTCAAGATATGACTTATGTAAAACATACACATCTAAGTTATCATAATGGGTAGATTATTCCCTGATTTGAGAGAGGAGGAAAAGAGAAAAGGATCCACATTATCATTAAGTTATAAGAACCACAACTCAAGTCACATAGGTCACACTAGGCACACTAGGTTTCAAACACCATATAGAGCAAGCCGTTGATTATAGGAATTAAAATAATCAATAAAAACTAGATTAGTGTTATCAAAGAATATAAGAATGTATGATGCATAAAATGGTACAAGGTTGCCATTTGATTCAAGTATCATCATGCATTGCATAATAGAGTCACATTCAAACATACTTAGTGTCATATGTAACCACCATAGAAAAAGGGTATTAGGAAAATATATTAGAGTCATGAGGTGTCACATAGCTTACTAATTTCAAAATTGATTAGCATTATTCAGTATTAAGATTCAAGATTAGCATAATTGGACATGATACTTCATTAAAGTACAAAAGCAAGTCATTTTATGTAATTAGGGACAGTCATGAGCAATAGGGGTGATTAAGACCCTCATTTAGTTGAAGGGTACATAGAAGATTCTAATTTGATAATTAAAGATGAAAAGGTGCATAAAAGATTACAACTTTATCATGAAATGGATTAAACATGGTCAAAGTGGTCAAAGAGCACATCTTTATCCAGAAAGAAAGACTATAAGAAGAATGATAGTTTGGAACCATGAACAATATGTAGATCTTTTGAGACGATGAAAATTGCATATAATTTCACTATGTTTGGCCTTAACAGTTAGCAGATATGCATCTTTGCATATTAGAGTAGAAATTATATATAAAATTCATCGAGAACATTAAGACACTACCCTTTATCATCTGATTGAGGCAATTCGTAGGTCAAAGATTGCATGGCACTGTCCCACCCCTACTTGGCATTCTTTGCAGTCATGTAGGACAGGGTCAAAGCCTCTTTGACTGGCCAACAAACATACTTGAGAGGGTGGGGGATGTCTGGTTTGACCTTTGGATCAGGGTTCATCGTTGACCCGCTCGGTAGTTGCATGTCTTCCTCTCGAGACCACCCACGCCAAAATAGGGGCATGCAACGACGGTCGTCCACTGTCTTTTAGTTAGAAAAACAAGGATAAAAGAAGCCGAGGGAATGGGGTGAAGCAAGGACCTACCACCCTACCTCAAGCAGGCCATGCAAGTGTGGATCTGGAGCCTTTGCTGTCGAAAGAGAGTTGTTAGGGCAACATCCAAGCTACTTTATGAAATAGTGTCGTCTAGAGCTGGGGGAAGAGAAGATGGAAACAAAGGTGCCCTGGGGCGTAGAGCGACTCGACAATGAGGGAAGGAACCAAATATTTTGGGGTTTTTATTTGGCAAAAGGATAGATGAATGGCACTGATTGGTTGGAGCTTGGGGTGATTGAACACGTAGTGCCATTTGTGTTGGAGGAGCATATGGAGGAAGGTGACAAGAATCCGATCATTGGAAATATAATTAAGCCCTCTACAACACAAAATAAATCAGGGAGCAAGGATATGGTATTGAAGAGGTGAAACATTAGTGGCAAGATAGTAATTCATTAAAATATGACATTGTGTTCAACAATTTTAATTAATGTCACACCTCGGAAACTTGATCATTGATGTGATCAAATATTGGTATCACAACACTTCCACTATAAAATTGTCAATAAATTGTGTAAGAGGCCACTTGATGAGAGTGTGTGTATAATAGAGTAGAGAGAAAAGTTAGGTTGTCACGGTTGGAAATAATGTGGTTATGGTGCATGTATGGCCATATTCAAAATTGCACCATATTATCAAAATCAAACCAACATTGCACCCTTGATCCACTTGACCAAAGGTATGTAAATTGACAAGATTAACAACCAAAAAACACAAAGATAAATAAAATTTAAGTTACCACCCAAACAGACCAAGTTTCTGAATAAAACACTTAATATCATGTAAATTGTTATAACAAAGTTAGTCCCAACAAACATAGTCATAATTTAAAGTTCCAAATTTTTTCTTTTTGTTAAAGTCTATCAATTAACACATCTTTGAACTTAATATATTAAGGGTTAACTATGCCATTGATTTTGTAGTCTTTTCATTTTATATGTAAGTTATATAGGATATTTTTGGTAACATTAGATATTTTAATATATTCATAAATTTAAGGGGAAATTACTCCTGTATGTGGTGAAGTTGAAGGGGATCATGATCTGCAGGGAGAGTGAGGCACACAGATTTGAGATTTGAGATGCATATATACCAACCAGTAATAAAGTATACGTTTAGCGAGAGATGGTACATGGACCATGTCAATCCTAGCAGAGATGCGGGTGAGTAGGGGTGGCAATCGGGTTCGGGTTGAGCAGGTTTTATTTTAGTTCAACACGTTTTAGCTAGATTCTAAACTTGAAAAAGATGGATTTTCAGGTCGAAACACTAGACCCTAACCTGAACCCCAAATAGTTTTGGGTCTATATGCTGTAACCCTTAAATCCAACACTAAGACAGTAGTTTTAAAAACAAATATTATGATTGGTCTAGTCATTGATAATTCCCAAGTGTACTACGTAATAAACAAATTTCATTGGTATAAACTTACAATGTGATTGAGAAACACATATAAAGCATGTTGTTTGTTAAAGAGTTTTAAACAAAAATTCATAATATAATTTGAATAATAAATCATACAAATCAATGCAAAGTACATACAATTGTGAAAATAAACTTCATGATTGATGGATTAGTAATTTAAAGAGACATTATGTATCTTACATTAAAGTATTTGTAATTTTATTTGAAAATATAATTTTTTATTTTGGGTCAATTCGGGTCCAAAATGTACCTGAACCTAAAATAATTTTGGTTCTTTATGTCTCATAAAATTCAAATCGGGCCAAAATATCTAAGATTGTAACCAACTTAAACAGTTCAAGATCAAGTGGAGTTTTATTTTTCCAGCCCTACATATAGATGTATAATCACCTTCAGGTTACAAGTTGTTCCATTGCGGAATTAGAATTTATTTTCTTAGAACATCTCTTCGTCCGTGACAACAAACGTAACTTGGTTTAGTTCGTGATCTCTATGATGATCTGCTTCCAAAACTACAAAACTACTTAATCCGAGCTGATAGTCCATGGACCGATCTTTCTGACTTTTTTTTAGGTTCTCCAACACCCCAACCTACTCCTGTTGGTTTTCTATTTAGGATTCTTCAACACCTACAAAGGGAGTAAAAAAAGTATCAAATTCCTACAAATTAACATAAAAACCTAAGTAGATCAAAATAAAACTATTCTAATAAAAACTAATCTATATGGATTCTAAATTAGATTGAAAATGCAGCTAAAAATAGGATTAATATGGATTCATCAGTTACATATTAATAAAATACTACTATTACCACCTATTTTCTAAGCTCCATTTTATATAATTTTTAGCCCACAAATACTATCCATCTTATCCGTTCTGAAAACATTGAAGAGATGTGCCCTAGCCATAACCATCATTGGTTCTCTCTCTGTCATCTATCTGTTTCACCCGATACTCTTCTCCACTTATAGTTCATCCTCCTTCGTCTCCTCTTCCCTTACCTTTTTCTCCCTCCTCCTCCTCCTCTTGCCGTCATGTCTTCTTCTCCATTATGAACCTACCAAACCAGTTGAGCCAAAGGCCATCACCCGGATACAATGTCTAGGAGATGGGGCTTCTTCCACCACCCTTCCCTCTCCTAGCCACCCCCTTCTCCTTCTTCCTTTCATTTGCAAGTTGCTACAAGAAACCACCATGTTCAAGGGAAGTGGTTATGTCTATACCGTCTCTCTTTCTCTTCAACCCCAATTCCTCCAAAACCTTTTACATATCCTCTCCACACTCTGACTCTGTTGTCAGTGCCAATTCAAGGATCCATCGCCAACAAGGGTTCCCCTTTCCATCACACCACCACCACCGATTAGGGTCGCCATCATTCTAGAAACAACCAACATGCCACACACAATTCCTCCTACCCATCCAGTTCTTTCCCCTTGCTTTGGAACCTCCTTGATGGGATATCTATGTACCCATAGATTAGTAATTTAATGGGACATTGGGTGTCTTACATTATAGTATTTGTAATTTTATTTGAAAACATAATTTTGAATTCTGAATCATTTCGGATTTAAAGTCCAAACCTGGACCTAACACTAAATTATTTTTGAGTTCTTTGGGTTCGAGTTAATTTCGAATCCGGTCAAAAACTCTTAAACCCTAAACTTGTTTAAAATTTATGTTCAAATTGAGTCATTCGAGTAGGATCTTGTTTTAGTAGTCCTACGAGGAAGAAATAGGTGTAGTTGATGCCAGAAGGTGTTGTGATCTTGTCGACACCCTGCTAGTCAGAGATCACGAAACCCTGCACGCAAGTCTTGGATAGTCGACATAACGCAGGTGATGATCAAGGAACTCCACAAATTGGAACTCATCCACCAAGCTCCAAGAGAGACTCTCTAGTTCCTTAAGATTCTCAAGGTCGTCTACCAATAAGGAGAGAAAACAAATATGGCCAAAAGGATCCTCTTGCATGGAGAGAAAAGAGTTTATATACAAGAGGGATGAGAGAGAGATCATGGAAGAGGTGTCATCACCTTAAGAGCTTAGGTGCCACTTGTCCATGAAAAGGATCCACATGCACAACATCATGCAAGACATGGTGATAAGGTCTAGGCAAGGTATCACCCTCTTGGTCTCCTACCAAGGTCATGCCCGATACCACATCTCCACACAACCACAAACTGATAGGGAACAACTCTACACACCCCACAAACCTATATGGCTCAACCCTACACACACAAACCGATAGGGTACAACCCTACACACTCCCAAACTGATAGGACTCAACCCTACACACTCACAAACCAATAGGATACAACCCTACACACTCCCAAAATGATACACAACCATTCTAGGGCTCACTAGTCTGAGACAACACATCTAGGTACAAGACACACCTCACACATGTGTCCAAAACATCACCAAGGATGTCACCAGACAACCAAGATCCAAACAAGGTGCACATCTCTCTCTCTCTCTCCACTAGATGATGCCAAGAGAGAGAAGGAACAAACAAGAGGTGTTGATGCATGGGTTTTGAGTCACTTTTATAGGCTTATTTTATATCTATTTTATGCATGTTTTTGTCATTTTCTGGATTATATTTGCATAATTCACTATATTTGGCCTTTAAACTCTTTTTAAATCAAATTATACTTCTTTTATCATATTTATATGATTTTATATAATCCCCGGACTTATATACATGTTTCGACACTTTTTCAGGCACTTTTGTATTGTCCAGAATTGATACTATCGACCCTGGTGTCGATAGTATCAACATTTCATCAGAAAGCAACCCCAAAATGTAATTTTGGAAAGAAATACCTGTATCATGGTCGATACCATCGACCTGGGGTCGATACTATAGACAACGTCAGGATCTGGCAATATTCAGCACTAAAGCGGAGCGTTTTAATCCGACGGTTGAGCTTTTTTGGAGCCGTAAAGTGGTCCTATGACCTAAGAAGAGCACGGAAGGCCCTACGGGAGATCTCATATTGTGTTGTACAACATCATAGAAGGAAAGAGAGAGAGAGAGAGGAGATGAGAGACGAAGGCCATCAACCGAGCGATCCGGGCACCTCCAACAGGAGATTTTGTTGCCGGAAGACTGCAAAACGCACGTTTCTTGAGGAGGATCTCTAGGAACACCTTTGTATCAGGGGTTATACGAGTTTACTCCATGTTTCCCATGTTTTTCTTCTCTACTCCTATGTATTTTCCATTATAAACCATGCAGGGCTAATCCCCTTTGTCTTTAGGACCGAGAGTAGCCCGAGTAATCACTGTATGATACTTTTTACATAGTTTATCATAATTTGTCTCTCAATTTCGTGATATGATTTCGTTTTCTCCATTCTATCATTATGATTGATCACCATAATGATAATCTAATAACTTTAATTACTTTGAAAGAAGAATTAACGGTTGAAAAGAGACGAATATCACATTAACTAATAAATTCCTTGAACAAGGCGATGTATGGTTAATGGTGGAAACCCGGAGTTTGTTTCTCATGCACCTAATTTAGGGTATAGGTTACTACTACCGTGGAACCGTCCTAGATTTAGGTAGTGAATTGTATCGCGAAAGCCAACAATTCTGACTACAGGCCACTATCCGGAATAGGAGACGAATTAGGATAATTGTGTAGAAATTAGTACAGCGAGAACCTGCGGTGAAACTACAATCCTAAAGATTCCCATTTAAATTGATGAAACTAAACATTTAATCGATTGCTTTATTTTATTTTATTTTATTTTATTTTTCAATCAACTCTCAAACTCTTTTAATCGGTTTAGTTGATCACAACCAGTTAGTAGTAGTCTACTAAAATTCACATTTCCCTGAGTTCGACTCGGGCCTCACAAGGCCTATATTACTCTGACGCGTGCACTTGTGTTATACACACGGTAAAACCATGTCAAGTTTTTGGCGCTGTTGCCGGGGAAACGATGAATTTTAGCACTACGAGTGCTGCGAGCGGCCACACTAGACCACTTTTAATTCCTATATTTTTTCTTTTAATCTTTTGAACTGAATTGCAAATCTTATTCATTGTTTTAATTATTAGTACCGGATCATACATTACCATTTGAAATTTTAGGTACTAGTAAAGTAATAATGGGTGACGGACCAGCAAATGAGGAGCAGACGATCTGGGAGAAGATCACGACTTCTTCCTCCTCTGCATCTAAGGGGCCAATCAAGAGGCAGACCATCAACATCCCTAACTACAAAATTGATCCAGGGATAATTAATTTAGTCAAATCTAATGCATTCCATGGGCTGAAGAATGAAGATCCGGTGACCCACATCAGCACGTTCATGGAAAATTGCGATATGATAAAGATTGACATATTCCCGCAAGAGACACTTTACTTGAAGTTATTTCCCAGTTCTCTGGCGGGAAATGCACGAGAATGGCTACATAATCTTGATGATGAGTATGTGGAATCGTGGGATCACATGGTTGAGGTATTTTTCGAGAGGTTCTTTCTACCTGAGAAGACAAATGATCTTGTGCGAAAGATCCACAACTTCAGCCAGAAGGCCAGTGAGACCTATTCTGAGACATGGGAGCACTTCCAGATCATGTTGAGAAAGTGCCCACATCACAGGCTAGATAAGGAAAAACATGTTAAAATTTGCTATTTTGCTCTCAATGAGCATGACAGAAGCAATCTGGATTTAACAGGTTCGGGGTTCTTCTTGAACAAAAAAGGTACGAGGTGCTGGGAAATTTTGAAGAATATGGCAAAGAAGCAGTCTTGGGGTGAAAGAGATGCACCAGAGCAGGTTGGCGTGACACATGAAGCAAAGGTCATCAATGCGCTTAATGATAAGATGGATCTTATAGCCAAGAAGCTCCTAGAGAAAGAGGACAATGGGTCTGATGATGAAGCACATGCAAAGTATATGCATCAACAGGGATATAGAAATAACAATTATGATTGGAGGAAGGAACAAAATTTTCAGAAGCTGCAACCTAGCCTGGAGGAAAAGAACAATGAATTGCTTAGCCAGGTGGTGAAACAAAATCAAGAACTGATGAGTACGTTCGGCAAATAGTTACAGTCCCAGGGTGAGATTTTGAATCAATTTGGGCAGATGTTGCAAAGTCATGGAGCGCAGATGAGGGCACTAGAGACGAATGTGACCCAAATTTCCAATGAAGTGGCGGCCATGAAGCATACAAATCAACAAAGATAGGCTGGGAATGCAGAGGCTGTTCAAGCACATCATCAAGTGAAGTACATATCTGTGATTAAGGAGACAGAGCCCCCAGTGGTGGAGGTCCATGAAAAGGTCAAAATGCATTTTGACATGGAGGCTAAACCCAGTGTACCATACCCCCGCAGCTTATATGGACTACCAGGCGGATATTTCCCATTCAGAAAATCCCACCAAGATTCCACTACTACCGTGCCCACATCTCAGATTTCTGAAAAGACTCCTATGTCAGAAGAGCAGGTGAAAGCTTTACTTCATAGTAAAGCATCCACTATCAATAAGGAGAAGCAGCCACAAGTCATGCCATCCACGGATGATGTGTCAAATCCTATCCTAGAAGGTGGCATTGAAGCAAGCTTAGGGGAGGAGACCCCTAAAGTTTCATATGTGCCACCACACAAGCGGGCGAAGGACCCAAACGTGCCATTCCCGGATAGTCTAAGGCTGAAGAAAGAGCATAGGCACTACAAGAAGTTCTTGGAGATGTTTCGGAAGCTCCACATTAACATTCCACTAGTGGAGGCGATAGAGAAAATTCCTTCATATGGAAGATTCATGAAAGACATCATCAACAAGAAACGAAGTATCAAAGATACTGATGTCGTGTGTGTTGATGAAAAAGTGAGTTCTATAATCCAAGGACGACTACCAAGGAAGAGGAAAGATCCAGGATGTTTCTACATCCCATGTTCCATAGGTGACCAACATTTTCCACAAGCATAGTGTGACTCAGGGGAAAGCATTAATCTTATGCCACTTGCCACTTTTCAAAAGCTGGGATTGAAGAAGCCAACATAAACTTCTATGACAATTGAGTTGGCGGATGGATCCATTGTGAAGCCACAAGGTATATGCGAGGATGTGCTAGTCAAGGTTGACAAATTCATCTTCCCTGTTGAGTTTGTGGTCATGGACATGCATGAGCTGGAAGGAGGTGAGATGCTATTGGGAAGGCCATTCCAAGCTACGGCTGATGTAATCACTACCATTGGGTGAGGTTACTTGACACTTGGGATTGGTGATGATAGAGTTAAATTGAAACTACCAAATGAATCATTGGAGACGTCCCTTGATAATCCAGGTTAAAGGTATCCTTATGTCAATCCTAGGACATTAAACAAGGGCGCTTGTTGGGAGGTAACCCAACTTTAGGTTCATTTTATGTTTGTTTATATTCTTTTATGTTTATGTACTTAGTTTTTTCTTAGGTTTTGATAATTTTTATAAAAATGGTACTCTAACTCGTGTTTTGAAGTGTGCAGAATTTTAAGGTCGATACTATCGACACTGGTGTCAATAGTATCGAGTTTGGATCAGTAAACGCTGAAGAAAAGTCGATACCATCGACCTTAGTGTCGATAGTATCGAGATTCCTGAAGATTTTCAGAAAAATTGGTGACAGTAAAGTCGATACCATCGACCCTAGGGTCGATAGTATCGACACTTTTGAGTTCCCAGGCTTTTAGATGCATCGATTCAACAAAATTGCTGAGTCTGTGTTGATACCATCGACCCTGGGGTCGATGGTATCGACACCTGTAGGACAGCTACATAAAACAGGCCGAAAAAGGTATCGAAATGAGATTTTTTCACATTGTTTTTTGCAGAGCGAAGAAGGATGAAGCAAGTCACGTCTTAGAACCACTAAGAAACAAAAGTGGGCCACAAAAAAGAGGGAGATAGAAAGCATCACTCGTTCCACTTGAGAATCTAACCATCCTTCTTCACCACACTTCAAAGCGAATGGTACCGCTGTTCCACCTCTTAAGTGAGAATGTTGACTATGAGGCCATAGTCATATTCAAGCTTAGGGGGGGTGTTGGAACAACCCTCTATCTTAGTTTTTACTTACTTATTCATGTTTATTTTACTTTTTAAATATTAGTTGTATTTATTTCTAGATTTACCGCTTTTGTAGGATCAACATCTATCTAGTGTAATCTGTGGAGTAATAAATGCATGGTTTCAATTGGGAGTATTATTCTTGGGTTGTGTGTACATAAAAAAATGAGAATATTGTAAACTTTTTGAGCTTATTCTTGTGAGTAATTGAGTTGCATAACTGAGGAAGTGCTTGGGTGAGTCAGCTTCAGGACATGGGGACACGAATGACTATCTTTATTGTCCAAGGAAAAGTGATTGACAAGGATGTTTGAGCCCAAACCGAACAAATGCTAACGTGACCTTAGACTAAAGTTTAAGAGATAAATCCTTCAGTTACCCTGTACACAGGTCTTTAGAGAGGGACATATGATATTTTCGGAAGGTTCTATCAATTAGTCTTGTGATCTAATCCACCACAATTTCATTCACACTCCACCATAAGAAATGGGAGCACATTACTGTCTTTCACTCTTTGATTGCATCCCATGTAGATAGGTCTTGCATTACATCTATTTTCACATATTTTTGCATGAAAATGAAAAGAAAAAAGATAGAGTAGTTATACATGCACATTATCCTTAGGTGCGTGTCATTTAATTACATAACAGTCATTTTGTAGCTGCATTCACATTTTTTTTGAGCATATATTACATCATGCATCTTATGTCTTTTGAAACATTAAAGGTGGTGAGCTTGATCCATACCCTTCGAATGGAATGCTTCAAAATGCACAAGTATGTAACAAGAAGTGAGCCCGACAAATAATTCATTGTCATCTATGAAAATAAGGGCTTGAAAAAAAATTTAAAAAAAAAGAAGAAAAGAAAAAAAAATTGAGAAGTAGGTATGAATGAGAGGGAGAAAGGAACCTGTTCTCACTTACATACTAATAAGAATAAGCACATGGTGTAGTTTTCTTAGATATTCCATCTCACCTTGAGACGGAATGATAGTGCACACATCATTCCACCAAAAATGTAGCATTAAGACATTTTCACTTGCATTTTGCATCATGATAGGTCATTAATTTTTGTATTGCATGATTGACTGTTATGTGCTTCCATCTCTTCCACAACCACCTATCTCATCCACCCGTTGCTCTAATCGGTAGGCCACCCATGATATTCTCTTCAATCATTAATATCAGGAGATCTGCTTCCATTTAGATGGTAGTTAGGAAATGAGCAACGTAGATAGGAGATCACAAGATGCATCAAGTGTGGACCAGATGAGTTTATCATATTAACTACTTTAATTGATAGTGTTTCATTGATTGGGGGACGAACATCTTTTACATAGGTCTTTGGTCGCCTGGATGGCAGTTAGTGTTCAGTGGTCAATGAGGCCCGGTTTGTGGAAAGAAAGTGGGGATGATGTAGATTCATTTCATGTATTTATGTCCTGTTGCTGACTTATCTCAACTAGATCCAAAGTTTTTTTGCTCAAGGACGAGCAAGGTTTAAGCTTAGGGGAGTTTGATGCATGGGTTTTGAGTCACTTTTATAGGCTTATTTTATATCTGTTTTATGCATGTATTTGTCATTTTCTTGATTATATTTGCATAATTCACTATAGTTGGCCTTTAAACTCTTTTTGCATCAAATTATACTTCTTTTATCATATTTATATGATTTTATATAATCCCCAGACTTCTACACATGTTTTGACACTTTTTCAGGCACTTTTGCATTGTCCAGAATCGATACTATCAACCCTGGTGTTGATAGTATCAAAATTTCATCAGAAAGCAACCCCAAAATGTGATTTTGGAAGGAAATACATGTATCATGGTCGATACTATCGACAACGTCGGGATCTGGCAATTTTCAGCACTAAAACGGAGCGTTTTAATCCGACGGTTGAGCTTTTTCGGAGCCGTAAAGTGGTCCTATGACCTAAGAAGAGCACGTCCGACCCTAGAGGAGATCTCATATTGTGTTGCACAACATCCAAGAAGGAGAGAGAGAGAGGAGACGAGAGACGAAGGCCGTCAACCGAGCGATCCGGGCACCTCCGACGGGCGATTTTACTACTGGAAGACTGCAAAACGCACATTTCTCGAGGAGGATCTCCAGGAACACCTTTGTATCAGGGGTCACACGAGTTTGCTCCATGTTTCCCATGTTTTTCTTCTCTACTCCTATGTATTTTCCATTGTCAACCATACAGGGCTAATCCCCTTTGTCTTTAGGACTGAGAGTAGCCCGAGTAATCGCTGTATGATACTTTTTACATAGTTTATCATAATTTGTCTCTCAATTTCGTGATATTATTTTATTTTATTTTATTTTTCAATCAACTCTCAAACTCTTTTAATCGGTTTAGCTGATCGCAACCAGTTAGTAGTAGTCTACTAAAATTCACGTTTCCCTGAGTTCGACTCGGGCCTCACAAGGCCTATATTACTCTGACGCGTGCACTTGCGTTATACGTACGGTAAAATTGTGTCAGGTGTCAAACTTTCACATAAATCCCTACTCTGGGTGAATTGTAATTTGTACTAAAACCTCACCACAAAGCACAAGAATCATACAAACAACCTCAAACAAGAAACTTTAAGCTTCCAACATGCCCTAATTCCATCTCAGATGATTAGAGCAAGGTGCTAAGAAACATACTTAGAAAAAAAATAGGGTTATCCCAAAACATTGGTCAGGGTCCTTACACAATCATTATACCCATTTGTGTCTAATGCTTCTGCTCGAGTGATTTCAAATTAGCTATAGACACACTCCAAATGCCTAAACTTGCACATCCTAACTTGGAGAAATCAAGTCATACACACATAAAGATGAAGATTGGATAATAGACAATTTTCCTCCATAGATCTTTGATATAGATAACTTGTAATGATTGTATGACTTGTAATTAAGCTTAGAATAAATCAAGAGCACTTTAATCAAATGTTTAAACTCTTTTATAGCATTTATCAAATTCCATCACATACTGCCTTATCGGTCGAATTTGTCCTGGTGACAACTCTACCGACAAGCTATTTGGAGCTTGATAAATCCTAGTGTCGACCGAGTTTGTCGTGGTGACAACTCCCCACGACAAACTCGACCGACACCCTGCACAAGAAAAATAATTTTAAGCTGACGATCGAGTTTCATCTAGGATAAACTTGATCAACAACTCAATTTTTTTTATCATATAGTGCCCTCGGTCGAGTTTCCCAAAAGTGAGCTCAGCTGAAAAAACTGTACAAAAAGTACAGAAAAGTATTTATATCCTCTGGAATGTTGTAAAACTAAAAAATATATTCCTTGCAACACCCAAAATACCTAGAAATTGATCATAAGTGTCTCTACTAGCTAGTAGGCAACCTCAACTATAAATAGGACCCTTGGGCTTCATCCCATAGTTAGCCAAGAACTATGAAGGTCTCTATATTATAGTTGAGTGCCTTCAAGAGCCTCCATCCACTCTCAAACTTAATCACTTGCTATATCCATTAGAGTGAGTAGGAGACTTGTAAGAGAGCTAGTCCTACATGTATATCTTGTGAGGCTCTCACTTCCTCCACCTTCCAATTCTCTTTCTACTATGAAGATGGAGACTCTCTGTCTTGGCTAAGAGAGGTGAAGAAAAATAAGGGAATGAGTCCCTTGGTGAAAGTTTCTCCTTGGTGAAGGTGAAGTCAAAGGTGGAAGATCCAAGTCAAGAGTGGGTAAAACCTCAAAGTCGGAAGACTTGTTGCAAGAGTGGGTAAGTCCTTGGAGAAGGCCGAAGACTCTTTGCAAGAGTAGGTAAGTCCTTGATGAGGTAGAAGACTCTTGTTCATGGATAGGTCAGTACTTTGTAAGGTTATTGGCTCCCTTGTCCTCAAAGGGAGGCTAGGTATCCTTGTTCTTGAAAAGGAAGGTCAATGTTGTAAATTTTATAATGGAATATAAGGGGTAGACATGGTTGAAAATCCTAGAGTTTGACCTCTCTAGGTAGTGGACGTACATCTCCTAGTTTGAATGTTGGAACCACTATACATAGCTTGTATTATCTTGTTCTTGTTCAATCTCTCTCTTCCTTGTTATGTATGTTTTAGTGCACTCAAATTTCATATAAGCAACTTTATCCTAGAAATATCTTAAAGGTCTAGTGAATCTTATTTAAGTGTTTTAGCTATATTCACCCCCCTCTAGAGCCCATCATTCATCCAAAAAAATTTAGTATTAAATCTTGACTCACCACATCGTATTTGGCCGTCATGCCAAATTATAAGTCAATCTACCATTGTTTATCTTCCCAACTAATCAAATGAAAATTTATAGCTTGTGCATGTACTTTTTATAAAATATAAAATCTAAAATTATCAACTCAATTAACTCCTTGGATATATTTCATAGAGTTAAAGGAGCACGTATTATAACTTTAGGAAAAATATTATAAAATAAATTGACTCTTGTACCCATATAAAGTCCTAAATTGACCATATTTCCCTTACTATGTTTAATAGCCTAAACAACATAGAAAATGAAATTAGTATTTAATCTAGATAGTCCTCCTCTAACCTATCTCCCTTTTATATTTCATCCCATTTTAGAGTTTGTTTGACCATGCACTTAATTAGTCGAAGGTACTGACATAGATTATTATCGCACAAAAAAATTCAATAGGAATATCATTCCCAGAGTTTACCAAAATCGAAGTACAATAATACCATCCGCAAACGGACGAATCTTATTGTAATATAGTTGATGATCAAATCCCAAGGGACAACATTTTTAAGAATTATCTAATCTAAGTAACCTAGCAAGAACTAGTATTTATCACAAAAGTTGAGTTGAGTTGATTAATCTAAGATTGCAAGAATAAAAAGAGCTATATTAAGGTTTTAGTTATCAATGGATAGAAATACTAGGGTGGAACTGGGTTTCACCACCGCTACTAAATTAATAAATAAGTGGAATTTTATTTGAAAATATAATTTTATCAATGGATGGAAATACTAGGGTGCATTTGCTGCGGTTGAAGAAGCGGAACAACGGCTCTCGTCAGTCGCCTTAGGGGAAGGGTTCTCAAAGAGCCCCATAGTGAATTTCACCCTGAGTATCCTGGATAGGGCGTCGTCGATCCTGCCCATGGGATGAATCTGTCGTTGACCAGGAGGTGAAATTACTCCTGTAAGTGGTGAAGTTGAAGGGGAGCATGATCTGTAGGGAGAGCGAGGCACACAGATTTGAAATTTGAGATGTATATATATCAACCAGTATTAAAGTATAAGTTTAGTGAGAGATGGTACACGGACCATGTCAATCCCAACACAGATGGCAGTGAGTAGGGGTGACAATCGGGTTTGGGTTAAGCGGGTTTTATTTTAGGGCAATATTTTTTGGTTAGATCCTAAACTTGCAAAAGATGGATTTTCGGGTCGAAACCCTTGACCCATCGGAGTCCTGTAGCTACTATTTATAGGCAGCGGTTGGGGGAAGTTATGGTGCTCCGGACGCCACGTGTTCTTCATCAGCTCTTATTATCAGAGTCGGGGATGGCCGATATTCGTATCGCCCAACACAAAGATGTCGGGCTGTCGGTCATCGTGACGAGTGGCGTCTGCCGGTGGGTATCCTGTATCACGCGACACGCTTCAACAGTCGTGGCGAGTCCGACTCCCTGTTAGGTAAATGGCATGTCATTCGTCCGCTTCCTCTTGCGCGACACCCTCGTGTCGCACGACAGTGTATCGTGTTGCCCTGTCGGGCAGTGAACATATCGATCGGCTGGTTGGTAGGAAGGTCGATGCATGTGGAACACGTTCGTGGGCCGGGATGGGCCTTTTTGCTGATAAATGAGTTAAAATCGGGGAAAACTCTGCAAAATATGATAAAATTGAGTTAAGAGCGTAGCGTGGCCTGTTTATTAAAAAACATGACAAAAAGGAGAGGAAAATAGTTAAAAAGGGCAGATTTGATAACGAAATAAGGGCCAAAAACATCACAAAATTTGGTGTTATCACACATCTCCACACAACCACAAACTGATAGGGTACAACTCTACACACCCCACAAACATATAGGGCTCAACCCTACACACTCACAAACCGATAGGGTACAACCCTGCACACTCCCAAACCGATAGGACTCAACCCTACACACTCACAACCCAATAGGATACAACCCTACACACTCCCAAATTGATACACAACCTCTCTAGGGCTCTCTAGTATGAGACAACACATCTAGGTACAAGACACACCTCACACATGTGTCCAAAACATCACTAAAGATGTCACCACACAACCAAGATCCAAACAAGGTGCCCATCTCTCTCTCTCCACTAGATGTGCCAAGAGAGAGAAGGAACAAACAAGAGGTGTCAAACTTTCACATCAACCCCTACTCTGGGTGAATTGCAATTTGCACCAAAACCTCACCACAAAGCACAAGCATCATCCAAACAACCTCAAACAAGAAACTTTAAGCTTCCAACATGCCCTAATTACATCTCAGATGATTAGATCAAGGTGCTAAGAAACATACTTAGGAAAAAAATAGGGTTATCCCAAAACATGGGTTAGGGTCCTTACACAACCATTCCACTCATTTGTGTTTAATGCTTATGCTCGAGTGATTTCAAATTAGCTATAGATATACTCCAAATGCCTAAACTTGCACATCCTAACTTGGAGAAATCAAGTCATACACACATAAAGATCAAGATTGGATAATAGACAATTTTCCTCCATAGATCTTTGATATAGATAACTTGTAATGATTGTATGACTTGTAATTAAGCTTAGAATAAATCAAGAGCACTTTAATAAAATGTTTAAACCCTTTTATAGCATTTATCAAATTCCATCACAGGCTGCCTTGTTGGTCAAATTTGTCCTGGTGACAACTCTACCGACAAGCTATTTGGAGCTTGATAAATCCTAGTGTTGGCCAAGTTTGTCGTGGTGACAACTCGATCGACACCCTGCACAAGAAAAATAATTTTAAGCCGACGATCGAGTTTCATCTAGGATAAACTTGGTCAACAACTCAAATTTTTTTTATCAAATAGTGCCCTTGGTCAAGTTTCCCAAAAGTGAGCTCAGCCGACAACATTGTACAAAAAGTATAGAAAATTATTTATATCCTCTCGAATGTTGCAAAACTCAAAAATATATTCCTTGCAACACCTAAAATAGCTAGAAATTGATCGTAAGTGTCTCTACTAGCTAGTAGGCAACCTCAACTATAAATAGGACCCCTTGGGCTTCATCCCATAGTTAGCCAAGCACTATGAAGGTCTCTATATTATAGTTGAGTGCCTTCAAGAGCCTCCATCCACTCTCAAGCTTAATCACTTGCTACATCCATTAGAGTGAGTAGGAGACTTGTAAGAGAGCTAGTCCTACATGTATATCTTGTGAGGCTCTCACTTCCTCCACCTCCTAATTCTCTTTCTACCATGAAGATGGAGACTCTCTGTCTTGGCTAAGAGAGGTGAAGAAAAATAAGGGAATGAGTCCCTTGGTGAAAGTTTCTCCTTGGTGAAGGTGAAGTCAAAGGTGGAAGATCCAAGTCAAGAGTGGGTAAAACCTCAAAGTCGGAAGACTTGTTGCAAGAGTGGGTAAGTCCTTAGATAAGGTCGAAGACTCTTTCCAAGAATAGGTAAGTCCTTGATGAGGTAGAAGACTTTTGTTCATGGATAGGTAAGTACTTTGTAAGGTTATTGGCTCCCTTGTCCTCAAAGGGAGGCTAGGTATCCTTGTTCTTGAAAAGGAAGGTCAATGTTGTAAATTTTAGAATGGAATATAAGGGGTAGACATGGTTGAAAATCCTAGAGTTTGACCTCTCTAGGTAGTGGACGTACATCTCCTAGTTTGAATGTTGGAACCACTATACATAGCTTGTATTATCTTGTTCTTGTTCAATCTCTCTCTCCCTTGTTATGTATGTTTTAGTGCACTCAAATTTCATATAAGCAACTTTATCCTAGAAATATCTTGAAGGTCTAGTGAATCTTATTTAAGTGTTTTAGCTCTATTCATCCCCCTCTAGAGCCCATCATTCATCCAAAAAAAATTAGTATTAAATCTTGACTCACCACATCGTATTTGGCGGTCATGCCAAATTATAAGTCAGTCTACCATTGTTTATCTTCCCAACTAATCAAATGAAAATTTATAGCTTGTGTATGTACTTTTTATAAAATATAAAATCTAAAATTATCAACTCAATTAACTCCTTGGATATATTTCATAGAGTTAAAGGAGTACGTATTATAACTTTAGGAAAAATATTATAAAATGAATTGACTCTTGTACCCATCTAAAGTCCTAAATTGACCATATTTCCCTTACAATGTTTAATAGCCTAAACAACATAGAAAATGAAATTAGTATTTTATCTAGATAGTCCTCCTCTAACCTATCTCCCTTTTATATTTCGTCCCATTTAGAGTTTGTTTGACCATGCACTTAATTAGTCGAAGTTACTGACGTAGATTATTATCACACAAACAAATTCAATAGGAATATCATTCCCAGAGTTTACCAAAATCGAAGTGCAATAATACCACCCGTAAACGGTCGCAATATAGTTGATGATCAAATCCCAAGGGACAACATTTTTAAGAATTATCTAATCTAAGTAACCTAGCAAGAACTAGTATTTATCACAAAAGTTGAGTTGAGTTGATTAATCTAAGATTGCAAGAATAAAAAGAGCTATATTAAAGTTCTAGTTATCAATGGATAGAAATACTAGGGTGGAACTGGGTTTCACCGTCGCTACTAAATTAATAAATAAGTGAAATTTTATTTGAAAATATAATTTTATCAATGGATGGAAATACTAGGGTGCATTTCCTGCGGTTGAAGAAGCGGAACAACAACTCTCGTCAGTCGCCTTAGGGGAAGGGTTCTCAAAGAGCCCCATAGTGAATTTCACCCTGAGTATCCTGGATAGGGCATCGTCGATCCTGCGCATGGGATGAATCTGTCGTTGACCAGGAGGTGAAATTACTCCTGTAAGTGATGAAGTTGAAGGGGAGCATGATCACACAGATTTGAAATTTGAGATGTATATATATCAACCAGTATTAAAGTATAAGTTTAGTGAGAGATGGTACACGGACCATGTCAATCCCAACACAGATGCCAGTGAGTAGGGGTGACAATCGGGTTTGGATTAAGCGGGTTTTATTTTAGGGCAATATTTTTTGGTTAGATCCTAAACTTGCAAAAGATGGATTTTCGGGTCGAAACCCTTGACCCTAACCTGACCCCTAAATAATTTTGGGTCTATCAACTCATGATTGATGGATTAGTAATTTAATGGGACATTGGGTGTCTTACAGTATAGTATTTGTAATTTTATTTAAAAATATAATTTTGAATTCTGAATCATTTCAGATTTAAAGTCCAAACCCGGACCTGACACTAAATTATTTTCGAGTTCTTTAGGTTCGGGTTAATTTCGAATCCGGTCGAAAACTCTTAAACCCTATACTTGTTTAAAATTTATGTTCAAATTGAGTCATTCGAGTTGGATCTTGTTTTAGTAGTCCTACGAGGAAGAAATAGGTGTAGTTGATGCCAGAAGGTGTTGTGATCCTGTCGACACCCTGCCAGTCGGAGATCACGAAACCCTGCACGCAAGTGGTGGATAGTCGACATAACTGCAGATAAACAATATTAGTTAATCAGACCAAATATAAATCAATTGCCATATATAGAACGGAGACAAGCCTGATGGATAGAAGCCTATTCTGGCTGATGACGGTGTTGCTCTCGTTGATCCCCCTGTCCACCCAGAAGGGGCCGCTCAGGGAATGCGCAGAGTTCTTAAACTACTGCGTGGAGCTTCACATGTCTGTCAAGGAGATGCGCCATATGGGTGGGACGGATTAGCAGGATTGGGACTGGGAAAAACGTGTAGACAACGTGAGAACATGGGTCAGCACCTGCCAGACCAAGTGCGTGGACGGGTTCCGCGGGGGCATTGGCCCTCGTCCGCCTCTGCCTCTCCGATTAGCGTCGCCGTTAAGAAATAGATTTGCCGATACATGTGGACAAGCGGAATAGTGGAGGCGGGATATAAGCGATCCAGGTACGTGTGTTGCGCTATTGTCCCACACTGCTGACATCTTAATTAGCTGCGCTATTGAGAAAGAAGTACCACCAAAGAGACAATCGCCGGGCCTTGTAGCGAGGGCCTGTCACCCATGCGGGGGCATCAAAGTGGTTTGGACAATTGGGCTGAGAGGTGTGGGCACAGGGGGCATATGTGTGAGTTGCCGAGTGAAGGCCAGTGAGGAGAGCTCCTGGTGTGTTGCGACGAGGTCAGTGAGGACCCGTCTATGAACCTCAAAGAGTTGAGGATTTCCGACCCCTCAAGAGAGGATGGTGTCGAAGGAAGGCCTCCACAAACCCACCGGGCTCATAGCTTGGTTTCCAATTGGACCACCATTTTTATTATTCCAAAGCTAACATAAGATCGGTAATTAACATTTGTTCTTCCAAAGCTAACATAAGATCAGAAATTAACATGAAAAAGATGCACACAAAAAACAGAAATGTTAAAACAATATATGGATATATTAGTACGAGAAATCATTGCAATGGACCCTGAACCTCGAAGACTCGAGGATTTTTGACCCCTCAAGAGAGGAGGGTGTTGAGGAGGGCCTCCACAAAGCCCACTGTGTGATGAGGTCAGTGAGGACCCGTCTATAAACCTCGAAGAGTCGAGGATTTCCGACCCCTCAAGAGAGGAGGGTGTCGAGGAGGGCCTCCACAAAGCCCACTGTGCTCATAGCTTGGTTTCCAATTGGACCACCACTTTTGTTCTTCCAAATCTAACATAAGATCGGAAATTAACATGAAAAAGATGCACACAAAAATAAGAAATGTTAAAACAATATATGAATATACTAGTACGAGAAATCATTGCAATGGACCCTGAACCTCGAAGAGTCGAGGATTTCCGACCCCTCGAGAGAGGAGGGTGTCGAAGGAAGGCCTCCTCAAAGCCCACTGTGCTCATAGCTTGGTTTCCAATTGGACCACCACTCTTGTTCTTCCAAATCTAACGTAAGATCGGAAATTAACATGAAAAAGATGCACACAAAAATAAGAAATGTTAAAACAATATATGGATATACTAGTACGAGAAATCATTGCAATGGACCCTGAACCTCGAACAGTTGAGGATTTCCGACCCCTCAAGAGAGGAGGGTGTCGAAGGAAGGCCTCCACAAACCCACCGGGCTCATAGCTTGGTTTCCAATTGGACCACCACTTTTGTTCTTCCAAAGCTAACATAAGATCGGAAATTAACATGAAAAAGATGCACACAAAAATAAGAAATGTTAAAACAATATATGGATATACTAGTACGAGAAATCATTGCAATGGACCCTGAACCTCGAAGACTCGAGGATTTTTGACCCCTCAAGAGAGGAGGGTGTTGAGGAGGGCCTCCACAAAGCCCACTGTGTGACGAGGTCAGTGAGGACCCGTCTATAAACCTCAAAGAGTCGAGGATTTCTGACCCCTCAAGAGAGGAGGGTGTCGAGGAGGGCCTCCACAAAGCCCACTGTGCTCATAGCTTGGTTTCCAATTGGACCACCACTTTTGTTCTTCCAAATCTAACATAAGATCGGAAATTAACATTGAAAAGATGCACACAAAAACAAGAAATGTAAAACAATATATCCAATGTTAAAACAATATATGGATATACTAGTACAAGAAATCATTGCAATGGATATAAGGAATATATATGGGAAAAATTTTTAAAAAGGAATTTTTTTGGTTGGTAAAAATACCACCACTTTTGTTCTTCCGAAGCTAACATAGATAGGAAATTAACATGAAAAAGATGCACACAAAAATAACACAAACAAGCAACTAGAAATGCTAAAACAATATATGGATATACCATCATGACAAATCGTTGCAATGGATATATGGAATGTACATGGGAAAAAATATAAAAATGAATTTTTTTTAGTCGTTAAATACTCAAATATTATGACTATGGAGTTTCCTTCCCTTAATAATTTAGCATATGTGAGTTGTCGAGTGAAGGCCAGTTGGAACATCCCTGACATGAGTTATGGCTTAATAATTTAGCATATGTGAGAGGTGTGGGCGTGGAGGGCGTATGTGTGAGTTGCCGAGTGAAGGCAAGTGAGGAGAGCTCCCGGTGTGTTGCGACGAGGTCAGTGAGGACCCGTCTGTGAACCTCGAAGAGTCAAGGATTTCCGACCCCTCAAGAGAGGAGGGTGTCGAGGAGGGCCTCCGCAAAGCCCACTGGGCTCATATCTTGGTTTCCAATTGGACCACCACTTTTGTTCTTCCAAAGCTAATATAACATCGGAAATTAACATGAAAAAGATGCACACAAAAATAAGAAATGTTAAAACAATATATGGATATACTAGTATGAGAAATCATTGCAATGGATATAAGGAATGTATACGGGAAAACAAATTAAAAAGGATTTTTTTTGTTGGTAAAAATACCACCACTTTTGTTCTTCCGAAGCTAACATAGATAGGAAATTAACATGAAAAAGATGCACACAAAAATAACACAAACAAGCAACTAGAAATGCTAAAAAAATATATGGATATACCATCATGACAAATCATTGCAATGGATATATGGAATGTACATTGGAAAAAAATATAAAAATGAATTTTTTTAGTTGGTAAATACTCAAATATTATGACTATGGAGTTTCCTTCCCTTAATAATTTAGCATATGTGAGTTGCCGAGTGAAGGCCAGTTGGAACATCCCTGACATGGGTTATGGCTTAACTGTAAGAGTTTTACTTAAGTAACTTACAAACTTGTTCTAATCTTTTGAAAAGTAATTAAGCCTATTTGTGAAGTTTATTTTCAAGTTTGAGTTTATTTACAAACTATTTGTACATTATATGATAATCTATTTACAAACCTTATTATGCATGTGGATCAAATTTAGAAGGTGAAAGTCTCCATTGAAATTTGATCAAGATGTAAAGAATTCTTCATAATCCTCTTTTCCAATGATGAATATAAGATAAATGCACTGGAGTGAGGACCATGTCCATTAGCGGTAATCCTTGAATCTTAAACAAATGGAAGAAGGGGGATCATATAGATAATCAAAAACTAGATAGATTCTTATTTAGGTGAAGATTTTCAATCCACCCTTGGATTTATGGGATGAACAAATATCCACTCACATCGGCTCCTTCCTTGGGAATTCAATTATGGTGGATAATTTGACCTTTAATTTCATGAGACTAGAGTTTTTTAGGATGCATGTTCTTATCCCGTCAGACTTCACCCTCCTTTAAGAGTTACAAGTCTGGAGTGAAGACTGATAATCTGATAGTATTTTTTTAATGTGAGTTGGAGCCATCCAGGTGACTAAAATGTAGTATGTTGCTCGTTTCTTTAGTTCTCTCTGATATATAGTTTGTATTTTCTTGTAAATTATTTATCTTTTAGTATGATGAAAAGCGCACCTTTACATGAATATATAATTTAAAGAGTTTCATGTCATAGTTTCTTGTCAAGTGTTAATGCATACACAAAAACAAGAAATATTAAAACAATATATGGATGTACTAGTATGAGAAATCATTGCAATGGATATAAGGAATGTATATGGGGAAAAAAATTAAAAAATGAATTTTTTTAGTTGGTAAAAATACCACCACTTTTGTTCTTCCGAAGCTAACATAGATAGGAAATTAACATGAAAAAGATGCACACAAAAATAACACAAACAAGCAACTAGAAATGCTAAAACAATATATGGATATACCATCATGGGAAATCATTGCAATGGATATATGGAATGTACATGGGAAAAAATATAAAAAGGATTTTTTTTAGTTGGTAAATACTCAAATATTATGACTATGGTGTTTCCTTCGCTTAATAATTTAGCATATGTGAGTTGCCGAGTGAAGGCCAGTTGGAACATCCCTGACATGGGTTATGGCTTAACCCTAGGAGTTTTGCTTAAGTAAGTAACTTACAAACTTGTTCTAATCTTTTGAACAGTAATTAAACCTCTTTGTGAAGTTTATTTTCAAGTTTGAGTTTATTTACAAACTATTTGTGCATTATATGATAATCTATTTACAAACCTTATTATGCATGTGGATCAAATCTAGAAGGTGAAAGTCTCCATTGAAATTTGATCAAGATGTAAAGAATTCTTCATAATCCTCTATGCCAATGATGAATATAAGATAAATGCATTGGAGTGAGGACCATGCCCATTAGTTGTAAGCCTTGAATCTTAAACAAGTGGAAGAAGGGGGATGATATAGATAATCTAAAACTAGAGAGATTTTTATTTTGGTGAAGATTTTCAATCCATCCTTGGATTTATGGGATGAACAAATATCCACTCACATCGGCTCCTTCCTTGGGAATTCAATTATGGTGGATAATGTGACCTTTAATTTCATGAGACTAGAGTTTTTTAGGATGCATGTTCTTATCCCGTCAGACTTCACCTTCCTTTAAGAGTTACAAGTCTGGAGTGAAGACTGATAATTTGATAGTATTTTTTTAATGTGTGTTGGAGCCATCCAGGTGACTAAAATGTAGTATGTTTCTCATTTCTTTAGTTCTCTCTGATATATAGTTTGTATTTTCTTGTAAATTATTTATCTTTTAGTATGATGAAAAGTGCACCTTTACATGAATATATAATTTTAAGAGTTTCATGTCATAGTTTCTTGTCAAGTGTTAATGCATACAAGATTGGGATTAACCTCTTTCCATTAAATATGAATGATTTCTACATTATATTAGGTGTGGATTGTCAAGAAACATATTGTGTAATTTAGATTTCCATAATAATGAAGTGGTCTTTTAACAGAGTGGGTTTGTTGTGTTAGTTACTAAAGTTAGGAAAGTATATATAGCATGCATGGTTCCAACAATAGTGGTAGATAAGAGGTTAAGGAGAGGATGTGAAATGTATCCATAACATGTTTAAGGTACATCAAAAGTCCATGTCACTCTATAACATCTACTATTTGTTTGGGAGTTTTCATATGTGTTACATGTTGAACTTAAAGAACCCTCTATAAAGGGAGAGTGAGTGGAAATCCAATTTCTTTCTATGTATTATGTCAATAGTGCAACCACCTCTTAAATGGAACTGACAAAATTATAGGGTTTGAAAACTCAATGTAGGAACTTCTCAACAAAGGATTTATACAACCTAGCACTTCACATTGGGGGACTTATGTGTTGTTTTTAAGGAATAGGATGGTATTAAGCATTTATATATTTACCATATGATATTGAATAAATTAAAATCATAAATATATATCCATTTCTTAGTATAAATGATTGATTTGACAAACATAGGGTAGTGATGCTATTGGTAATATCAAACTAAAGTATGGATACCATCAATTAAGGATGAAGGTAGAATATATACCTAATTTATCTTTAAAGACTAGGTTCAAGAATTATTAATTTTAGTTATCCTTTTAGGTTGACTAATGATCCAAGTGCATTTAGTGGACCAATGAATAAAGTGTTTAGGAAGTTTATTTATCATTTCAATGTCCATTCAATAAATGATAACTAACCTACTCTAGTGATGAAAGCATCATATAATGCAATTGATTGTGGTTGTGTAGCTAGTATTGAAACATTGTCTTTACTCTCAAGGTTCAGAGTGTGTGATATATGTTTTTCATAAGTGTCTTTATTGGATCACATGATTTTGTCAATAAGGGGTCAATGTGGATCCTAAGATGGTGGAATACTATATTAGTGAGAGTATTCAAAAGACCTGATACTAGATTAGAAGTTTCTCATGTTTGGTTGGGTATTATATTATATTAACTGAGAACTTTTGTATTATTATGACCCATGTTACTAGGTTTTCTAGTAAAGAGACACCTTAGGTTGAACATATATGTGAAAGAAGAGTTAATAGTGTGGAAAGAGAATGTTTCTTAATCAATAGTGTTAACTTTATTAAAATATAGAAATGGTTATTCACATTGTATGATACAACTAGAAAAGGCTTGTTTATGTGTATATGACGAATGGTAGGGTGATTTCCTATACTATAGGAAACTTATGAGAAATAAAGATAACTACCTCACTAAAGATTTATAGTTGGAAGTGGTGGTACATGGTCTAAAGATTTGTCATCATAATCTTTATGATGATCCCTATCAAGTCTTCTTCAATCAAAACAACTGAAAAACATATTCACATAATGATTTGAATCTATGGTAGAGAATGTGGTTGATATAAATTTAGTATTATGCTTATTCTATTGACTATCACCCTAGAAAATCCCATTTACCATAGTATGACTTGCATATAAAGTTTTCATCATATGAAAATGTTTTCCTTAATATGTTAAGGAGTTGTGTTGCTAAATCTTGTAGAAGTAAATATGGAGTTATATGTCTACCGAAAAGGAGTTTTAAATGTATATATTAAAGTTTAACTAGTTTTCTATGACCAAATTAATGAAATTCAATGTGAAAGTGAAAGTATCAATCATCATTATGATAAAGATAAATTAAGATAAGAGATAAGATTCCAATTTTCCAAAGATGGTTTCATTGATCTACATTTTAGATTGTGTGTTCCATAAAGTGATGATATCAAGGACAATTCCATGATAGGCTCATTCATTCATCTTTTTAGTGCAACCATGATATTCATATATGTATTGAAATCTAAAAAAGATATGTCGATGACTAGGTACAAAAAGGGATTTAGTTGAATATGTTTCTAGGTGTAGTGTGTTTAGCATGTAAACTTTGAATGTGATATGTCGACATTAGTATTACACACATTCCATATACATTGACAGGAAGTGGGATTACATCACCATGCACATTGTTCATGTCTTACTTATGACATATTGTGATTATTTTTGGATATCCTATAGACATGTTGAGTAAAAAGCTAATTTTGTGTGAATAATATCTACTATGATATAGTCTAAATATGTGAAATAGATTTTTCATATTAGATGGGGTACCATCATCTTTGTGATTGATAAAAACCCTAATTCACATTCAAATTATGGGACACACTACACAATATTTTGGAAACCAAGTTGAGGTTTTGGAAAGCTTTCCATGCTCAGAAAGATGACCAATATGAGTGCACCTTTTAGATCCTAAAAGATATGGCTCTTGTGTTTTGCATCTTGGAGATTTGGGATCAATTTCTCATCCATATGGATCTTTCCTGTTGTTATAGTCAACGTTCAATTTTGGTAATTTCTCTATTGTGGCATTGTTTGTGATGCAAAGATGATTTGATTCCCTGTTTTATAGAAAAACAACACACAAGATTGAATTCATACATAAGTTGCTAAAAGTAATGTGATTTGGATAGAAGAGTTAAGTTGATAAGAAACATAGATTAATACAAGTGAAGGTATATAGTGAGGTACATCCAAAACATTTACATGGAATGGAGTTTAGGGTTTAAAAAGCATAGAAAGCAAACTCGCAAATATATGAGAAACTTCCTATGAAGTAAAAAAATCTGTCCAGCGACAAATAAAATGTACCTTTAACTTGCTCTAACTCATTTGG
This sequence comes from Alisma plantago-aquatica, assembly GCA_963693085.1. NCBI lineage: Eukaryota > Viridiplantae > Streptophyta > Magnoliopsida > Alismatales > Alismataceae > Alisma > Alisma plantago-aquatica. The sequence goes on along the minus strand of OY856414.1, from coordinate 737,923,397 downwards.
GTTATGTTTTATATGTTTCCATACTTGAAAGTTTAACCATGACATAGAGAAAATCATAGATGAATAACTACTACAACTTTAGGAATATGTTTCTAATGTCAACGAACCACTACATATATTGTACAAAACTTTTCATAATCTTGGATAGAGAAAACTACCCTTAGTTAAGGTTTTGTTTGGGGAAAAACCATGGAGTGAAATAGGGTACATGGGAGTTGTAGTATGAGATGCATGAAATTTACCCTTCACTTTTAGATAATTTTGATATGGTTTTTGTATAACAGGGGGAGATTACAGTAATTCTTCTTGAGCTTAGTGAGTAATGTAGAATGTTTAAAACTCTATAACTAGTTTATTTGTTTTTGTGACATTATACTATTAATATTGTATTCATTTATTCAGTAAATAATATAGTTAGGGTCATTGGGAAGCCCTAATTTACTAATTTTGGAGTATCTTAATGCAAGAACGTTAAAATATCATTTTTATTGTATTACACGATTAAATGGTACATTAGTATATTTCAATATAAGCTTCTTGAATATGTATTTCTAAAATAAGTATTTTAACTATTGGTATATTTCAATATGTTTATACAAATGAGGCTTATAATTGATTAAAAATGCCTAAAATGTGCCAACGTTATGTAATTATGCATATAATGAGTTTCGATTCATGTTGCAAAGATCTTGATGTATATATATGAATTTTGAATAAGATTACCTATTTTGACGCAAGACTTTGGCTACCATTCCATAGTTTAGCCAACCTATCATCTAGATGGTTTGGGTTTTTGGTTGCATGAAATTTTCATAAATCAACGTAACAAGCAAGACTGACTTGTCGTATGTTAAACAACTTATTAGACTAACATATCGGAAGATTGGGTGGAATGTCTTTTGTATAATTCAACCAAATTATTGGATGCCTAGGTTCATCAAAAAGTCAAGAAAAGTGATCGAGTATTTGAAAAACATGTCAACTTATAATGGTCAACCGATATGCCAAGAAGAAAGTTTACCTCATGATGCTAGTAGAATAAGTTGTTACACGTTGAATTCATATTAACTCAAACCCTACTTTAAAATTATCATTAGAAATAAGTTTAAAAATTCCATATAATCTATTATATCCATCCCAAACCCTAAATTCTATCAGAGTGATGATGTTAGGCAATTTTTCAAAAGATTTTGAGAAGGGAATAAGTGAGGTAAGACTATGTTTAAAATGATTCCTATCTAGGTAAGTTTTTGGGTTATTATTTCTATCTTAATGTATATAAGGTTGTATGAATTTCTATTACTAATTCTAGTTGGATATTTTTTTCTTATACTCTATTTTAGAACAAAAACAACATGATAGTTAGTGGAGGAATTGAGATTTTGAGAAAACTTGTGATTCAACATATTAAATCGGGTTGATGATAGGTTCTCAAAATTCAACTTTAATGTGTGCTTCATTTATACAAACATTAGTTTTTGTTAGAAAAAAATCAAAATAATTAGATTTGGATAAATATCTTGTAAAACTCTTAATAATGTGGGTTGAATTTATAAATTTTTCATGGAAATGAAGTTTAATGTATATTATTTTTATTTAAATTATAAAGTGAGAATGAGATTAGTTATAAATCATTTATCCTATAATATTGATTATTTAGAACAATTTTATTAGGAGATACTATGTTTCATCTAGTCTATCCCTTTATTATGTAAAATGCATATTTATCTTTCAACGATGAAATTTATTTGCTTTTGGTGTCATTATGGGTTCATTTATGTAAACTAGGGATTATATGTGAATGAAACATGATTAGAAAGTCAATCTACTAAAAAACATAAATCTTAAATTATAGTATAAGTGATTTATTGGTTAATTGGTCTTATGCACATTGTATTTACAATTTTGACTACAATATAAGTACACCTAAGTTAGGATCCCTTTACCAACTTAAGTGTACTGTTGTATCCCTAATCTTTTATATCTGAGATATAGAACCTCATTATAGACTACTACAATTATTGTTATATATATGCATGCTATAAGATGAAGTACCCTAACTCTAACCCACCCTATCATTTCCTCTCCCCATCCTCTGTCTTTCTTTTCTTCTTTCTCCCTTCACGACAGCCTGCGCCACGGAAATCACTAGAAGCGGTAGCAAACCATCACCAACACCACCAATAAAAGTTCCTACACATCGCCATACATAGATAGTAGTAGAAATAGTTCCTAGCTACTGCATTATAGCAGTGTAGCACCAACGGGATAATGACCTCTAGCCCATAGTGGTAGCAGGGTGCTAGCTATCCATACGCAACGGTTGCAGACCTCTAGCCACCCCCTCGCTAGCCACCAATCTTAGTGGCATCTTGGTCGCGGGAACATGCCAACAACAATCCCCTATATGTGACGACATTCCTTCTCTTGGATCATCTACAACTACAAAAAATCCTAACAAACTTAAAATAAGAGAAAACAAAATACAATGCTAGTATATAAAGCATCCCAAAATAGAGGAGAGGCACCACACTACTTTCTTTCTCCTCTCCATGTGGTTTACCTACCCACATGGTTTTTCTCTTTTGTTTCAATTAGGGGTTTCTTTGTTACATATCACAATGCCTAAATTCTTGTTATTTTACCCTCTTTACTATCGTGTCAAAATTCAGTAGTGCTTATTTTTTTCCTATTATGCCTAAATTCCAATAGCACTTTTTTTGTTTTCTTATTAGGATTAAATTCTAGTCGTGCTTTATTTCTTTGTTGTGAGTTCAGTCTGGTACCTATGTTCTTTCTCTATGGCTAAATATAGATATGTATCCACAGTCATCTAAAATGATATGTCCCATGTCACTACTATAAATCTTAATGGCTATAACTTCTTATCATGGATGAATGATGTTCTTCTAGATTCATGTGGTAAACTAAAATTTAGAAAAGAAGATGCACTACAACCCTCAATGATGCATGGGTCACTGGAAATAGTCAAGTTCTTTCTTATCTCTGGGGTGTGTGTGGAGCATGATGTGGTAGCCAAATATGTATGTAACATGAATCATAATACCATGTGGGAATAAATGAAACATTTCTACCATTATGAATACATCTTTATGCACTTAAATAGTGCCATAGACAAGATTTTTTCAAAACAACTTGATGGCCATCCATTCTAAAAGTACTTTGATTAAATGAAATCCCTTGCCAATTAGGAAACTTTTTTCCTACCTACTACATCTGCCAAAGTTTCCAAGGACAGATACAGTCTCATTATTGAATGCTTACTCAATAGTCTTGATCCCCTGACATGTTCTAGTATGGCAACTTCTTCTTGTTAGAACCACTCTTGTGCCCATGGGCCAGGGATATGCACGGCTGTCCCAATCCGAGTGAAGGCCAGTGAGGAGAGCTCCTGGTGTGTTGCGACGAGGTCAGTGAGGACCCGTCTATGAACCTCAAAGAGTTGAGGATTTCCGACACCTCAAGAGAGGAGGGTGTCGAAGGAAGGCCTCCACAAACCCACCGGGCTCATAGCTTGGTTTCCAATTGGACCACCATTTTTATTATTCCAAAGCTAACATAAGATCGGTAATTAACATTTGTTCTTCCAAAGCTAACATAAGATCGGAAATTAACATGAAAAAGATGCACACAAAAAACAGAAATGTTAAAACAATATATGGATATATTAGTACGAGAAATCATTGCAATGGACCCTGAACCTCGAAGACTCGAGGATTTTTGACCCCTCAAGAGAGGAGGGTGTTGAGGAGGGCCTCCACAAAGCCCACTGTGTGACGAGGTCAGTGAGGACCCGTCTATAAACCTCGAAGAGTCGAGGATTTCCGACCCCTCAAGAGAGGAGGGTGTCGAGGAGGGCCTCCACAAAGCCCACTGTGCTCATAGCTTGGTTTCCAATTGGACCACCACTTTTGTTCTTCCAAATCTAACATAAGATCGGAAATTAACATGAAAAAGATGCACACAAAAATAAGAAATGTTAAAACAATATATGAATATACTAGTACGAGAAATCATTGCAATGGACCCTGAACCTCGAAGAGTCGAGGATTTCCGACCCCTCAAGAGAGGAGGGTGTCGAAGGAAGGCCTCCTCAAAGCCCACTGTGCTCATAGCTTGGTTTCCAATTGGACCACCACTCTTGTTCTTCCAAATCTAACGTAAGATCGGAAATTAACATGAAAAAGATGCACACAAAAATAAGAAATGTTAAAACAATATATGGATATACTAGTACGAGAAATCATTGCAATGGACCCTGAACCTCGAACAGTTGAGGATTTCCGACCCCTCAAGAGAGGAGGGTGTCGAAGGAAGGCCTCCACAAACCCACCGGGCTCATAGCTTGGTTTCCAATTGGACCACCACTTTTGTTCTTCCAAAGCTAACATAAGATCGGAAATTAACATGAAAAAGATGCACACAAAAATAAGAAATGTTAAAACAATATATGGATATACTAGTACGAGAAATCATTGCAATGGACCCTGAACCTCGAAGACTCGAGGATTTTTGACCCCTCAAGAGAGGAGGGTGTTGAGGAGGGCCTCCACAAAGCCCACTGTGTGACGAGGTCAGTGAGGACCCGTCTATAAACCTCAAAGAGTCGAGGATTTCCGACCCCTCAAGAGAGGAGGGTGTCGAGGAGGGCCTCCACAAAGCCCACTGTGCTCATAGCTTGGTTTCCAATTGGACCACCACTTTTGTTCTTCCAAATCTAACATAAGATCGGAAATTAACATTGAAAAGATGCACACAAAAACAAGAAATGTAAAACAATATATCCAATGTTAAAACAATATATGGATATACTAGTACAAGAAATCATTGCAATGGATATAAGGAATATATATGGGAAAAAATTTTAAAAAGGAATTTTTTTGTTTGGTAAAAATACCACCACTTTTGTTCTTCCGAAGCTAACATAGATAGGAAATTAACATGAAAAAGATGCACACAAAAATAACACAAACACGCAACTAGAAATGCTAAAACAATATATGGATATACCATCATGACAAATCATTGCAATGGATATATGGAATGTACATGGGAAAAAATATAAAAATGAATTTTTTTAGTCGTTAAATACTCAAATATTATGACTATGGAGTTTCCTTCCCTTAATAATTTAGCATATGTGAGTTGTCGAGTGAAGGCCAGTTGGAACATCCCTGACATGAGTTATGGCTTAATAATTTAGCATATGTGAGAGGTGTGGGCGTGGAGGGCGTATGTGTGAGTTGCCGAGTGAAGGCAAGTGAGGAGAGCTCCCGGTGTGTTGCGACGAGGTCAGTGAGGACCCATCTGTGAACCTCGAAGAGTCGAGGATTTCCGACACCTCAAGAGAGGAGGGTGTCGAGGAGGGCCTCCGCAAAGCCCACTGGGCTCATAGCTTGGTTTCCAATTGGACCACCATTTTTATTATTCCAAAGCTAACATAAGATCGGTAATTAACATTTGTTCTTCCAAAGCTAACATAAGATCGGAAATTAACATGAAAAAGATGCACACAAAAAACAGAAATGTTAAAACAATATATGGATATATTAGTACGAGAAATCATTGCAATGGACCCTGAACCTCGAAGAGTCGAGGATTTCCGACCCCTCAAGAGAGGAGGGTGTCGAGGAGGGGCCTCTACAAAGCCCACGTATGTGTGAGTTGCCGACTGAAGGCCCGTGAGGAGAGCTCCTGGTGTGTTGCGACGAGGTCAGTGAGGACCCGTCTATGAACCTCAAAGAGTCGAGGATTTCTGACCATTTTTGTTCTTCCAAAGCTAACATAAGATCAGAAATTAACATTTGTTCTTCCAAAGCTAACATAAGATCGGAAATTAACATGAAAAAGATGCACACAAAAAACAGAAATGTTAAAACAATATATGGATATATTAGTACGAGAAATCATTGCAATGGACCCTGAACCTCGAAGAGTCGAGGATTTCCGACCCCTCAAGAGAGGAGGGTGTCGAGGAGGGGCCTCTACAAAGCCCACGTATGTGTGAGTTGCCGAGTGAAGGCCCGTGAGGAGAGCTCCTGGTGTGTTGCGACGAGGTCAGTGAGGACCCGTCTATGAACCTCAAAGAGTCGAGGATTTCCGACCATTTTTGTTCTTCCAAAGCTAACATAAGATCAGAAATTAACATTTGTTCTTCCAAAGCTAACATAAGATCGTAAATTAACATGAAAAAGATGCACACAAAAATAGAAATGTTAAAACAATATATGGATATATTAGTACGAGAAATCATTGCAATGGACCCTGAACCTCGAAGAGTCGAGGATTTCCGACCCCTCAAGAGAGGAGGGTGTCGAGGAGGGCCTCCACAAAGCCCACTGTGCTCATAGCTTGATTTCCAATTGGACCACCACTTTTGTTCTTCCAAATCTAACATAATATTGGAAATTAACATTTGTTCTTCCAAAGCTAACATAAGATCGGAAATTAACATGAAAAAGATGCACACAAAAAATAGAAATGTTAAAACAATATATGGATATATTAGTACGAGAAATCATTGCAATGGACCCTGAACTTCGAAGAGTTGAGGATTTCCGACCCCTCAAGAGAGGAGGGTGTCGAGGAGGGCCTCCACAAAGCCCACTGTCCTCATAGCTTGGTTTCCAATTGGACCACCACTTTTGTTCTTCCAAATCTAACATAAGATCGGAAATTAACATGAAAAAGATGCACACAAAAATAAGAAATGTTAAAACAATATATGAATATACTAGTACGAGAAATCATTGCAATGGACCCTGAACCTCGAAGAGTCGAGGATTTCCGACCCCTCAAGAGAGGAGGGTGTCGAAGGAAGGCCTCCACAAACCCACTGGGCTCATAGCTTGGTTTCCAATTGGACCACCACTTTTGTTCTTCTAAAGCTAACATAAGATCGGAAATTAACATTTGTTCTTCCAAAGCTAACATAAGATCGGAAATTAACATGAAAAAGATGCACACAAAAAATAGAAATGTTAAAACAATATATGGATATATTAGTATGAGAAATCATTGCAATGGACCCTGAACCTCGAAGAGTCGAGGATTTCTGACCCCTCAAGAGAGGAGGGTGTCGAGGAGGGCCTCCACAAAGCCCATTGTGCTCGTAGCTTGGTTTCCAATTAGACCACCACTTTTGTTCTTCCAAAGCTAACATAAGATCGGAAATTAACATGAAAAAGATGCACACAAAAATAAGAAATGTTATTTTGTTGCCGAGTGAAGGCCAGTGAGGAGAGCTCCTGGTGTGTTGCGACGAGGTCAGTGAGGACCCGTCTATGAACCTCAAAGAGTTGAGGATTTCCGACCCCTCAAGAGAGGAGGTTGTCGAAGGAAGGCCTCCACAAACCCACCGGGCTCATAGCTTGGTTTCCAATTGGACCACCACTTTTATTATTCCAAAGCTAACATAAGATCGGTAATTAACATTTGTTCTTCCAAAGCTAACATAAGATCAGAAATTAACATGAAAAAGATGCACACAAAAAACAGAAATGTTAAAACAATATATGGATATATTAGTAAGAGAAATCATTGCAATGGACCCTGAACCTCGAAGAGTCGAGGATTTCCGACCCCTCAAGAGAGGAGGGTGTCGAGGAGGGGCCTCTACAAAGCCCACGTATGTGTGAGTTGCCGAGTGAAGGCCCGTGAGGAGAGCTCCTGGTGTGTTGCGACGAGGTCAGTGAGGACCCGTCTATGAACCTCAAAGAGTCAAGGATTTCCGACCATTTTTGTTCTTCCAAAGCTAACATAAGATCAGAAATTAACATTTGTTCTTCCAAAGCTAACATAAGATCGTAAATTAACATGAAAAAGATGCACACAAAAATAGAAATCTTAAAACAATATATGGATATATTAGTACGAGAAATCATTGCAATGGACCCTGAACCTCGAAGAGTCGAGGATTTCTGACCCCTCAAGAGAGGAGGGTGTCGAGGAGGGCCTCCACAAAGCCCACTGTGCTCATAGCTTGATTTCCAATTGGACCACCACTTTTGTTCTTCCAAATCTAACATAATATTGGAAATTAACATTTGTTCTTCCAAAGCTAACATAAGATCGGAAATTAACATGAAAAAGATGCACACAAAAAATAGAAATGTTAAAACAATATATGGATATATTAGTACAAGAAATCATTGCAATGGACCCTGAACCTTGAAGAGTCGAGGATTTCCGACCGCTCAAGAGAGGAGGGTGTCGAGGAGGGCCTCCACAAAGCCCACTGTGCTCATAGCTTGGTTTCCAATTGGACCACCACTTTTGTTCTTCCAAATCTAACATAAGATCGGAAATTAACATGAAAAAGATGCACACAAAAATAAGAAATGTTAAAACAATATATGAATATACTAGTACGAGAAATCATTGCAATGGACCCTGAACCTCGAAGAGTCGAGGATTTCCGACCCCTCAAGAGAGGAGGGTGTCGAAGGAAGGCCTCCACAAACCCACTGGGCTCATAGCTTGGTTTCCAATTGGACCACCACTTTTGTTCTTCTAAAGCTAACATAAGATCGGAAATTAACATTTGTTCTTCCAAAGATAACATAAGATCGGAAATTAACATGAAAAAGATGCACACAAAAAATAGAAATGTTAAAACAATATATGGATATATTAGTATGAGAAATCATTGCAATGGACCCTGAACCTCGAAGAGTCGAGGATTTCCGACCCCTCAAGAGAGGAGGGTGTCGAGGAGGGCCTCCACAAAGCCCATTGTGCTCGTAGCTTGGTTTCCAATTAGACCACCACTTTTGTTCTTCCAAAGCTAACATAAGATCGGAAATTAACATGAAAAAGATGCACACAAAAATAAGAAATGTTAAAACAATATATGGATATACTAGTACGAGAAATCATTGTAATGGACCCTGAACCTCGAAGACTCGAGGATTTTTGACCCCTCAAGATAGGAGGGTGTTGAGGAGGGCCTCCACAAAGCCCACTGTGTGACGAGGTCAGTGAGGACCCGTCTATAAACCTCGAAGAGTCGAGGATTTCCGACCCCTCAAGAGAGGAGGGTGTCGAGGAGGGCCTCCACAAAGCCCACTGTGCTCATAGCTTGGTTTCCAATTGGACCACCACTTTTGTTCTTCCAAATCTAACATAAGATTGGAAATTAACATGAAAAAGATGCACACAAAAACAAGAAATGTAAAACAATATATCCAATGTTAAAACAATATATGGATATACTAGTATGAGAAATCATTGCAATGAATATAAGGAATGTATATGGGAAATATTTTTTAAAAGGATTTTTTTGGTTGGTAAAAATACCACCACTTTTGTTCTTCCCAAGATAACATAGATAGGAAATTAACATGAAAAAGATGCACACAAAAATAACACAAACAAGCAACTAGAAATGCTAAAACAATATATGGATATACCATCATGACAAATCATTGCAATGGATATATGGAATGTACATGGGAAAAAAATATAAAAATAAATTTTTTTAGTCGGTAAATACTCAAATATTATGACTATGGAGTTTCCTTCCCTTAATAATTTAGCATATGTGAGTTGCCGAGTGAAGGCCAGTTGGAACATCCCTGACATGGGTTATGGCTTAACCGTAAGAGTTTTGCTTAAGTAAGTAACTCACAAACTTGTTCTCATCTTTTGAAAAGTAATTAAGCCTCTTTGTGAAGTTTATTTTCAAGTTTGAGTTTATTTACAAACTATTTGTACATTATATGATAATCTATTTACAAACCTTATTATGCATGTGGATCAAATCTAGAAGGTGAAAGTCTCCATTGAAATTTGATCAAGATGTAAAGAATTCTTCATAATCCTCTTTTCCAATGATGAATATAAGATAAATGCACTGGAGTGAGGACCATGTCCATTAGCGGTAAGCCTTGAATCTTAAACAAATGGAAGAAGGGGGATCATATAGATAATCTAAAACTAGAGAGATTCTTATTTAGGTGAAGATTTTCAATCCACCCTTGGATTTATGGGATGAACAAATATCCACTCACATCGGCTCCTTCCTTGGGAATTCAATTATGGTGGATAATTTGACCTTTAATTTCATGAGACTAGAGTTTTTTAGGATGCATGTTCTTATCCCGTCAGACTTCACCTTCCTTTAAGAGTTACAAGTCTGGAGTGAAGACTGATAATCTGATAGTATTTTTTTAATGTGAGTTGGAGCCATCCAGGTGACTAAAATGTAGTATGTTGCTCGTTTCTTTAGTTCTCTCTGATATATAGTTTGTATTTTCTTGTAAATTATTTATCTTTTAGTATGATGAAAAGCACACCTTTACATGAATATATAATTTGAATAGTTTCATGTCATAGTTTCTTGTCAAGTGTTAATGCATACACGAAAACAAGAAATATTAAAACAATATATGGATATAGTAGTATGAGAAATCATTGCAATGGATATAAGGAATGTATATGGGAAAAAAAAATTAAAAAGGAATTTTTTTAGTTGGTAAAAATACCACCACTTTTGCTCTTCCGAAGCTAACATAGATACGAAATTAACATGAAAAAGATGCACACAAAAATAACAAAAACAAGCAACTAGAAATGCTAAAACAATATATGGATATACATCATGGGAAATCATTGCAATGGATATATGGAATGTACATGGGAAAAAAATACAAAAAGGATTTTTTTTAGTTGGTAAATACTCAAATATTATGACTATGGTGTTTCCTTCCCGTAATAATTTAGCATATGTGAGTTGCCGAGTGAAGGCCAGTTGGAACATCCCTGACATGGGTTATGGCTTAACCCTAGGAGTTTTGCTTAAGTAAGTAACTTACAAACTTGTTCTAATCTTTTGAAAAGTAATTAAACCTCTTTGTGAAGTTTATTTTCAAGTTTGAGTTTATTTACAAACTATTTGTGCATTATATGATAATCTATTTACAAACCTTATTATGCATGTGGATCAAATCTAGAAGGTGAAAGTCTCCATTGAAATTTGATCAAGATGTAAAGAATTCTTCATAATCCTCTATGCCAATGATGAATATAAGATAAATGCATTGGAGTGAGGACCATGCCCATTAGTGGTAAGCCTTGAATCTTAAACAAGTGGAAGAAGGGGGATCATATAGATAATCTAAAACTAGAGAGATTCTTATTTAGGTGGAGATTTTCAATACATTCTTGGATTTATGGGATGAACAAATATGCACTCACATCGGCTCCTTCCTTGGGAATTCAATTATGGTGGATAATTTGACCTTTAATTTCATGAGACTAGAATTTTTTAGGATGCATGTTCTTATCCCGTCAGACTTCACCTTCCTTTAAGAGTTACAAGTCTGGAGTGAAGACTGATAATCTGATAGTATTTTTTTAATGTGTGTTGGAGCCATCCAGGTGACTAAAATGTAGTATGTTTCTCGTTTCTTTAGTTCTCTCTGATATATAGTTTGAATTTTCTTGTAAATTATTTATCTTTTAGTATGATGAAAAGTGCACCTTTACATGAATATATAATTTTAAGAGTTTCATGTCATAGTTTCTTGTCAAGTATTAATGCATACAAGATTGGGATTAACCTCTTTCCATTAAATATGAATGATTTCTACATTATATTAGGTGTGGATTGTCAAGAAACATATTGTGTAATTTAGATTTCCATAATAATGAAGTGGTCTTTTAACAGAGTGGGTTTGTTGTGTCAGTTACTAAAGTTAGGAAAGTATATATAGCATGCGTGGTTCCAACAATAGTGGTAGATAAGAGGTTAAGGAGAGGATGTGAAATGTATCCATAACATGTTTAAGGTATATGAAAAGTCCATGTCACTCTATAACATCTACTATTTGTTTGGGAGTTTTCATATGTGTTACATGTTGAACTTAAAGAATCCTCTATAAAGGGAGAGTGAGTGGAAATCCAATTTCTTGCTATGTATTATGTCAATAGTGCAACCACCTCTTAAATGGAACTGACAAAATTATAGGGTTTGAAAACTCAATGTAGGAACTTCTCAACAAAGGATTTATACAACCTAGCACTTCACATTGGGGGACTTATGTGTTGTTTTTAAGGGATAGGATGGCATTAAGCAGTTATATATTGACCATATGATATTGAATAAATTAAAACCATAAATATATATCCATTTCTTAGTATAAATGATTGATTTGACAAACATAGGGTAGTGATGCTATTGGTAATATCAAACTAAAGTATGGATACCATCAATTAAGGATCAAGGTAGAATATATACCTAATTTATCTTTAAAGACTAGGTTCAAGAATTATTAATTTTAGTTATCCTTTTAGGTTGACTAATGATCCAAGTGCATTTTGTGGACCAATGAATAAAGTGTTTAGGAAGTTTATTTATCATTTCAATGTCCATTCTATAAATGATAACTAACCTACTCTAGTGATGAAAGCATCATATAATGCAATTGATTGTGGTTGTGTAGCTAGTAATGAAACATTGTCTTTACTCTCAAGGTTCAGAGTGTGTGATATATGTTTGTCATAAGTGTCTTTATTGGATCACATGATTTTGTCAATAAGGGGTCAATGTGGATCCTAAGATGGTGGAATACTATATTAGTGCGAGTATTCAAAAGACCCGATACTAGATCAGAAGTTTCTCATGTTTGGTTGGGTATTATATTATATTAACTGAGAAATTTTGTATTATTATGGCCCATGTTACTAGGTTTTCTAGTAAAGAGACACCTTAGGTTGAACATATATGTGAAAGAAGAGTTAATAGTGTGGAAAGAGAATGTTTCTTAACCAATAGTGTTAACTTTATTAAAATATAGAAATGGTTATTCACCTTGTATGATACAACTAGAAAAGGCTTGTTTCTCTGTATATGATGAATTGTAGGGTGATTTCCTATACTATAGGAAACTTATGAGAAATAAAGATAACTACATCACTAAATATTTATAGTTGGAAGTGGTGGTACATGGTCTAAAGATTTGTCATCATAATCTTTATGATGATCCATATCAAGTCTTCTTCAATCAAAACAACTGAAAAACATATTCACATAATGATTTGAATCTAAGGTAGAGAATGTGGTTGATATAAATTTAGTATTATGATTATTCTATTGACTATCACCCTAGAAAATCCCATTTACCATAGTATGACTTGCATATAGTTTTCATCATATGAAAATGTTTTCCTTAATATGTTAAGGAGTTGTGTTGCTAAATCTTGTAGAATTGAATATGGAGTTAGATGCCTACCTAAAAGGAGTTTTAAATGTATATATTAAAGTTTAACTAGTTTTATATGACCAAAATAATGAAATTCAATGTGAAGGTGAAAGTATCAATCATCATTATGATAAAGATAAATTAAGATAAGAGATAAGATTCCAGTTTTCCAAAGACAGTTTCATTGATCTACATTTTAGATTGTGTGTTCCATACAGTGATGATATCAAGGACAATTCCATGATAGGCTCATTCATTCATCTTTGTAGTGCAACCATGATATTCATATATGTATTGAAATCTAAAAAAGATATGTCGATGACTAGGTACAAAAAGGGATTTAGTTGAATATGTTTTTAGGTGTAGTGTGTTTAGCATGGAAACTTTGAATGCGAGATGTCGACATTAGTATTACACACATTCCATATACATTGATAGGAAGTGGGATTACATCACCATGCACATTGTTCATGTCTTACTTATGACATATTGTGATTATTTTTGGATATCCTATAGACATGTTGAGTAAAAAGCTAATTTTGTGTGAATAATATCTACTATGATATAGTCTAAATATGTGAAATAGATTTTTCATATTAGACGGGGTACCATCTTCTTTGTGATTGATAAAGACCCTAATTCACATTCAAATTATGGGATACACTGCACAATATTTTGGAAACCAAGTTGAGGTTTTGGAAATCTTCCCATGCTCAGAAAGATGACCAATATGAGTGCACCTTTTAGATCCTAAAAGATATGGCTCTTGTGTTTTGCATCTTGGAGATTTGGGATAAATTTCTCATCCATATGGATCTTTCCTGTTGTTATAGTCAACGTTCAATTTTGGTAATTGCTCCATTGTGGCATTGTTTGTGATGCAAAGACGATTTGATTCCCTGTTTTATAGAAAAACAACACACAAGATTGAATTCATACATAAGTTGCTAAAAGTAATGTGATTTGGATAGAAGAGTTAAGTTGATAAGAAACATAGATTAATACAAGTGCAGGTATATAGTGAGGTACATCCAAAAAATTTACATGTAATGGAGTTTAGGGTTTAAAAAGCATAGAAAGCAAACTCCCAAATATATGAGAAACTTCCTATGAAGTAAAAAAATCTGTCCAGCGACAAATAAAATGTACCTTTAGCTTGCTCTATCTCATTTGGGTTATGTTTTATATGTTTCCATACTTGAAAGTTTAACCATGACATAGAGAAAATCATAGATGAAGAACTACTACAACTTTAGGAATATGTTTCTAATGTCAAGGAACCACTACATATATTGTACAAAACTTTTCATAATCTTGGATAGAGAAAACTACCCTTAGTTAAGGTTTTGTTGGGGGAAAAACTATGGAGTGAAAGAGGGTACATGGGAGTTGTAGTATGAGATGCATGAAATTTACCCTTCACTTTTAGATAATTTTGATATGGTTTTTGTATAACAGGGGGAGATTACAGTAATGCTTCTTGAGCTTAGTGAGTAATGTAGAATGTGTAAAACTCTATAACTAGTTTATTTGTTTTTGTGACATTATACTATTAATATTGTATTCATTTATTCAGTAAAAAATATAGTTAGGGTCATTGGGAAGCCCTAATTTACTAATTTTGGAGTATCTTAATGCAAGAACGTTAAAATCTCATTTTTATTGTATTACATGATTAAATGGTACATTAGTATATTTAAATATAAGCTTCTTGAATATGTATTTCTAAAATAAGTATTTTAACTATTGGTATATTTCAATATGTTTATACAAATGAGGCTTATAATTGATTAAAAATGCCTAAAATGTGTCAACTTTATGTAATTATGCATATAATGAGTTTCGATTCATGTTGCAAAGATCTTGATGTATATATATGAATTTTGAATAAGATTACCTATTTTGACGCAATACTTTGGCTACCATTCCATAGTTCAGCCAACCTATCATCTAGATGGTTTGGGTTTTTGGTTGCATGAAATTTTAATAAATCAACGTAACAAGCAAGACTGACTTGTCGTATGTTGAACAACTTATTAGACTAACATATCAGAAGATTGGGTGGAATGTCTTTTGTATAATTCAACCAAATTATTGGATGCCTAGGTTCATCAACAAGTCAAGAAAAGTGATCGAGTATTTGAAAAACATGTCAACTTATAATGGTCAACCGATATGCCAAGAAGAAATTTTACCTCATGATGCTAGTAGAATAAGTTGTTACATGTTGAATTCATATTAACTAAAACCCTACTTTAAAATTATCATTAGAAATAATTTTAAAAATTCCATATAATCTATTATATCCATCCCAAACCCTAAATTCTATCAGAGTGATGATGTTAGGCAATTTTTCAAAAGATTTTGAGAAGGGAATAAGTGAGGTAAGACTATGTTCAAAATGATTCCTATATAGGTAAGTTTTTGGGTTATTATTTCTATCTTAATGTATATAAGGTTGTATGAATTTCTATTACTAATTCTAGTTGGATATTTTTTTTCTTATACTCTATTTTAGAACAAAAACGACATGATAGTTAGTGGAGGAATTGAGATTTTGAGAAAACTTGTGATTCAACATATTAAATCGGGTTGATGATAGGTTCTCAAAATTCAACTTTAATGTGTGATTCATTTATACAAACATTAGTTTTTGTTAGACAAAAATCAAAATAATTAGATTTGGATAAATATCTTGTAAAAATCTTACTAATGTAGGTTGAATTTATAAATTTTTCATGGAAATGAAGTTTAATGTATATTATTTTTATTTAAATTATAAAGTGAGAATGAGATTAGTTATAAATCATTTATCCTATAATATTGATTATTTATAACAATTATATTAGGAGATATTATGTTTCATAGAGTCTATCCCTTTATTATGTAAAATGCATATTTATCTTTCAACGATGAAATTTATTTGATTTTGGTGTCATTATGGGTTCATTTATGTAAACTAGGGATTATATGTGAATGAAACATGATTAGAAAGTCAATCTACTAAAAAACATAAATCTTATATTATAGTATAAGTGATTTATTGGTTAATTGGTCTTATGCACATTGTATTTACAATTTTGACTATGATATAAGTACACCTAAGTGAGGATCCCTTTACCAACTTAAGTGTACTGTTGTATCCCTAATCTTTTATATCTGAGATAGAGAACCTCATTATAGACTACTACAATTATTGTTATCTATGTGCATGCTATAAGATGAAGTACCCTAACTCTAACCCACCCTATCCTTTCCTCTCCCCATCCTCTGTCTTTCTTTCCTTCTTTCTCCCTTCACGACATCCTATGCCACGGAAATCACTAGAAGCAGTAGCGAACCATCACCAACACCACCAATAAAAGTGCCTACACATCGCCATACATAGATAGTAGTAGAAATAGTTCCTAGCTACTGCACTATAGCAGTGTAGCACCAACAGGCTAATGACCTCTAGCCCATAGCGGTAGCAGGGTGCTAGCTATCCATACACAACGGTTGCAGACCTCTAGCCACCCCCTCGCTAGCCACCAATCTTAATGGCATCTTGGTAATGGTAACATGCCAACAACAATCCCCTATATGTGACGACATTCCTTCTCTTAGATCATCTACAACTACAAAAAATCCTAACAAGCTTAAAATAAGAGAAAACAAAATACAATGCTAGTATATAAAGCATCCCAAAATAGAGGAGAGGCACCACACTACTTTCTTTCTCCTCTCCATGTGGTTTACCTACCCACATGGTTTTTATCTTTTGTTTCAATTAGGGGTTTCTTTGTTACATATCACAATGCCTAAATTCTTGTTATTTTTCCCTCTTTACTATCGTGTCAAAATTCAGTAGTGCTTATTTTTTTCCTATTATGCCTAAATTCCAATAGCACTTTTTTGTTTTCTTATTGGGATTAAATTCTAGTCGAGCTTTATTTCTTTTTTGTGATTTCAGTCTGGTACCTATGTTCTTTCTCTATGGCTAAATATAGATATGTATCCACGGTCATCTAAAATGATATGTCCCATGTCACTACTATCAATCTTAATGGCTATAACTTCTTATCATGGATGAATGATGTTCTTCTAGATTCATGTGCTAAACTAAAATTTAGAAAAGAAGATGCATTAGAACCCTCAATGATGAATGGGTCACTGGAAATAGTCAGGTTCTTTCTTATCTCTGGGGTGTGTGTGGAGCATGATGTGGTAGCCAAATATGTATGTAACATGAATCATAATACCATGTGGGAATAAATGAAACATTTCTACCATTATGAATACATCTTTATGCACTTGAATAGTGCCATAGACAAGATTTTTTCAAAACAACTTGATGGCCATCCATTCTAAAAATACTTTGATTAAATGAAATCCCTTTCCAATTAGGTAAACTTTTTTCCTACCTACTACATCTGCCAAAGTTTCCTACGAGAGATACAGTCTCATTACTGAATGCTTACTCAATAGTCTTGATCCCCTGACATGTTCTAGCGTGGCAACTTCTTCTTGTTAGAACCACTCTTGCGTCCATGGGCCAGGGATATGCACGACTGTCCCAATCTGAGATGGTAGCAACTCATGTCTCCCACTATTGCACCCTGACAAAAAAGGGGAAAGAAGAGATAGATTCAATGAATAAATCTCTATCATTTTTAGTAGCAAAACATCACATAAAAAGTGAGTTTGGAGTTGCCACCATGTTTTGTGCAACATATGAGCAAATAGGATGAGTCGTTGAAGCCATGGTGTCGACTTGAGTGATTATCCATGCTAGATAGGAATAGGAATTTAGAAAATGAAAGAAAAAACCAAAGATCAGATCCAGTGGTCTAGTTACAAGTAGGGAAGGATTAGCACCCCTATCTTTTCGGGTATACCAATATCAAAATACTTACCTTATTGCAAAAAAATTATCAATTAAGGATAGTTGGATAAAAGAAAAGAACATAAAAAATAATTTTTATTTAGATGGCAAACTTTTGGGGTTGAGGATGACCATGTCTTTCCTTTCATCATTGTAAAAGTCCTAATTTCTTAAGCATATTATGGTCCCAATCACCTCAAGACCTCCCATAGTGGAGATCCTTTGACCAATGTGTAGGAGTTTATATGATGACTAGTAGGTGTATGGTAAGAGAAACTAGATCTATGTTTTCAGATGTAAATAAAAGCAACATTTATAGTAGCAACAAAGCAAGCAATAGTTAACAAATGCCTATGGAACAACATATCCGGTCAGGTGTAGCGGTTAGAGTAGTTTACCATTTTGTAGATCTAACAGAGCAGGAGGTGTCAGTGGAAAAATCATCTTATCAAAAGTGATATGAAAAATAAAGAGGGGATAGTCGTTTCTCTAGCTTCAGGAGAGATAGAGGGGCTAGAATATGTTGGGTATGGGGTCTATTTATAGGTGGATATGTAGGGTTTGTGATTTTTGGAAGAATCTTCTAGAGAGACAACATATTACCATGATGCACCACACAAAGGGGCACACTGATGGAGGCGACCCACCATGTGTCATGTGGCGGATGGCTATGATCCACTAGGTTTCCCTAGGTGAAAAAGGTAGTTTCTCATTGCCCCTATGATTTCAAGAATGTTATGGTGACAATCAGAGAAAATTCACACATAAAGATAATCAAAGTTATCTCTTAGATTTTCATGGAAAAACTAGTTTAAAATATATATATATTTAATTTCAAAAATTCAACTAGGAAATTTGTGAAAAATAGCTTATTTAAAGAAGAATTGGAGGACAATTGCTCTTTTAGTCAGAAAGAAGGTTTCTTTACAAAAAAACTTGAACTGTATGAAAGTGGGCAAAAGGATGGATAAAATGTGCATGAATATATGGCAAAAAGGTGAAAAAAGGTATATGTAGGAAAAAGGTGAAAAAAGGCAAGTGGGTGTCATATATTTTCCTTCTAAATCTGAATTAACGAGGAAAAGATTGGGAAGAAATGGCTCTAGAGTAGGGGCATCCTATCACTTGTGCAATTTCCTATGTCTGACCAATCATTTAGTCCCTTTCTATTCTAATGAGAATGAAGAGGTTTATCAGACACAAAAGTGACTATCAACATGACTCTAGTTCCTTAATCAGTGCATATTTGATATACCCCATAACTCATGCCTTATTGAGAAAAAGGGTGAATATGAAAACGCAAATGTAGGTTATAGTTTATCAAAGATTTTTGGATCAAGAGTCTATGATCATTGAAAAAATAAGTGGAATATGATTTTCCTAAAAAAAGATCTTGCATAAAAGAGTAATCATCCCTCTTCTTTCACATGTTTAGTTTCTTTTTTGAGTGGGAAAATTGATAGTCACCACTAGAATCCTAAAAAGGTACAATATGAGGATTTTTCCTTATCATGATAGGGATTGTATTGTCATGATTGGTGATGCTGGGGTTTTGAGTCACTTTTATAGGCTAGTTTTACACTCGTTTTATGCGCTTATTGGTCATATTTGTGGTTGATATTGCATGATTCAATTCCTTTAGCCTATTATCCTTGACTGCATCAAATTCATCTTGTTTTACATTGTTTTGCATAAATTATCATATTTCTTTGATTTTATTTGTGTTCCTCTCTTTATTTCAGGCAATTTGCATTCTTGGACCTGTTGGCTAAATGGACATCTATAAATCCCTTTGTTTTGATTATGACAAACATTTCATTCTTATTGATCTAACAAGCTACTTGAGTGTGCAGGATGACAAAGTAACAAGGGAAAATCTACAAGCTTACATATTTATATTTTCATGCAATGTAATCACTGTTGTAAAAACTTGTACAAAAATTATAATGTACAAGTACTTAGAATTGCATGTAAATCAAGCGTTAGATTCTCCCTAGCTAAACACCACAGTTAGACAAGTCATCCCATTCAAATAGGATTATTTTTGCACACTCACACACATAATTAGTGCCTAAATTGAAACCTTGAAACAGGATCAATCTCGGTCGACAAACTCCTCGACCGAGACACTCTCGGTCGACAATCTTCTCGACCGAGAAAGATCCAAAGTAACCGTTAGACACAACAGACAAGTTAGTTGGCAGTTGAAGAAAGACGTTGCAAATCACTTGTTCCAGAGAGCCTTTCGGTCGACAAAAGTTCGACCGAGTAGGTGTCTCGGTCGACCATTTGTCGACCGAGATGGTCTCTGACAGCAACTGCAGAATTAATTAATTAGCCGTTGTTAAAGCAACAACTTTGTACCTAACGGCTAGTTAAGCACTTAGAAACCCCTAGAAGTTGTCTAGAACGTCCTTAAGCTTCCTTAGGCCATTCCTATAAATAGGACAAGCCATAGGACACCAAAATACACTTGTTTTACACTTGCTACACTTGAGAAACACTTGAGCATACTTGAGCAATCTGATGCAAGCAAATTGAGCACTGTGATCATTGGCCTACTTTCTCCTTAGCTCAAATTCGTGTCCTATAGGCTAGTATCTCCTACCCAATGCAATCACAAGTTCACATACTTGGTTAGGAGATCTATACGCTTGATCTAGGCAAATCAAGCATTGGGCTGTAAAGGATAAGTTGTAATTTCCTTTTTCTTTCTTATTCCCTATTATTGTTTGTACTCTCCTTGCTACTCCTAGGTTGGAGGCTGCGGATTGGAGAGGGTGAAGATCTTCTTGGCGAAGAAGGAGACTTTGAGCTACTTCAGAAGGCTGGTGCAACGGGAGGTTACTTCTAGAGAGGAAGGCTACTTCAAGGGGGAGCTTGGAGTTACTTCAAGAAGGCTACCTCAGGGTTGGTGCACCTACTTCAAGTGAAGGCTGTTCAAAGGGTGTGGTTGAAAGTATTGTATTTTGTATAAATCCTCGAGAGGTAATAAAATAAATACTTTCAAATCCCGGTTGGGTAAGCAACCGGGTAGTGGACTGACAACTATAGTATTTGCTATAGTTGGAACCACTCTAAACGCCTGTCTCCTTCTTCTAATCTCAATTTTGGTTGTTTGAGTTAAATAATTATTAAAATCACTATAAAACTCTATTCACCCGCCCTCTAGTAGTTTTCAATCGGTATCAGAGCAGGCTTCAAGGAACCCTAACCAGGTCTTGAAGAATGGAGGGAAATGGTGAAAGGTGCTGTTTGGACAAAACCACAACATGCTGCAATTGGTGTTTAGGAACAAGCCACAAAACAACCGGATGTCCATGGAGATCAAAGGAAGAGCACAAAGAATGTCTTATTGCTACAACTAGTGAAGAAGAAGAAGAGGTAAGTCTCTTTGATTTATCTAAAGAAGAACTAGTTGCTATTATTGAAGAGACACATAATAAATATGTTGAGTGCAAAAAGAAATTAAAGAAATCAAATAAAGAAAATGATGATCTAAATGTTAAACTTCTTGCTCTTGCATCTGAAAATGAGGATCTCAAAGAGGGAAATAAATATTCTGATCTTAAGTTAAAATCTATGGAAGCCGATTGCAAGCTCCTTTCTGTTGAAAATTCAAACTTGCAGACTCAAGTAAACGATCTTCAAAAACAACCATTATTGTGCACCCATATAGATTATGACACTATTGTTAAAGAAAGAAATTTATTGTCATCTAATCTAGACCAAGCAAAACTAGATATTAAGAAGAGAATGGAAGAGATTGCCAAGTTACAACAAAAAGTCAGTAATTTAAATAATAATGGCATTCTTAATCAAATCTTAGATAATTCCTATCATCAAATTGGGAGAAGAGGACTAGGTTATAAGCCTAAAGGGAAGTCCTATCAACCTAGTTTGAAAAAGTCACAAACCCATCAATCTATATATGTACCTAAAGGAACAAATACATTTTTACCAAAGAACAACCTAGAACAAAACCATAGAAAACGACTTGAGGTTGATTCTATATGTTGCCATTATTGCTCACGTCTTGGACATTACTCTTTTTCATGTCCTTATAAGAGAAAAGATGTCGAGTTAGTTTGGGTTCCAAAACCTCCAAACTAAATGAACAAAATCAAGTTGAGATATGACCAAAGACATTAGTTGCATATTTCTATGTCTATCTCAACTCAACATAATGAGATTACAAATGTAAATGAAATTTATATTAGTTTATTCCCTAGATGATTTATGCTTAGTCAAAAGAAAAGAAAATTCCTATTTTCACATGATTGTTCGTAAAAGTATTTTCTGGTCTATTCATATACTAATCATGTAATGGAATTATCATTGTATGTTGTTATTACCATTATACCATGCTTTCATCATTGGGTGCGCATAGATAATGAAAATTGTATGCATGGATCCATGAAAATATATAGGCAAGCAAAATGATTTATTAGTTATATGTTATTGCTTGCAACACAATCCATAAATTAGTATCTTTGAAGATTTGAGATAATTAATTGTACCTTCAATTAAGAATCTTAAGTATTATGCTTCAGCTTGATATTTAATGCAGATATTATACTCAACATATTCAATCTGAAAATCTACAAAATTAGCCTCTTGGTCAAAATAAAATTTGACCAAGGGGCGCTATGGTCGTAGTCAAATTCGACCTAAAATAAGTTTGACATAATAACTATTTGGATATCCTTTTTATGATTAAAAGAATAATTAATTTATGATCACAACTTGTCCCAATATTGTCAATAATAAACACAATATTACTCCCTTAGAAAATCTATATATGTGCTCTACAAAAATAGTCTATCAATTACATTAAAAATCAGCTTCAAATTCGTACTCAGTAAGTCTGTCGGTCGACGAACTCTTCGACCGAAAACCTTTCGGTCAGCCCCTCTCTCTCGACTGACAGAATCTAGACAGATTTAGTATCGGACACACTTTCGGTCAACAAATGTTCGACCGAGACAATGTCGGTCGACAATTGTTCGACCGAGAAATAGCCATTGGATATGACCGTTGTAAACCGACCGTTATGACCGTTTATGACCGTTATATGACCGTTGGGGAGCCAAGTGGCGCGTCTGCAACATGACCGTTGCGGACGCTCGGTCGACGAGTCGTCGACCGACCAGGTTGCTGGATTGTTATAAAAGGAACCAAAAACAGGTCACTTCCTCACACTTGCATACTCTTGCTTCCATAGGCTCTCTCTAGTGCATTTTTGTGCAACTCTTTAGCATCCTCATCACCAAGCCTTCCTTGCTTCTTCTCCACCTTCAAGCAACACAATGGCCTCATCATCAGCTCGTGGGAAGAAGAAGGTCGCCGGCAGGAAAGGAAGGGAAGCTCGGGAAGCTACTCCACCACTGACGATCATCAACGACATTGCCTTCGTCGATGGAGATGCTGGTGATCGATATCTACGGCTTTCCTCCAAAGCTCCTCTCCCACGACGACCAGTTGAAGTTATGGACTTCATCAACATCGTCGACTTGGAGGACCTTTTCGAAGTACAAAAGTTAAAGGAATTCATCAACCCTTCTTTTCCTTCCTATTCAATCAAGGTAGTGAATGAATTCTATGCAAACCTCATTTCCCACTATGAAAATGAAACCATCTTCTTCTACACTATGGTCAATGGGCATAGCTTCCGATTTACTGAAGGGGACATTCTTGACATGCTAAACATTGACATAGATGAATATCAAGACACCCTTGACCTTACTTCTGGAAACCCCCTTAACCAATTTCTCCAAGATGACCATACCATTAGTCTTAGTGACATCAAAAGGACCATTTTTAAATCCAATACAACCTGTCACGAAGATAGAGGCACATATTATGCTATAAATCTTAAACCAGCTGCTAGGATTGTAAACCTTATTGTATCAACAAACATACATCCTAGAGCCAATAAGTCTGAAGTTCCTGTTTTTCGTATGTGTCTAATATATGCCATTATCCAACGTATTCCCACAAATTTTATCCGCATCATTCTTAAAAACATGCTTGAGTTTTCTGGCAATCCTCCATATGCCGATTTTGTATGCCAAATTACTCAACATTTCCTTAAGACCCCACTTGAGGATATGGGATATACATGGGAGCGTAGACCACAAAAAATAAGTAAGAATACAGTAGAAAAAATGGGAATTGATTTTGGTCATAAAAGGGCTAGAGTTGAAGGAGAAACATCCCATCAAGACATACCACCACCCCCTCCTTCTACTAACCTATCACATGACCCCATTCAAAACACTCTTACTTATATTGCTGGCTCCCAATATCACCTGAGCAAACAACTAGACTATAACCATCATGCCATGACTTATATAAACCAAAGAATGCAAACCCTTTCACTAAACCAACCTGATGAATATCCGTATTCTTTAAATCCTGGCATGCTCAATCCATACAATCCTTCATACAACTATTATCAAACTCCACCTCCACCATCTGTGGATCTTACGCACACTCAGTTTTCATCCATGCAACTGCAAGATATTGCCGCTCATTTCCGATTTGACCGAGTTCCTACATTCTTGGAAGCATATGCTTTAACTAAGACAGGTGCTCTGGATTGGCAAACCTTGGTCCAATATTATGGAACTGAGCCTTTTCTTGGGAAAGACCCTGACATTGATGTAATCCTTAAGTCTTTCCAGTAAATGTTGGAGTTATTGTAATGATATCTTTTGAATAATTGTAATGGGTCATCTCTATATGATGTGTCTATCTTTCTATGCTTGTAATACATGCTTTTAATGAAATTGGCCATCTTTACTTGATTCCAATGGATATTTTTATGTGAGACATCTTCAAAATATGGATTATAAGATTATCATTGTAGAACATACAAAATAAGGGGAGTAATAAATAAAAATGAAACCTTTAAATTGTGGCAAAATTGACAAGGATCTATGACACAATTACTTAAAACAGTTATGAAACAATTCCAGACACATTCTCGGTCGAGAAACTGTTCGACCGAGAACAATATCGGTCGAAAGATCGTCGACCGAGCAGGTTTCTGTTGTCAAGTTTGCAATAAAATTGAATATATTTGCTTGATATTTGCAAATTAATCATGTTTCCCTTCATCATGTTGAAGATAAACTTGGCTAAACCGCTTCCACTTTGGAAGATGTTTTCTTTATTTGTGCTACTTAAATAAAAACTCTTATTTACATTTTTGGCTTTTAAATGGACATCTTTTTCATTAGATTTAATGGGATATCTAATTAATGGGGAGCTTTTATTCTTAACGGTTATCTTTTTGAAATGACAAAGGGGGAGAGATAAATATAAAACTAAAATTTATTAATTATGTAAAACTCAATTAATGAGTTTCATAAATAAACTCTTGGCTTTACATTGAAAGTTGCTATATTCCCAAATGATCTGGAATTCATGTTTCATAATTCATGGGGAATAATAAGCACACATTTTATACACAAGAGAAAAAGCTACAAAAGGTAATGTAAAGGTATGAAACTCATATGTTTTATATTTCCTTTATTTATATTTTGGAAATGTTTGTCATCTTCAAAAAGGGGGAGATTGTTGGCTAAATGGACATCTATAAATCCCTTTGTTTTGATTATGACAAACATTTCATTCTTATTGATCTAACAAGCTACTTGAGTGTGCAGGATGACAAAGTAACAAGGGAAAATCTACAAGCTTACATATTTATATTTTCATGCAATGTAATCACTGTTGTAAAAACTTGTACAAAAATTATAATGTACAAGTACTTAGAATTGCATGTAAATCAAGCGTTAGATTCTCCCTAGCTAAACACCACAGTTAGACAAGTCATCCCATTCAAATAGGATTATTTTTGCACACTCACACACATAATTAGTGCCTAAATTGAAACCTTGAAACAGGATCAATCTCGGTCGACAAACTCCTCGACCGAGACACTCTCGGTCGACAATCTTCTCGACCGAGAAAGATCCAAAGTAACCGTTAGACACAACAGACAAGTTAGTTGGCAGTTGAAGAAAGACGTTGCAAATCACTTGTTCCAGAGAGCCTTTCGGTCGACAAAAGTTCGACCGAGTAGGTGTCTCGGTCGACCATTTGTCGACCGAGATGGTCTCTGACAGCAACTGCAGAATTAATTAATTAGCCGTTGTTAAAGCAACAACTTTGTACCTAACGGCTAGTTAAGCACTTAGAAACCCCTAGAAGTTGTCTAGAACGTCCTTAAGCTTCCTTAGGCCATTCCTATAAATAGGACAAGCCATAGGACACCAAAATACACTTGTTTTACACTTGCTACACTTGAGAAACACTTGAGCATACTTGAGCAATCTGATGCAAGCAAATTGAGCACTGTGATCATTGGCCTACTTTCTCCTTAGCTCAAATTCGTGTCCTATAGGCTAGTATCTCCTACCCACTGCAATCACAAGTTCACATACTTGGTTAGGAGATCTATACGCTTGATCTAGGCAAATCAAGCCTTGGGCTGTAAAGGATAAGTTGTAATTTCCTTTTTCTTTCTTATTCCCTATTATTGTTTGTACTCTCCTTGCTACTCCTAGGTTGGAGGCTGCGGATTGGAGAGGGTGAAGATCTTCTTGGCGAAGAAGGAGACTTTGAGCTACTTCAGAAGGCTGGTGCAACGGGAGGTTACTTCTAGAGAGGAAGGCTACTTCAAGGGGGAGCTTGGAGTTACTTCAAGAAGGCTACCTCAGGGTTGGTGCACCTACTTCAAGTGAAGGCTGTTCAAAGGGTGTGGTTGAAAGTATTGTATTTTGTATAAATCCTCGAGAGGTAATAAAATAAATACTTTCAAATCCCGGTTGGGTAAGCAACCGGGTAGTGGACTGACAACTATAGTATTTGCTATAGTTGGAACCACTCTAAACGCCTGTCTCCTTCTTCTAATCTCAATTTTGGTTGTTTGAGTTAAATAATTATTAAAATCACTATAAAACTCTATTCACCCCCCTCTAGTAGTTTTCAGGACCTGTCGATACCATCGACGGTCCGTCGATAGCATTGACAGAGCAACAATAGCAAAGCTGGAGAGGAAGCAGATAGTTCTATACCATCGACACAATGTCGATGGTCTCGAAAGTGCAACAACATGCCAGAAGTCACCCCGTCGATACAATCCATGGGAACGATCGATGGTATCGAGATGCCATCAGGCGGCTTCCAGAAATTAAAGAAAGCATCAATACGCTAAGGAGTCGATACCATCGACACCCCGTCGATGGTATCGACATCGTCGGATCAGGAAAATATCCGGCACGACTCCAATTGGACGGCTGCGCTCTTTTGGCGGACGTAAGTGGTACCTATACCTAGGAAAAGACAGCCCAAAGCCATAATTCAGGTTTTATTCCATTGCACGAGTCCCAGAGGAGAGGAGAGCAAATAACGGAGCCCAGAGCTATGCCCTAGACATTTCTAGAGCCGTAGACGGGCGATTCTTCCGCCAGAAGGCTGCAGAACGTGCGTCTTGCACCGAGGATCAATCAGATCTTCTCCGTTTCAGGGGTTACACCATATTTTCATTCATTTCTCCATGTTTCTCTCCTTTATCTCCATGTGTAATGTTGATATGAACATGCAGGGCTAATCCCCTTTGTCTCTAGGACCGGAAGTAGCCCAGACAATCGTTGTATGACTCTTTTTGAATAATTCATCACTATTTATCTCTCAAATCCGTGGTATGATGTCGTTCTCTCAATTGCTATCATTGCGCTTGATCACTATAATGGTAATCTAATACCTTTAATTACTTTTGACAAAGAATTAACGGTTGAAAAGGTGCGATAATCACATTAACTAATAAATCCTTCAGAAAAGGTGATGTACGGTTAATGGTGGAAACCCAGAGATCTATTCTTTTCATGCACCTAGTCTAGGGTATAGGTTACTACTGGTGTGGAACCGACCTAGATTAAGGTAGTGAATTGTATCGTGGGAGCGAGCAATTCTAACTACATGCTACTATTCGGAATGGGAGATGAGTTGTAATAATTGTGTAGGAATTAGTACAATGAGAACCCGTGGTGAAACTAAAATCTTAGAGATTGCATTTGAATTGATTAAACCAACCATTTAATTGATTGCTTTGTTTTCTTTTGTTTTTATTTTCTTTTTCAAAATCAAACACAATTTTCCCATCGGTCTATCTGATTGAGAACACTTAGTAGTAGTCTACCGATAATTACGTTTCCCTGTGTTCGACTCAGGCCTCAGAAAGGCCTATATTACATTGATGCCTGCACTTGTGTTATACACACGGTAACATCATGTCAAGTTTTTGGTGCCGTTGCCGGGGAAATGGAAATTTTCAGCACTACGAGTGCTTCTAGCGGCCACTCTAGGCTACCTTTTTTAGCAAATTTTAATTATTGAGATTAATTGTCTATCTTTCAGATTCTTTATTCGTCTAGCACTGTACTTATTCGATTTTACACATTACAAGTACTAGTGCATGGTGAAGATGTGTAGTACAGACTACACATAGTCGACACCTGAGGTTCCATCTTCGGGATCTGAAGACGAGCGGATAAATACACCACCTGAAGATGTTGAAGAAGAACTTGAGACTTTCACAATGGCCGAGGAGCAGACCATTTGGGAAAAGATTAAAGCTTCTTCTTCCTCTGCATAGAAAGGACCAATCAAGAAACAAGATATCAACATACCTAGTTACAAGATTGACCCAGAGCTAATCCAGTTGGTCAAGTCACAAGCTTTCCATGGGATAAAGAATGAAGACCCATTCGCCCACATAAGCACCTTTGTGGAACACTATGATATGGTGAAAGTGGATAGATTTCCACAGGAGGCCATTTATCTGAAATTGTTTCCATCTTCTCTAGCGGGAAACGCAAGGGAATGGCTTTACAACCTTGATGATGAGTATGTGGAATCATGGGACATGATGATTGAAGTTTTCTTTGAACGATATTTCCCAACTGAGAAGACAAATGATCTCATGAGGAGGATTCATAATTTCAAACAGCAAGTAGGTGCAACATACTCAGAGACTTGGGAGCGATTCAATATTATGATGCAGAAATGCCCACATCATGGGCTGGATCTAGAAACTCAGGCAAAGATCTTTTATTTTGCCCTTAATGAACACAATAGGAGTAATTTGGACTCAGCAGGGACAAGTTTCTTTCTGAACAATAAAGGCTCAAAGTGTAGAGAAATATTAAAGAACATGGCTAAGAAGCAATCCTAGGGTGAAAGAGATGCACCAGAGCAGGTCAAAATCATAGGGGAATCCAAGGCAATCAAAGAATTAAATGAGTAGATGGACCTGATAGAAAAGAGACTGCTAGCAAAAGATGATGAAGGATCTGATGATGAGGCACATGCTAAGTTCATGCGTCAATAGTAGGGCTACAGGAATAATGATTATTCATGGATAAAGGACAAGAAATTATCCTGGAAGGATCCAAATAACTTTTTGTAGGATCCAGATCAGAAGCCACATCCCAGTGCAGAAGATAAGAGTAATGAGTTGCTCAACCGGGTGATAAAGCAAAATTAAGAGTTGATGAGCACTTTCGGCAAACAAATTAAATCTCAAGGAGAATTTATGAACCAATTCGGTCAGACTTTGTAGAGTCATGGGGCATAGATGAGGACGCTTGAAATGTCTATTGCATAGATGGAAGCCGAAATTGCAAGTTTGAAGAGGCCAGCACAGTACGGTTTTCCCGGGAATACTGATGTTCCAGGAGGAAACCACCAAGCCAAAGCAATTTTGTTGAGGAGTGGAAAGAAAATTTTAAACTCCAAGGCCGATGAACCAAGCACACCACAACCAGAAGCTATAGGTGAGGCCGCAGAGGATGTCGTAGTCACAGAGACAGTGGATGATGAAGTAGAGAAGGCCACAGAGGAGCCCACTGCAGAGAAAAAGACAGAGAAGAGGATGCCTTATGTGCCACCACATCAGAGGGCACAGACCGTCCCAGTTCCTTATCCAAATAGTCTGAAAGCAAAGAAGGTGGACGCATAGTTCAAGAAGTTCCTGGATGGCTTTAGGAAACTTTCAATCAACATTCCTTTACTAGAGGCCATTGAGCAGATACCCTCCTATGGTAAGTTCTTGAAGGATATAATTACCAAGAAGAGAAAGATTCCTAACACAGAGGTGGTAGTGCTTAAGGAGCAGGTCATCGCCCTTATTTTGGGAAAATTGCCACCAAAGCAACAAGATCTGGGTTGTTTAAATATTTCATGCTACATTGGAAAGGTGAAATTTGACAAAGCACTATGTGACTCGGGAGCGAGCATCAATTTGATGCCTTTCTCCTCTTTCAAGAAACTTGGTCTTAAAGAATCCCGAAAGAGTAACATGACAATCCAGCTTGCAGATAATTTTGTTGTAAGGCCTTATGGAATTTGTGAGGATGTTCTGGTCAAAGTGGACATATTTGTATTCCCAGTAGATTTCGTGGTGATGGAAATGCAAGATGAACAAGTTAATGAGTTGCTTCTAGGTAGACCCTTCCAGGCTACAACTGACATGGTTCTAGAAATGGGTAGAGGTCGGTTGACCATGGGCATAGCAGATGACATATTTGAAATCAAGATGCAAACTGACTCACAATCATCATAGGAGCAAGGACAATGTAGAAAAATTATACACTTTGATCACAACATTTCCATTTGTTTAAGGAAACCATTTCTTGATATGGCTCACGTCATGACAAAGGTAGATAAGGGAACACTTGCTGTGGACATCATGGAACAAACGAAGGTGATTTCTCTTATCAAAGTTGTGGGTTATCCCAATGATGAAGAAGAGGAAGTCCCACCGTCTACTGAGGATGATGCTATAGAAATCTCCATGCTTGACTCATACCCACAATTACCTATTGAAGATTTCTTGTTCAACATCTTGGATGATTGGATGAGAAGCATGTCATTACAAGAATGTGTGAAGATGTTGCGAGTGCGTCCTTGCTACTACGCCAAGCACTATGAAGAACTAGGAGCGCTGCCACAACTGCTTCAATCTTCTTTGGTCAGCCTGCCAGATTTAGAGCTTAAGCCTCTGCCCCCTCACTTGAAATACACATTCTTAGCGGTTGATGCAAAGCTACCGGTGATCATTTCGAAATATCTGAGTGCCACTGAGGAAGAGTAGTTGATGATTGTGTTGAAGAATCACCGTGGTGCATTCGGGTGGTCAGTTTCTGACATTAAGGGGATCACTGCTACTCTCTGCCAACACAAGATCTGGCTCATTGAAGGAGCCAAACATGTGATTCAGCTGCAACGTCACCTCAACCCTATCATGATGGAGGTCGTCAAGAAGGAGGTGATCAAGCTTCTCTCTGCGGGCATC
The DNA here is from genome assembly GCA_963693085.1 of Alisma plantago-aquatica. NCBI lineage: Eukaryota > Viridiplantae > Streptophyta > Magnoliopsida > Alismatales > Alismataceae > Alisma > Alisma plantago-aquatica. Next base: position 737,891,944 of record OY856414.1, on the reverse strand, counting down.
ATCTATGCTATTTCAGACTCTACATGGGTGAGCCCCATGCAAGTAGTCCCTAAAAGGGGGGAATCATGGTAACTCAAAATCTTTCAAACGATCCTGTCACCACCCGATTGGTGACTGGGTGGCGTCTCTGCATTGATTACCGTCATTTAAATTCGACCACTCTGAAAGATCATTTTCCCCTGCCATTCATTGATCAGATTTGAGAGCGGCTGGCAAGCCGCTCTCATTTTTGTTTTTTAGATGGCTATTCCGGCTATAACTAGATTTCCATAGACGCTAAGGACCAAGAGAAGTCTACCTTCACTTGCCCTTATGGGACTTTTGCATATCGCCGTATGCCTTTCGGTTTGTGCAACACACCAACAACTTTTCAGCGCTGCATGCTTGCTATCTTTTCGGATATGGTAGAGCATTGTCTAGAGGTGTTTATGGATGACTTTTCTGTCTACGATGCGTCTTTTGATGAGTGCTTATATAATCTAGAAAAGGTGCTACAAAGATGTGAGGACACACATTTATTCCTCAATTGGTAAAAATGCCATATGATGGTTAATGAAGGCATAGTGCTTGGACACAAGATGTCTAGCAAGGGACTGGAGGTAGATCCAGTGAAGATTTAGGTTATTTCCAAACTACCCCCACCAAACTCAGTGAAAGGGGTGAGGAGCTTCCTTGGTAATGTGGGATTTTATCGCTGGTTTATCAACGATTTTTCTAAAATCGCTAAGCCATTATCGGAATTGCTTGAGAAGGATGCAGTTTTTTATTTCAATGACAAATGTGTGCATGCCTTTGAGGTTCTCAAGCAAAAGTTGATTTCCACACCGATTGTTCAAACGCCGGATTGGAGTAAGCCCTTTGAGCTTATGTGTGATGCATCAGATTTTTCCGTGGGGGCCATTCTTGGGCAGCGCCTTGAGAATAAACCCACAGTTTTTTTCTATGCTTCTAAGACTTTGAATGATGCCCAACTTAATTACACCACCACAGGAAAAGAATTGCTTGTCGTGGTTTTTACATTCAAAAAATTTAGGCAATATTTAGTGGGGTTTAAAGTTGTGGTATGGATGGACCATGCCGCCATAAAGTACTTAATGGAAAAGAAAGATGCCAAGCCTAGACTCATTAGGTGGATCCTACTCTTGCAAGAATTTGACATTGAGATTAAGGATAAGGCGGGCATTGAGAATGTGGTTGCAGACCACTTGTCTCGGTTAGAGTGGGTATATGAGAGAGATACTAACATACCCATTACTGAGACCTTCTCGGATGAGAACATCCTTTCTATCCAATCTAAGGACCCATGGTTTTCGCATATTGTAAATTATCTTGCATGCAAAGAACTCCCAGATGATTGGACTTACCAAGAGAAAAAGAGGTTTTTCCATTCTCTGAGATATTATTTTTGGGATGACCCTATTCTTTTGAGACAATGCAAGGATGGAATTTTATGTAGGTGTGTACCTGAGAGCAAATATGATAGTGTGCTCAGTCACTGTCATACATTGCCCACAGTCGGTCATCATGCGAGCACAAGGACGTCAGATAAGGTATTGGAGAGTGGCCTTTATTGGCCCACACTTTTCTGAGATGCCTATGATTATGTGGGGAGGTGTGACTCATGTCAAAGGGCAGGTAACATCTCAAAGAGGCAAGAAATGCCCCTTAATGTGTTTCAAGAAGTTGAGGTATTTGATTTGTGGGGCATTGATTTCAAGGGACCCTTTGTGTCCTCCAATTCAAATTTATATATCTTGCTTGCTGTTGATTATGTGTCGAAGTGGGTAGAGGAAATACCCATAAGGACTAACGACGCTGCGGTAGTGTGCAGGTTTGTGAAAGAGAATATCTTTTGTAGGTTTGGTGTGCCACAAATGATCATAAGTGATGGCAGTACCCACTTTACGAACAAGAAATTTGCTGCACTATTGAGTAAATATGGGGTCAAGCATAATGTAGGTACCGCATACCACCCAGAGACACAAGGCCAAGTGGAGGTGTCCAATAGGGAAATCAAGAAGATCTTGGAATGCACGATGTCCTCTTCCAGGAAAAATTGGAGTGCACTACTACCGGATGCAATATGGGGATATAGGATCGCGTTTAAGACACTGATAGGCACCACACCTTTTAGGTTGGCTTACGGGCGGGCTTGTCACTTGCTAGTGGAGCTAGAGAATAAGGCGCATTGGGCGCTAAGGAAGAATGCAGGGAGCAAGCAGATGCTAGAGCTCAATGAGTTGGATGAGCTAAGGATGAATGCATACGAGAACTCGAGGATATATAAGGAGAGGACAAAGGAAATACACGATCACCACATTCAATTGCGAGTTTTCAAGAAAGGTGATAGTGTGCTATTGTTCAATTAGAGATTTAAGTTGCATCCCGAGAAATTGAAATCATGGTGGAGTGGACCCTTTGTGGTTGAGGAGGTGCGACCCCATGGTGCTATCATGGTGAGAGATGGTGCAAGAACATTCTTGGTGAGTGGTCAGAGGCTGAATCACTACTATGGGAAGACTACGCAAGGAAAGTGCATGAGATCAAACTCATGGCACTACAAGAGGAATCAAGAGCATGATTGTGTCTAGCCCAAGATGTTAAATGAGGCACTTGTTGGGAGGCAACCCAACCTTGGTAGCTTACATGGTTATTTCTTGAAATTTTTCATATTCCTAGGTAGTTTTCATTAATTTAGCACTTAGTCTCGAAAAATGATACCCTGATATGTTTGTTGAGTGTGCAGGCTGGGAAACAGTCAATACCATCGACACCTCGGTCGATGGTATCAAAATTGGAATAGTGAAAAATTCTACCAAAACTTCATCCCGTCGATACTATTGACGGCCTCGTCGATGGTATCGAGACGGGAACAGGCAGAAAGATGGACGTGCGTCAATGGTATCGACACGTCGTCATTGGTAGCGAAATCTCTGGAGATATTCAGACCGGATGTCTCAGTATTTTCGATACCATCAACACATTGGTCGATGGTATCGACATGTCTACAGCAAAATTGCAATGGATAGACTTCGCGAGGATCAAAGAAACATACAAGTGTTGATGCTATCGACAAGGAGTCGATAGTATCGACAGACACGTTGCCGATCCGAAGTCTACATCAAGTGGTCCAAAATGCCTATCTGTGGACAGTGTCGATGTTATCGACACTCTGTTCCTACCATCGACACGTAGCTGATCCGAGCACCCACATCGAGCCGTCAACAGCCTTCAATTGTAGTGAGCCGTGGATTCCAATAGTCGTCGATACCATCGACGAGACTGTCGATGGTATCAATGCACCGACAGCAGATGCGGCCGCCCCTTATAAAAAGGGAAGCAATCCTTCAATCCAACATCACATCTTCATTGCTTATCTTCCACAATCGAGCCTAAGCAACTCTGAGCATCCGGGAGCAACCGAGATCATCACCGCCAATCGTCTCCGAGCATCTTCTTCGGCTCCCTGGATCTCTATCTTTTCCGAGTGCCGCGACCATCTTCTCCAAGCTCCATTCTCCTTTCTCTCTCACTCGTTGCCCCTTTTGCAACAATGGTGAGATCCGGAGCCTCATCATCCAGAACTTCCCTAGCTACCCCACCCACCCCGCAACAAGGACTAGTTCCTTGCTCGAGGCTAGTCCATCCATTGGTGGAAGTAAAGAAGGTTTACGAAGAATTGTGGAAGCGTCCGATTGAGCCCACCCTGTCATAGACCGTCGACCAAACCGATAAACAAATCATTACAATTAAGAGGAATTAAACATTAGCAGCGGATTACTGAAAATCACTAAAAATTAAAACCATTTGTAAAGAGATCCATTTCTAGGAAACTCTTATAAAAAGAACCTAAATATTATATATACATTCTGGTCCACAAAGTACATACCATGTACCTTCTCTTCTCGAGGATTACATAAAACAGTTGCTCTGTTAAATCTACACAAAATCAACATAAAACCTTGAGGCATTCAATGCCAAAATCTCAGATCGATCATAAAAGCACTAACTACTGACTCCAAGGACTTGAGAGTACAGAGACGACACATAGGACTCATAACTACAAGACACGACAGTCAGTATCTCCACCTGAGATATCACTGCTATCCCTGATGTTGCTGTCCTTCCCCTGTTGTATGGTCCCTACCTCCTCGTCCGCGTTCACCTAAAAATGTTAGTGACCAACGGGGTGAGACCCATGTCCCAATGAGAGATATAACTCTCCGCCATAAATATTATTATTGCAGATAAAAAGTAATAAACTGAGCATAGGAATCTCTATTGAAAAGAAGGATTTAATCATTATTAAGCAGAATAGGGCAATATCATATTTTAAAGCATTATAGCTATAAATGATAAAGCAGTAAATCATCTATCCCTTTTAATAAGGAATATGAAGAACATGTATAATATCTATCCATTTAGGATATAGTAAGAAATGTAACATCAACTAATGATTTCCGTAATTTGTCCTTAAGCAAACATGCTACACGACTGATTACATTTTACAATTATTCTTATGCCCCGAGGAAGTGAGTCGTACCGCTCAAATCCAACCTTCGGTTGTGAAACCTAAAGCCGGTGCCATACAAGATCAAAGGAAGATCCAGACTCATCGATCTCATCCGTCTCGATCAGTGTGAGACCGCATGCATGACCACAATCTCTTGTTGAAGTGATCTTAGTCACAGGGTTAGCTCCCATAGGCTACCCTTTCTCTGGCCCACCTTGGTACAGGTTCCGACACTAGTAAATATGAGCCACGAGCCAGTTCACCGTGCTCCCTAAGCCATGAACGCATTCATGCTCCATCACACTGAGCCATGGGCCTGTTCACCATGCTCTTAAACATATCTTGAGTCTACAAACAAAGTTGCACTCTAATCCTCCTATTTTCGGCTAGGAGAAACCCTGCATATTCAACAATATACACTCTAGATTAACCAACAGGAGAACCCGTTTCACCATCACCAGCTACTTACGATGATGGATCTATGGCCAGGGCTCTACATGATAATATTCCACTTGATTATTTAAGTATATTACCATATTCTTTTAGCATCAATCAAGATTTCAAATAGAAATTATTATGACAAAAGCTACAAAGAAACATGTAATACTTCTATCAAGTGTTTTTCAAAACTTTATAAAACATTGGGATCTCAATCCCTTATCTCATTACTGGAAATTCACATCCCTCAACAATACCATCATCGTGTTTACTGGATCTGGGTATTCAAACCCTTAGTTCATCACTGAACATGGTTACCACTATCAAGTAACTAATACCTCCAGGTCATCTGACCAAGGTATTCATGATACTTGTTACACAAGCATCTCACATAGCTCACTAGGAATATTCAACTTCTTGTCACCTCTCACTAGGAAACAAATAAAATAATGGCTCAAAAAGCCCATTAACATCATAGCTCATACCTGGTTATGCTCATCATCTCATGATACCTGCATGGTCAGTATACTTGATAACAACCATATCAATTACACATCAACATTATGCAATACAAAGATAACATCACTATTCCCTCATTAGGGTTAAGGTTTCCCATCTTTATCAATTAGGGTTTCACATAACATCACCCTATATTAGGGTTTCACATAACATCACCCTATATCAGGGTTTCACATAACATCACCCTATATTAGGGTTCCACATAACTTCACCCTATATTAGGGTTTCACATAACATCACCCTATATTAGGGTTTGGGTTTCCAATTCTCCATTGATTAGGGTTTTATGATTACCTCATTAATCCAAACCCTAAGTCAGTGCTTCCACATATCTTGGAGCACATAGCATTATTTAAGTATTAAATCATACTTATCATTGTTCCATGTACTAGGAACACACATCACCATCATACCTTATTCAGTTGACTTAACCTTTCACTAAGTCCATGCACCTATGCTTATCATAGTGTATTGAATTTATTACTTTCATATCAAGTGATAATCATTCTAAATGTATTAATCACCTAAATACTTTAGAGGTACTTCCATTGAAATCAACCTTGAGATACTCTTCAACCACTTATGGGGTTATTAGTACTTACATGATTTGAATCAATTGGACCTTCAAACGGTTTGGACCAATTGAACCTTCAAACAGTTTGAGACCATTTAGACCTTCAAATGGTCTTGGTCTAATTGAACCTTCAAACGGTTTGGACCAATTGAACCTTCAAACGGTCTTGGACCAATTGAACCTTCAAACGGTCTTGGACCAATTGAACCTTCAAACGGGCTTGGACCAATTGAAACTTCAAACGGTCTTGAACCAATTGAACCTTCAAACGGTCTTGGACCAATTGATCCTTCAAACGGTTTGAGACTGTTTATACCTTCAAACGGTCTGGTCCTAAACCTTCAAATGGTTTGAGACCATTTAGACCTTCAAACGGTCTTGGTCCTAAACCTTCAAACGGTTTGAGACCGTTTAGACCTTCAAATGGTCTTGAAACTTTTGCTCATCAAACGGTTTTGAAACTGTTTCATATCTAATGGTTTGAAAATCGTTTCAACCCAAGACCCTCAAATAGTTTGAAGATTGATTAACCCTAAATGGTTTGAGACCGTTTGATCCTCAAACGGTTTGAGATCGTTTAGTCTTCAAATAGTTTGAGACCGTTTGGTCAATTTCGAGATGAAACCATTTGAACCTAAATTAGGGTTTTAACATCAATTGATCTAGGGTTTTGAAACCAATTGAGTTCTAAATGTTTTGAAATCATTTGGCCATCTAAGGTTGAGACCATGTGGACTAGATTAGGTTGAAACCATTAGACCTTTACACATTATTGAAACTGTTTAGCCTCTAATGGTTTGAAACCGTTTGACCTCTAACGGTTTTGAAACCGTTTGGTCACCAAACAGTTTGAAACCATTTGGTCTCTAAAGGTTTGAAACCGTTTGACCAACAAAATTGAAACCGTTTGTTTTTGATATTCTTGAGGTGTGTGCTAATATGATTTCATCATCATCTAGCTTCAGACCTCTGAATTCTACTGTCACATATATGATGAATTCATCAATTATTCAAGAAGAAAATAAAAGATCAACATATGATGAGAAATTGAAATTAATAATAACATTGATGGGTTCAAGTTATATAACCCGCCTTCAAAGTAGATTTAATGATTCAATCTTCTCATCTCTAATAGTGAAAGAAGATCCTTCAATTATCTAAGGTTCGTTTCCAACTCTTTGGATGCAAAAGATAGCCAAGGTTGAGCATTGGATGGAAGAGAGAAGAAAATGAGTGTTGAAATTCGATTTCAACCATCAATTCAAGGTTGAAGATGATCATGGAGCTTACCTTCATATTGGGGAATGTTTTCCTCCTACTCCTAAGCTCCTTGGTCGTCGGCCAAAGCAAGGAAAGAAAGTGGTTTCGAAAATAGTTTTTCAAGTAAGGAGAAAATTGAGTACATATAGTTGATTTTCTAGGAGAGAGAAAGTAGGAGGAAAATCTTCAACTCCCATTCTAGGTGCCACATGCCCCCTCCACTTCCTTGCTTCCGAATCCAACTTCCTTGCCCTCAATATCCTCTCAATTATCCTTGAATTAAAAGCAACCACTTAAGTACCTTAATCATTATAATACTATTATCCATTTTTAGTGGACATTACTTTTTAATTAACAAATGTGAGTGGATTTCTTCACCTACTTATGATATTTCGGTGCCACTCAAGGCATTTGGACGTCCTCCAACTATAGGATTTCTCCCATAACATTTTTAGTTGATGGGCACTTCAATTAATATATTAATATTTGCTACAAAATAAATAAGGGTTTTAATTATGCTTAAATCTTGATTATTTTATTATCAAGATTATCTCTCCTCAAAAGTAGTTCAAACAAGGCGCCCCATTCTTTTTATTTTCTCTAAATGATACCAAGAAATAGTAGGGTCACTATTGAAGTGGTATTTTACATATTCAACCCTAGATTTTGGGTAATTTGCAAATTACACCAAAACTAGCATTCAATACACAAGCATTACTCAAACAAGCTCCATCTTGGAACTTAGGATTCCACAAGACATACCTTAGCATAATTCTCATTCTTATGATGCTATAACACTTGAGGAACATTTATCATGTAACATTTGCAAGGTAACCCCTTAAATTGGGTAAATTGCACTTTAGTCCAAAATAGGTAAAATATTGTTTCAACATTATTCATATAGGACCAAAATTGAAACATAAGCTCTCCTTTAGTCTTAATTACTTTTCAAAAGATAAAGACAAGAATATAAATGAATTACTTAAGCGAAACTTCTAGGGTTAAGGAATAACCCATGACAGGGATGTTACAATTATCCACCCCTAATAGGGATTTCGTCCCTAAAATCATCAAGAGAAAAGAGAAGGGTACTTCCTCCTCATATCTTCCTCCAGCTCCCACGTAGCTTCTTCAACACCACGATGATGCCAAAGATCTTTTACAAGAATTATGTCTTTATTTTTCAACTTTTTGATTCTCCTGTCAAGAATCATCATTGGTCCTTCTACATAGGATATATCCTCATTTAATTCTACCTCTACAGGTTGCAATACTAACTCCGTATCAGGGTGACACTTTCTTAGCATGGATATATGGAATAATAGATGCAATCTATGTAGTTCAGGTGGCAACTCCAAGTTATAGGCTACCTTTCCAATCCGTTCAGTGATTGGATAAGGCCCCATAAATCTAGGAGCTAACTTACCCTTTTTACCAAATCTAAGAACACCTTTCCAGGGTGAGACTTTAAGATATACTCTGTCTCCAACTTGGAATTCTAAAGGTCTTCGCCGTTTATCAACGTATGACTTCTGTCTATGTTGTGCAGCCTTCAACTGTTGTTGTATTACTTTAATCTTTTTAGTTGTCTATTGCACTAACTCAGGACCCAAAAGTTGGTATTCTCCTGTTTCATACCAGCACAATGGAGATCTACAACGTCTACCATATAATTCTTCATATGGTGCCATATCAATACTGTGCTGATAACTATTGTTGTAAACAAATTCTATTAAGCTCAAGTGTATATCCCAACTTCCTACAAACTGAAGGACACATGCCCTAAGAAAATCCTCCAAAGTTTGTATAGTCCTCTCAGATTGTCCATCTATCTGTGGGTAGAAGGCGGTACTAAACCTTAACTGCGTACCCAAAGCTTTATGTATTCGTTCCAAAAAACGACTCGTGAACTGGGGACCTCTATCAGAAACAATTGTAGCTGGAACCCCATGTAAATGCACTATCTCATCTATATAGATTTGTGCAAGTTTCTCAACAGTATAGGTTGTTTTGACAGGAAGAAAATATGCTGACTTAGTCAACCTATCAACTATCACCCAAATTGAATCATGACTTTTGGCTGTTCTTGGCAAACCAACCACAAAGTCCATGGTCATGTGATCCCATTTCCACTTTGGTATAGGTAAAGGTTGCATTGTTCCTGTGGGCTTTTGACGTTCAACTTTAACCTACTGACACACTAGACACCACATAACAAACTCAGCTACATCTTTCTTCAATCCGGGCCACTGATACATATCTTTCAGGTTATGATACATGTTGGTGCTCCCTGGATGTATTACATACATAGAGGAATGAGCTTCCTCCAAGACTAACTTCCTTAAGTCATTGGCATCAGGTACTACCATCCTACCATGGTAACAAACTACCTCATCATCTGACTCATGAAACCCATCCCATTTCTCACTACCATACTCTGACCTGATCTGCTGAATCACATCATTAGCTTGTTGTGCCTCTTTGATCTGTTGTTTCAGAGTAGGTTTTATGTGCATCTCAGCAACAGTCCAGCTAACAAGGATACTTTAAGATGTACATTGTTTTGCCTCAAAGAGACAAACATGTCTCATTTGAAGCACACTAAAGAGTTCAACTGTACTTTGTCTATGTTTGGTAATGATGATTTTCTACTTAGTGCATCAACGACTACATTAGCCTTTCCTGGATGATAATCAATTGTACAATCGTAGTACTTGATTAAATCCATCCAGCGGCGCTGTCTCATATTCAACTCATGCTGTGAAAAGATGTATTTTAGGTTCTTATGGTCCGTGAAAATCTGGAATGTCTCTCCATAGAGATAATGTCTCTAGATCTTCAATGCATGAACCACTGTAGCTAATTCTAGATCATGTGTTAGATAATTTTCCTCGTGTTTCTTTAGCTGTCAACAAGCAAAAGAAATCACTTATTTATCCTGCATCAACACACATCCTAGACCGTTCTTAGAAGCATCACAGAAAAAAATATACCCCTTTCCCTGCTCAGGTAACACTAACACAGGTGTACAGGTCAACCTTTTTTTCAACGATTGGAAAGAATGTTGACACTTGTCATTCTAGTTAAAAGGAACCTCCTTCCTGGTCAACTTGGTTAAGGGTAATGCTATAGAACTGAAGTTCTTAATGAACCTCCTATAGTAGCCTACCAGTCCTAGAAAACTGCGTATCTCCGTTGGTGTCTTTGACTGTTCCCACTCTAAGACATATTCTACCTTTTTAGGATCAACACGGATACCTGAGGCAGATATTACGTGTCCTAGGAAAGACACTTCTGATAACCAGAATTCACACTTACTGAATTTGGCATATAGTTTATGCTCTCTCAGTAAAGTCAGGGCCTGACGAAGGTGCTGCTCATGATGTTGAGCATCTCTACTGTAAATTAGGATGCCATCTATAAAGACTACTATGAATTGATCAAGGAATGGCCGAAAGATTCTGTTCATGAGTTCCATGAATGCAGCTGGTGCATTAGTTAGTCCAAATGACATAACTATGAACTCATAGTGACCATACCTTGTTCTAAAGGCTAACTTAGGTATGTCACTCTCCTTGATGCGTAACTGATGGTATCCTGACCTTAGATCTATTTTAGAGAATATAGTTGCACCACGCAACTGGTCAAACAAGTCATCTATCCTTGGCAGAGGATATTCGTTCTTTATGGTTATTTTGTTTAGCTGTCTATAATCGATGCATAATCGCATAGACCCGTCTTTTTTTTTAACAAAAAGAATTGGAGCACCCCATGGTGAAGTACTCGGTCGAATAAAACCCTCTTCAAGCAACTCCTATAATTATTTCTTGAGTTCTGCCATCTCAGCATGTGCCATTCTATAAGGTGTTGGAGCTATTGGTTGTGTACCTGTGATTAGATTTATCTCGAAATCAATCTCTCGGGGTGGAGGAACACCTAGAAGTTCCTCAGGAAACACATCCTCAAACTCCCTAGCAATTGGAACTTCAGAAAGACTAGGACTCTCTGCTCTAGTATCTACCACATGTGCCAAGAATGTGAAGCATGCTTGTCTCATCAACTTCTCAGCTACCATTGCTGACACTAGATAGGTTGGAAGAATCTTTCTATCCCCCTAAAAGACCCATGTATCACCATTGTCTGTGAACATAACCTGCTTGGAACCACAATCCAAGACAATCTTATAGTTTTCTAGGGTTTCCATCCCAAGGATTATGTCAAACCCATGCATCTCAAGTGGTATAAGATCCACCTGAATGCTATGTTCTGAAAAAGAAAGAACACAGGGAGAACATACCTCCCGCAACACTACAACTCCAACTAATGGAGTTTCTAATAACAAGTTATCTGCTCTATGACTGACAGTCATACTGCAGTCATGAATCACTTCTCGAGTGATAAAGGAATGTGTAGCACCCGGATCAATCAAAACAGATATGAAACAGGATGAAGACATATCAGAATGAAATAACTCCATCTAACCTGTCACGACTCATGGGTTAACCACTGCTTCTGGATGATTCATAGTATAGAATCTTGTCATTGCTGGTTGTCGACTACTCACCCTATTATTGGGTGCAGATGAACCAGCTTGGGATGCTTGTCCATGTCCTCAAGTGCCACTACTAAACTATTTCTTCTGAGAGCCTTGTTGACTCTGCCTCAGTGGTTGGGTTACACTCACGTCTCTAGCTAAACAATCTTTCATCATATGTCCCATCTTCCCACATTTCTAACATACTCTGTTCTCCCATTGTGGTCTAGATGGTCCTGTTATTGACATTGATGCTGAGTTGTGGGCTCCCTCTGGTGGTAAACTACAACCTCTACCCTTACTGGATGTCCACTGTGTCTGGGTATTGAACCTCGACGGTGCTGTTGGTGCAGAAAACCGTGGTTTCTTAAAACTTTCGGACCTCTATCCCTGGAACTGTGTATACACTTTCTTATTGTTGGCTTGACGTTTCTCAGTCACAGACCTTTCTATCTGCCTAATTGAATCTACAAAGGTGGCAAACCTCTCTCTATTCTCTAGAGTAGATGCGGGTGTGGTCAAATCAATGTTCAAACCCTTCTCAAAATGTCGAATCCTCTCCTAAACCATAGAAGCTCCATAAACTTAGCTTCATACTCACTAATGTTCATTGGTCCTTTCCTTATCCGCTCAAACTGAGAGATCTTCTCATCCAGGTAAGTCTTGGGAAAATATCTACTAACGTATTCACGTCGGAATTCTTCCCATACGACTTCAACACCTGGCCTTTTTCCTTCTTCTATAGCCCACCAATGGCCATCACTCCCCTTCAACAGGTACACCGCATGCCTAACCTTCTCAGCTTCGGGGATATTAAGAATTCTAAAGGCCTTTTCCAGCTCAGTCAGCCACAAGTCTACGTCTACTGGGTCAGCTGTACCAACATAATTAGTGGCTCCTACCCGTTAAAGCCATTCAAAAGTCTTTCCAACTCCATGTCCCTCATTGTGAGCTGGTGCCCTAGGCACAGGTGGTGGCATCCTATCCTCCATATGTGTCATAGTCGCCATGAACTGCCCAAACAGAGCATGGAAAGCTAGGTTTTCTAGTGTATCTTGGTCAAGCTAGGGATGTTCAGGTACTAGTTCTTCTCTAGCCTGATCCCTTGCACCTCCTCCTGGTGCAGCAATACTGCTTTCAGCAGCATGTTCTTCATGTGATCCAACCATCTTTAAGTTTTACTTCTTCTCTTGAGAGCAGAAGTCACTATCAGATAATCTAGAAGACACTAGAATAGACTCAGCGACCTTAATCCTATGTCTCTGTAGACTCAGCGAACGTTAGGCTCTGATACCACTAACTTGTCACGGACCGTCGAACAAACCGATAAACAAATCGTTATGATTAAGTAGAATTAAATATTAGCAGAGGATTACTAAAAATCACTAAAAATTAAAACCATTTGCAAAGAGATCCATTTCCAGGAATCTCTTATAACAAGAACCAAAATATTATACATACATCCTGGTCCACAAAGTACATACCATGTACCTTCTCTTCTCGAGGATTACATACAACAATTGCTCTGTTAAATCTACACATAAGCAACATAAAACCTCGAGGCATTCAATGCCAAAATCTCAGATCGATCATAAAAGCACTAACTACTGACTCCAAGGACCTGAGAGTACAGATACGACACAAATGACTCTTAACTACAAGACACGAAAGTCAGTATCTCCACCTGAGATATCACTGCTGTCCCTGATGTTGCTGTCCTTCCCCTACTGTATGGTCCCTACCTCCTCGTCCGCGTCCACCTAAAAATGTTGGTGACCAACGAGGTGAGACCCATGTCCCACCGAGAGATATAACTCTCTGCCATAAATATTATTATTATAGATAAATAGTAATAAACTGAGTAGAGGAATCTCTATTGAAAAGCAGGATTTAATCATTATTAAGCAGAATAGGGCAATATCATATTTTAAAGCATTACCGCTATAAATGATAAAGCAGTAAATCATCTATCCATTTTAATAAGGAATATGAAGAACATGTATAATATCTATCCATTTAGGATACAATAAGCAATGTAACATCAACCAATTATTTCCGTAATTTGTCATTAAGAAAATATGCTACACGGCTGATTATATTTTACAATCATTCTTATGCCCTGAGGAAGTGAGCCGTACTGCTCAAATCCAACCTTCGATTGTGAAACCCAAAGCCGGTGCCATACCAGATCAAAGGAAGAGCCTGACTCCTTGATCTCATCTGTCTCGGTCAGTGTGAGACCACAAGCAGGACCGCAATCTCTTGCTAAAGTGACCTTAGTCATAGGGTTATCTCCCATAGGCTACCCTTTCTCTAGCCCACCTTGGTATAGGTCCCGACGCTAGTAAATCTGAGCCACAAGCCAGTTCACCGTGCTCCCTAAGCCATGAACGCATTCATGCTCCATCACACTGAGCCATGGGCCTGTTCACCATGCTCTTAAACATATCTTGAGTCTACAACCAAAGTTGCACTCTAATCCTCCTATTTTCGTCTAGGAGAAACCTCGCATATTCAACAATATACGCTCTGGATTAACTAGCAGGAGAACCCATTTCACCATCACCAGCTACTGACGATGATGGATCTATGGCCAGAGCTCTACATGATAATATTCCACTTGATTATTTAAGTATATTACCATATTCTTTTAGCATTAATCAAGATTTCAAATAGGAACTATTATGAAAAAATCTACAAAGAAACATGTAATACTTCTATCAAGTGATTTTCAAAACTTTATAAAACATTGGGATCTCAATCCCTTATCTCATTACTGGGAATTCACATCCCTCAACAATACCATCATCATGTTTACTGGATCTGGGTATTCAAACCCTTAGTTCATCACTGAACATGTTTACCACTATCAGGTAACTAATACCTCCAGGTCATCTGACCAAGGTATTCATGATACTTATTACACAAGCATCTCACATAGCTCACCAGGCATATTTGACTTCTTGTCACCTCTCACTAGGCAACCAATAAAATAATGGCTCACAAAGCCCATTAACATCATAGCTCATACCTGGTTATGCTCATCATCTCATGATACCTGCATGGTTAGTATACTTGATAACAACCATATCAATTACACATCAACATTATGCAACACAAAGATAACATCACTATTCCTTCATTAGGGTTAAGGTTTCCCATCTTTATCAATTAGGGTTTCACATAACATCACCCTATATCAGGGTTTCACATAACATCACCCTATATTAGGGTTCCACATAACATCACCCTATATTAGGGTTTCACATAACATCACCCTATATTAGGGTTTCACATAACATCACCCTATATTAGGGTTTGGGTTTCCAATTATCCATTGATTAGGGTTTTATGATTACCTCATTAATCCAAACCCTAAGTCAGTGCTTCCACATATCTTGGAGCACATAGCATTATTTAAGTATTAAATCATACCTATCATTGTTCCATGTACTAGGAACACACATCACCATCATACCTTATTCAGTTGACTCAACCTTTCACTAAGTACATGCACCTATGCTTATCATAGTGTATTGAATTTATTACTTTCATAGGCATCAAGTGATAATCACTCTAAATGTATTAATCACCTAAATACTTTAGAAGTACTTCCATTGAAATCAACCTTGAGATACTCTTCAACCACTTATGGGGTTATTAGTACTTACATGATTTGAATCAATTGGACCTTCAAACGGTTTGGACCAATTGAACCTTCCAACGGTTTGAGACCATTTAGACCTTCAAACGGTCTTGGTCTAATTGAACCTTCAAACGGTTTGGACCAATTGAACCTTCAAATGGTTTGGACCAATTGAACCTTCAATCTGTCTTGGACCAATTGAACCTTCAAACGGTCTTGGACCAATTGAACCTTCAAATGGTCTTGGACCAATTGAACCTTCAAATGGTCTTCGAGCAATTGAACCTTCAAACGGTCTTGGACTAATTGAACCTTCAAACGGTCTTGGACCAATTGAACCTTCAAACGGTCTTGGACTAATTGAACCTTCAAACGATCTTGGACCAATTGAACCTTCAAACAGTCTTGGACCAATTGAACCTTCAAACGGTTTGAGACTATTTAGACCTTCAAACGGTCTCTGGTCCTAAACCATCAAATGGTTTGAGACCGTTTAGACCTTCAAACGGTCTTGGTCCTAAACCTTCAAACGGTTTGAGACTGTTTAGACCTTCAAACGGTCTTGGTCCTAAACCTTCAAACAGTTTGAGACCATTTAGACCTTCAAACAGTCTTGAACCTTTTGCACATCAAACGATTTTGAATCCGTTTCATATCTAACGGTTTGAAAACCGTTTCAACCCAAGAACCTCAAACGGTTTGAAGATTGATTAACCCTAACCGGTTTGAGACCGTTTGATACTCAAACGGTTTGAGGCCATTTAGTCCTCAAATGGTTTGAGACTGTTTGGTCAATTCAGAGATGAAATCGTTTGAACCTAAATTAGGGTTTTAACATCAATTGATCTAGGGTTTTGAAACCAATTGAGTTCTAAACATTTTGAAATCGTTTGGCCATCCAAGGTTGAGACCATGTGGACTAGATTAGGTTGAAACCATTAGACCTTTACACATTCTTGAAACCATTTAGCCTCTAACGGTTTGAAACCGTTTGACCTCTAGTAGTTTTGAAACCGTTTGGTCACCAAATGGTTTGAAACCGCTTGGTCACCAAACGGTTTGAAACCGCTTGGTCTCTAACGGTTTGAAACCGTTTGACCAAAAAAATTGAAACCATTTGTTTTTTATATGCTTGAGGTGTGTGCTAATATGATTTCATCATCATCAAGCTTCAGACCTCCGAATTCTACTATCATATATATGATGAATTCATCAATTATTCAAGAAGAAAATAAAAGATCAACATATGCTGAGAAATTGAAATCAATAATAACATTGATGGGTTCAAGTTATATAACCTGCCTTCAAAGTAGCTTCAAAGCTTCAATCTTATCGTCTCTATTGGTGAAAGTAGCTCCTTCAATTATCCAAGGTTCATTTCCAACTCTTTGGATGCAAAAGATAGCCAAGGTTGAGCATTGGATGGAAGAGAGAAGAAAATGAGTGTTGAAATCCGATTTCAACCATCAATTCAAGGTTGAAGATGATCTTGGAGCTTACCTTCATCTTGGGGAATGTTTTCCTCCTGCTCCTAAGCTCCTTGGTTTTTGGACAAAGCAAGGAAAGAAAGTGATTTCGAAAATAGTCTTTCAAGTAAGGAGAAAATTGAGTACATATAATTGATTTTCTTGGAGAGAGAAAGTAGGAGGAAAATCTTCAACTCCCATTCTAGGTGCCACATGCCCCCTCCACTTCCTTGCTTCCGAATCCAACTTCCTCACCCTCAATATCCTCTCAATTATCCTTGAATTAAAAGCAACCACTTAAGCACCTTAATCATTATAATACTATTATCCATTTTTGGTGGACATTACTTTTTAATTAACAAATGTGAGTGGATTTCTTCACCTACTTAGGATATTTTGGTGCCACTCAAGGCATTTGGACGTCCTCCCACTATAGGATTTCTCCCATAACATATTTAGTTGATGGGCACTTCAATTAATATATTTATTTTTGCTACAAAACAAATTAGGGTTTCAATTATGCTTAAATCTTGATTATTTTATTATCAAGATTATCTCTCCTCAAAAGTAGTTCAAAAAAGATGCCCCATTATTTTTATTTTCTCTAAATGATACCAAGAAACAGTAGGGAAACTCTTGAAGTGGTATTTTACATATTCAACCCTAGATTTTGGGTAATTTGCAAATTACACCAAAACTAGCATTCAATACACAAGCATTACTCAAACAAGCTCCTTCTTGGAACTTAGGCTTCCACAAGCCATTCCACAACATCATTCTCATTCTTATGATGCTATAACACTTGAGGAACATTTATCATGTAACATTGCAAGGTAACCCCTTAAATTGGGTAAATTGCACTTTAGTCCAAAACAAGTGAAATATTGTTTCAACATTATTCAAATAGGACCAAAATTGAAACATAAGCTCTCCTTTAGTCTTAATTACTTTTCAAAAAATAAAGACAAGAATCTAAATGAGTTACTTAAGAAAAACTTCTAGGGTTAAGGAATAATCCAGGTCAGGGATGTTACAATTATCCACCCCTAATAGGGATTTCGTCCCTGAAATTATCAAGAGAAAAGAGAAGGGTACTTCCTCCTCATCTCTTCCTTCAGCTCCCACGTAGCTTCTTCAATTCCACGATGATGCCAAAGAACTTTTACAAGAATTATGTCTTTCTTTTTCAACTTTTTGATTCTCCTGTCAAGAATCATCATTGGTCCTTCTACATAAGATATATCTTCATTTAATTCTACCTCCATAGGTTGCAATACTAACTCCGTATCAGGGTGACACTTTCTTAACATGGATATATGGAATACTGGATGCAATCTATGTAGTTCAGGTGGAAACTCTAACTTATAGGCTACCTTTCCAATCTGTTCAGTGATTGGATAAGACCCCATAAATCTAGGAGCTAACTTACCCTTTTTCCCAAATCTAAGAACACCTTTCCAGGGTGAGACTTTGAGATATACTCTATCTCCAACTTGGAATTCTAAAGGTCTTCTCCATTTAGCAGTGTATGACTTCTGTCTATCTTGTGCAGCCTTCAATTGTTGTTGTATTACTTTAATCTTTTCAGTTGTCTGTTGCACTAACTCATGACCCAAAAGTTGGTATTCTCCTATTTCATACCAGTACAATGGAGATCTACAATGTCTACCATATAATGCTTCATATGGTACCATATCAATAATGTGCTGATAACTATTGTTGTAAGCAAATTCTATTAAGCTCAAGTGTATATCCCAACTTCCTACAAACTGAAGGACACATGCCCTAAGAAAATCCTCCAAAACTTGTATAGTCCTCTCAGATTGTCCATTTGTCTGTGGGTGGAAGGCGATACTAAACCTTAACTGCATACCCAAAGCTTTATGTAGTCATTCCCAAAAATGACTCGTGAACTGGGGACCTCTATCAGAAACAATTGTAGCTGGAACCCTGTATAAACACACTATCTCATCTATATAGATCTGTGCAAGTTTCTCAATAGTATAAGTTGTTTTGACAGGAAGAAAATGTGCTGACTTAGTCAACCTATCAACTATCACCTAAATGGAATCATGACTTTTGGCTATTCTTGGCAAACCAACCACAAAGTACATGGTCACATGATCCCATTTCCACTTTAGTATAGGTAAAGGTTGCATTGTTCCTGCGGGCTTTTGATGTTCAGCTTTAACCTGCTAACACACTAGACACCGCATAACAAACTCGGCTACATATTTCTTCAATCTAGGCCACCAATACATATCTTTCAAGTTATGATACATTTTGGTTCTCCCTGGATGCATTGTATACATAGACGAATGAACTTCTTCCAAGACTAACTTCCTTAAGTCATTGTAATCAGGTACTTTCATCCTACCATGGTAACAGACTACCTCATCATCTGACTCATGAAACCCATCCCGTTTCTCACTACCATACTCTGACCTGATCTGCTGAATCACAATATCAGCTTGTTGTGCCTCTTTGATCTGTTGTTTCTGAGTAGGTTTTATGTGCATCTCTGCTAACAGTCCAACTAATAAGGATACTTTAAGTTGTACATTGTTTTGCCTCAAAGAGACAAACATGTCTCGTTTGAAGCACACCAAAGAGTTCAACTGTACTTTGCCTATGTTTGGTGATGATGATTTTGTACTTAGTGCATCAACCACTACATTAGCCTTTCCTGGATGATAATCAATTGTATAATCGTAGTCCTTGATTAACTCCATCCAGCGGTGTTATCTCATATTCAACTCATGCTGTGAAAAGATGTATTTTAGGTTCTTATGGTCCATGAAAATCTAGAATGTCCCTCCATAGAGATAATGTCTCCAGATCTTCAACGCATGAACCACTGTAGCTAATTCTAGATCATGTGTCAGATACTTTTCCTCATGTTTCTTAAGCTGTCGAGAAGCAAAAGAAATCACTTGTTTATCCTGCATCAACACACATCCTAGACCGTTCTTAGAAGCATCACAGAAAACAATATACCCCTTTCCCTGCTCAGGTAACACTAACACAGGTGCACCGGTCAACCTTTCTTTCAACGACTGGAAAGACTGCTGACACTTGTCATTCTAGTCAAAAGGAACCTCCTTCCTGGTCAACTTGGTTAGCAGTAATGCTACATAACTGAAGTTCTTAATGAACCTCCTATAGTAGCCTGCCAGTCCTAGAAATATGTGTATCTCCATTGGTGTCTTTGGTTGTTCCCACACCAAGACAGATTCTACCTTTTTAGGATCAACACGGATACCTGAGGCATATATTACGTGTCCTAGGAATGACACTTCTGATAACCAGAATTCACACTTACTGAATTTGGCATATAGTTTATGCTCTCTCAGTAAAGTCAGGGTCTGACAAAGGTGTTGCTCATGCTGTTGAGCATCTCTACTATAAATCAGGATGTCATCTATAAAGACTACTATGAATTGATCAAGGAATGGCTGAAAGATTCTGTTCATGAGTTCCATGAATGCAACTGGTGCATTTGTTAGTCCAAACAACATAACTATGAACTCATAGTGACCATACCTTGTTCTAAAGGCTGACTTAGGTATGTCACTCTCCTTGATGCGTAACTGATGGTATCCTGACCTCAGATCTATTTTAGAGAATATAGTTGCACCACACAACTGGTCAAACAAGTCATCTATCCTTGGCAGAGGATATTTGTTCTTTATGGTTACTTTGTTTAGCTATCTATATTCGATGCATAATCACATAGACCCGTCTTTCTTTTTAACGAAAAGAACCAGAGCACCCCATGATGAAGTACTCGATCGAATAAAACCCTTTTCAAGCAACTCATGTAACTGTTTTTTGAGTTCTACCATCTCAACAGGTGCCATTCTATAAGGTGTTTGAGCTATTGGTTGTGTACCCGTGATTAGATTTATCTTAAAATCAATCTCTCGGGGTGGAGGAACACCTGGAAGTTCCTCAGGAAACACATCCTCAAACTCCCTAACAATCAAAACTTCAGAAAGACTTGGACTCTCTGCTCTAGTATCTACGACATGTGCCAAGAATGTGAAGCATGCTTGTCTCATCAACTTCTCAGCTACCATTGCTGACACTAGATAGGTTGGAAGAATCTTTCTATCCCCCTGAAAGACCCATGTATCACCATTGTCTGTGAACATAACCTGCTTGGAACCACAATCCAAGACAATCTTATAGTTTTCTAGGGTGTCCATCCCAAGGATTATGTCAAACCCATGCATCTCAAGTGGTATAAGATCCACCTGAATGCTATGTTCTGAAAAAGAAAGAACACAGGGAGAACATACCTCCCGCAATACTACAACTCCAACTAATGGAGTTTCTAATAACAAGTTATCTGCTCTATGACTGACAGTCATACTGCAGTCATGAATCACTTCTCGAGTGATAAAGGAATGTGTAGCACCCGGATCAATCAAAACAGATATGAAACAGGATGAAGACATATCAGAATGAAATAATTCCATCTGACCTGTCACAACTCGTGGGTTAACCACTGCTTCTGGTTGATTCATAGCATAGAATCTTGCCGTTGCTGGTTGTCGACCACTCGCCCTATTGTTGGGTGTAGATGAACCAACTTGGGATGCCTGTCCAAATCCTCGAGTGCCACTACTAAATTGTCACTTCTGAGAGCGTTGTTGACTCTGCCTTGGTGGTTGGGTTACACTCACGTCTCTAGCTAAACAATCTTTCACCAGATGTCCCATCTTCCCACATTTATAACAAATTATGTTCTCCCATTGTGGTCTAGATGGTCCTGTTACTGACATTGATGCTGAGATGTGGGCTCCCTCTGGTGGTAAACTACGACCTCTACCCTTGCTGGATCTCCATGTGTCTGGGTATTGAACCTCGACAGTGCTGTTGGTGCAGAAAACCTTGGTTTCTTAAAACTTTTGGACCTCTGTCCCTGGAACTGTGTATACACTTTCTTACTGTTAGCTTGACGTTTCTCAGTCACAAACCTTTCTATCTCGCAAGGCCCCAATCTACTTTGGGGGCCTTATTACTCAGCTTGCCACACACCTGGTGCTTGATCTGTCTGGGCTCCACAAGATTGATAGTAGAAATACGCTCAACCTATCCCACTTTGTCAACTCCGACCTCAGTGAAGCCCGCCATGGCATCACCTACGCCACCTGCCATGTGAGAGGTGTGTTTGAAAGGGCGTAGTTGCCTGACCCTACTTTCAACATCAGGCCAGGATAAAGCTACAAGTGGCCTATCATTGATGTTGAGGAAGATGAGGAAGAACAAGCTGCAGACATGGAAGTTGAAGAGGGAGATGATGATGAAGAAGAGGAGGAAGCCACTATTCCTCTTCAATGACGAGTTGCTCTGAGAAAGCGTCCACGAAACTATGGAGCCTCCTCGTCTTCCCAACCACCGCCATCGCCACCACAACCCTCCCACGATAGAGATGACCCCTAATCTATGTAGGGGATGTATACCATGCTCCAGATGATCCAGGAGTCCCAGCAGATGAAGTAACAGTCGCATCAGGCAACTTTTGCAGGGATTCACGAAACGTATAATAGGCTTTATGAAAATCAGCAGGCGATCTTTGAGAGCAAGCTCCAGCTCTTCGCTAACCAGTAGCAGGTCTACGACAGGTTGGGGAGGATAGAGCAGCAACAATAGCCTTTCTACGATCATTACTGGAGCAGAGACTACTTTGGGGGATATCCACAACCACTGCCCATGCCTCCCTATGATCCCAACTTTCAGGGGCATTATCCAGAGTGGAACCCCCATACTCACCAATACCCGCCGCACCCACCGCCTCAGCAGTAGAAGGGTATCACTATTCCACCTTCTGAGCTTGTTATTGACTATGATGCCATAGTCAAAATCAAGCTTGGGGGGAGATGGAATAGTTTCTATCTTAGTTTTATTTCATTTTCTTTTGTTGTAGCATTTTTCTTAGCTTTTTGCAATTTTTCTTTTAGTTGCGTAATTTGGTTTATTTACGGCTTTCTAGGATCCACTTTCTAACTTTTATAACCAGCAGAGTTTAAATGTACTTGCATGTCATCTCAATGTTTTCATGTGAGGTTTGGGAGAAAATGAATCTAAATGAAAAATATTTAAGAAAATGTAAGTTTGACTTGTTTGAAATTGAGTACATAACTGAGGAAAGTAATTGGGAAGGTCAACTTTAAAACATATGATCATAACTATACATCCCTATGGTTCAAGAAATGAGGACAAATATGGATTTTGAGCTTAAACTGAACAAACGATAACGAGACTTTAATTTGAAGTGAGAAGAGAGAAACCTCTTAGTTACCCTGTGCACATGTCAGTAAGGAGGGACATATAATCTTTTCCAATGGTTCCGTCATTTAGTCTTGTGATCTATCCACCTCACTTCATTCACACTCCACCATAAGAACTGGGAGCACCTTACAGTTTTTCATCTCTTCATTACATGTCATTTAGTTAGGAGGATTGCATTATAGCTAGATATTACATCAAAAAAAAGAAAATTTTTTGTAGATTAGTCATGCATGCACACATTCTAGAGTGCATGTCATTGTAGTTGCATAATTTCTTTCATATAGTTGCATTTTGCATGCTTTTGAGCATATAGGACATTATGTGCCTTATCTCTTCTGAAAAATAAGAAAAGTGGGGAACTTGTTCTATACTCTCTGGAAAGTAGATTATAATGCATCAATTGTAGTAGTTATGTGAAAATAAGGTCGAGAAAATTTTATGCTTTTCCTTAGTCAAGTGACAAAAATGGGGCTTGAAAAGAAGAAGAAGAAAAAAAAGGATTGAGAAATAAGTAAAAATCATAGGGAGAAAGGAACTTGTTTCACCTGCATAATAGGAAGAATAAGCACATGATGTAGTTTTTTAGACATTTCATCTCACATTGAGACGGAATAGTAGTACATGCATCATTCCACCTAAAATGTAGACATTAGGTCATTTGCATATGCATATGCATCATTTATGTCATTTTTGTTGTTTTTGCATGTTAAACTGTATGGTGCTTTCTTTTCTTCCACACCCACCCATTCCATCCACCTGTTGCTCAAAATGGTAGGCCACCCATGATTATCTCCTCATTCTTGTGTATCAGGAGATCTGCTTCCATGTAGATGGTAGCTAGGACATGAGCAACGTAGATAGGAGATCACAAGATGCACCACACCTGAACCGGAGGAATTTATTATATTATCTACTTTATTTGATTGTGTTCATTGATTACGGGGTGGACACTTCTCATGGACGATCATTGTCACCTTTAGGGTAGTTATTGTTCCGTGGTTAGTGAGGATCGGTCTGTGCCTTGCAGGTGGGAATCATAATGTGATGTTTGTTATGCTAGTATGTTCTTTAGTTGGCCCTCACAATTTTATTATGTAGTTTTATTGCTCGAGGATGAGCAAAGTTCAAGCTTAGGGGAGTTTAATGCAGGGGTTTTGAGTCGCTTTTATAAGCTAGTTTTACACTCAGTTTATGCGCTTATTGGTCATATTTGTAGTTAATATCACATGATTCAATTCCTTTAGCCTATTATCCTTGCCTGCATCAAATTCATCTTGTTTTACATTATTTTGCATAAATTATCATATTTATCATATTTGATTTGTGTTCCTCTCTTTATATTAGGCAATTTGCATTCCTGGACCCGTCGATAGCATTGAAAGAGCAACAGTAGAAAAGCCGGAGAGGAATTAGATAGTTCAATACCATCAACATAATGTCGATGGTCTCGAAAGTGCAACATCATGCCAGAAGTCACCCCGTCGATACCATCGACGGGAACAGTCGATGGTATCGAGTTGCCATCAGGCGGCTTACAGAAATTGAAGAAAGCATCGGTACCCTAAGGTGTCAATACCATCAACACCCCGTCGATGGTATCGACACCGTCGGATCAGGAAAATATCCAACACGACTCCAATCGGATGAATGTGTTCTTTTGGCGACCGTAAGTGGTTCCTATACCTAGGAAAAGATGGCCCAAAGATGTCATTCAGGTTCTATTCCATTGCACGAGTCCCAGAGGAGAGGAGAGCGAAGAACGGAGCCCAGAGCTACACCCCAGATGTTTCCAGAGTTGTAGACGGATGATTCTTCCGCCGGAAGGCTGCAAAACGTGCGTCTCGCACTGAGGATCATCCAAATCTTCTCCGTTTCAGGGGTTACACCATATTTTCATTCGTTTCTCCATGTTTCTCTCCTTTTTCTCCATGTGTAATGTTGATATGAACATGAGGTGCTAATTCCCTTTTGTCTCTAGGACCGGAAGTAGCCCGGACAATCATACTATGACTCTTTTTACATAATTCATCACTATTTATCTCTCAAATATGCGGTATGATGTCGTTCTCTCCATTGCTATCATTATGCTTGATCACCATAATGGCAATCTAATGCCTTTAATTACTTTTGACAAATAATTAATGGTTGAAAAGGTGCGATAATCACATTAACTAATAAATCCTTTGGAAAAAGGCGATGTATGGTTAATGGTGGAAACCTAGAGATCTGTTCTTTTCATGCACCTAGTCTAGGGTATTGGTTACTACTGGCGTGGAACCGACCTAGATTAAGGTAGTGAATTTTATTGCGGGAGTGAGCAATTCTAACTACATGCCACTATCCGGAATGTGAGATGAGTTGTGATAATTGTGTATAAATTAGTACAACGAGAACCCGTGGTGAAACCACAATACTAGAGATTGCATTTGAATTGATTAAACCAACCATTTAATCGATTTATTTGTTTTCTTTTGTTTTTATTTTCTTTTTCAAAATCAAACTCAATTTTCCCATCGGTCTAGCTGATTGCGAACAGTTAGTAGTAGTCTACTGATAATTACATTTCCCTGTGTTTGACTCGGGCCTCACAAAGGCCTATATTACATTGACGCGTGCACTTGCATTATACGCACGGTAAAATCATGTCAATTGGTTATTGATTTTTAGACAAGCCTTTTAGATTTAAGGTGACCTTCATGGACAATGGCTATATTGGTTAGTTGTTTGTATGACCGAGGCATCTGAGATTGAGTTGAATTTGGGCATTTTGGCCATTATCCAATAAAAGGTAGTGTCCACGACGTGTTCCCTTATTAGTTTTCTTACATACTCTTGAGTGTTGATGAGTGATGACCCTTGACATTCTATTTCTCAATCTTAAAAAAGGAGATATGAGCCATAACTCAGGCTCATGAGGCAAGGTTGAAAATTTGGTTCATTTTTGAGTCATGACTCATAATTGTCAAAGGATGTGTATAAGAAAGAAAGGTTGGTGACCCTGGTTATAATAGTGTTGAAAGGGTAACCTAGATTCCGATATTAGGTTGTGAGTAGGGACCCAAAAAAAGGAAACAAAGAGTGAAGATCCTATTCTGGACGAGGCTCATGGTCTAGTTTAAGTCTTGGTCCAGGACCCAAGATAAGTGCGGTCCAATTTTAGGTCATAGTCCAAGACCCTAGATTTTATAAAGATAGTTTATTTTTTTGGAATATTTTTAGGCATAGTCTAGGACCCTAGATTTGGAAAGATAGTTGATGGTTTTGGTCTAGTTTTAGGTCATACTCTAAGACCATGGTGACCATCTTTCTGTAATAGAAATAAAGTTTAAGTCTTTTAGTCAAGATCTTACATTATCTATTTTTTATTTATAGTATTTTTTATTTTTTGTGATTTCTATTGGTCTTGGAAACTCTATTAAAAATCCAGGGACTGATTTGTAATTTTTGCAAAAACATTTATCTTTAAAGGAGGGGGAATGGGAGGATTATTGAGCACCCTTCCGATTTATTTCCCGTTCACGCAAGTTGTGGCAGTGGTGACTAGCTTAGAGTGTTTAGGACATCCGAGAGGAGAGAGAAAAAGTGTGAGTGTAGGTTGCCATGATCCATTAGTTGGGTCCCCGTGGATCGAGGTGTTTTGCTGGTCTTCTTGGAAGCATTGCGGGCAGTAGAATCACAATGGTGGAGGAGAATCAGATCTCCCTCTCTGGAGGCTTTTTAGTGCGGATTTCATCTACATCCATATGATGGAAGGTATAACTTTCATTTTCTGCACTTCAGTTTGGCCATTTTGGCCCTTGAATGCAAAATTTAGTTTTGGGCTTCCACGCATTCTTTGCAGTCTTTAGGTTGAAGATGACCTATATGCACATTCTATTTTTTGATCCGGAAAATATTTCCTTTCATCATTTTCTCAACAATTCATTTTCCAATTGAGGCAATTTTAGACGTTGTGGAAAGCTTGTGATATTGTCGTGGTTGTCTTGCAAATGGATGGTCATGGAAGGCGATGACACATGGACCAAGGTGTATCCAAGGTATGTATACTTGCTTCTTTGGTTGAATTTGTAGAAGAAGGTGTCATAGTGGTGCAGGTAGGATCGTGG
The DNA here is from genome assembly GCA_963693085.1 of Alisma plantago-aquatica. Taxonomy (NCBI): domain Eukaryota; kingdom Viridiplantae; phylum Streptophyta; class Magnoliopsida; order Alismatales; family Alismataceae; genus Alisma; species Alisma plantago-aquatica. The sequence goes on along the minus strand of OY856414.1, from coordinate 737,864,591 downwards.
GGAACCACTCTCTACTAAGAGATTCATCCATAATATGGGCATGTTCAGATGAATCCGCATCATCGAGGCTGTCGAGAGGGTGATGAGGTATAATTAGGAAACTTTTCTTCCATGATACTTTCTTTCTACTTTGCCGAGCTTGAATCGAGATTTTCACCATTTAGCGGTGATTTTGAGTTTGTCTTCCGCCTCATTTCTTTAGGGTCTCGGATTGTCCCATTGGAATGAGTTGGGGTATATGCATGATAGATTAGTTTTTGAGGAGTTAAGAGTTTTTGGAGGGGATTGGCTTTGGTAGCATTGACCAGTGTGGGATCATAGATAGACCATATCTCCTTCCTATAATTGAGCACTTTTGCTTGGAGACTAGTACCTTTCATTTTATTTTTTGTGAGGTGGATATCACGTCGAGTGAGTTTGTCAAGATTATTAGGTTAGGGTTCAATGGAAGTCCAATTAGTTATCTTCTTGACCGATAGGAGTGGGGTCACAACTATGTTGTTGGGATTCTAGGAGTGAACCCTAGAGATATTGAGATGGATTCTAAGCATGAGGTCAAGTTTACTTGCTTGAGGTTCACCTTATACAAGATATAATTTGGTTGCACCATAAATCATTGAGCCCCATTTTCTTTGTGACTATGATGATAAACTCCCATTTGGCCCTATTGTAGGCTTTATTAAAGTCATGCCTTATCACCAATAATCCTTTCTTTCCTTTTGTCTTTATCTTCATGGAGTGGAACATATGGAAAGCCACAAGAGCATTATCAATAACATGTTTCCCTAGTATGAAGGCACTCTGATTGGGAGACCCATATTTTCATGAAAAGGATTAACGATGTTACCCATAATTTTGAGATGATCTTATAGACTGTATTGCATAGATTTATCAGCATGTAGTCATTCATTCTTTGTGGTTCTTTTGATTTATGTATAAGGATAGTATTAGCCATATTGATATCATCAATATTTGTTCTCCTTTTCACCATCCCTTAATACAAGCATCTATATCATCCCCCACTATGATCCACTTTGTTTGAAAGTCACTTACACAAAAATGATCAGGGCCAAGGGCTTTGTTGTGGTGCATGATAAACACATCTTTTTTGATCTCCTCCACACTAGGATATGTTTCAAGAAATTTGTTAATATCTTCATTAACCACTTTTTCTTAACCCTCAATGCTTTGTTCATTTCAATGACACTAACTGACATAAATTTATTAGTATAGTAGTTCTGGACAATTTTTCCATCTCCTCAAGTTTTATTTCTAGTTTCCCTCATTGTCTTTAATACCTTGGATATTATTTCTCCATCTCCTCTATGATTCTTTGTTGTGAAAATAACATGTGTTCTGGTCCCCCCTTGTGCATCTATTTTATCATATCTCTTGTGAACTAGTATATCTCCTTCTGCTTTTGCACTTTTATATAATCTCCTTGCTTTGGTAGTAAACCAGCTCCTTTGTAGCCTTATCTAATTTTCTATCAATCTCTGCAAACTTTTCTTTCACCCAGGAGACGAGCTCCTAAACACAATAGCCAAATATATCAGAATTATTGTTGTGTGGAGTGTTTTCCTAGATGTAGATATGATATCTTGCATTATGGGTCATCTAACCAAAGATCCTTCATTTTGAGCTGGTGGTGCTTCATAATATGGACATGGTCATAATCCAAATTTATAATATGGACAATCTTGGCCAATGAATACTTCCTTTTCCATGCCGAGAACACCAAAGCCATGTCCAATCCTTCCATTATAGTCATCTTCAGTGTCTTGTAGGATCCCACACACACACACACACACACATAGAGAGAGAGAGAGTAACAAGCTCACCAAAAGTAGTAAACAAAAAAACCTCTTCATGTTTCCATCCATGGATCTCATCAATAATAATAATAATGAAGGAACGTGTGAGTTTATATCTTCATCACGGAGTAGATCCTATGACAGAGCTCAGAAATATAGAGCGCGAAGGTGATGACAAAGTTTATCTCCTCATGTGGCCACCAAAGTGTCCACGTCTCAATGTCATCCACACAAATGATAGGGAACTCCATGTTGTACTCCAAGAACCATCTAGAAGGAGTTTCCTTTTTGTTGGCAATGTGCTAGCATTGCACAACCTCTCCTTTACCCTTCTTTCCTTGATGGAAATGTAGGCTGGTCAAAGGTCATTTAGAGGTGCCTCCTTTTTCTCACGAGAGTTGCCACTCAAGAGTTTTGAAAGGGTGTTAGACACTTGAGTATAAAATCTTGGCTGTCATAACCCTATATGGGAAAGGCAGGGAAGCAAATTTCTAATAAACTCTAGGAAATGAAAAGACATGACAGTGATTTTTCAGAAGTTGCCTTTGGTCAGTCTGGTCAGGAAACCAACCTCAGTTTCATCAGTTAACTGAACTCAATCCAATCTATTGATCAGGCTTTCCATCCTATCTATTGAAACTCGCATGGTCATTCGACCATACTCAGTCTGATTGGTTGGTCGACCTAGTACAATTGGGCTATTGGACCCATATGGTCGACCGATAAACCTAGACTAATTGGCCCATCAATGACTTAATTAATTTCCTAAACCTTTTAGCAACCAATTAATCATATTCTCATGATGAAATTCCTCTTCATTATGCATCCTATTGTGTGTGACCCTAGGGGCTTTAAATTACATTGGTAGTTATATTGATAATCATATTATTCTTTCATAGACAATCATTGATATTTAGAAAAACTTCATTGTCACCGATGTAATTGGTGAAGTTGAAGAATAACTTCAACCTAGTATTGTGATAAGTATTATGGTGACTGTATAATCCCTTTGTCACATATATCTAGATGGAGTGATGCATTTTTCTTGCTGGTCAAGGTCCCTCGCTTGTGAACAATCACTTATGAATTAGTTCCATCTAGAAACTGAGATATGGAAATTCATCCTCTTATCATTCAATCTATGTTCCTTGAACTAGAGTAGACTATTTGAAATATTCTGAGCTCAATATCAATATTGACATGCATGAGCATGGCCATGCATTTCATAGTCTCACTTATAAAGTGACTAAGATATCACTCCTAAAGGAGGGACACATTCCATCTATATCACTCACAATATTCCCCATGTTTCATAATGTACCCAATCACCATCATTCTAGAAACTCGTATTTTAGAGCATGTTAGGCTAGAAACAAAGTACATAGAATAACATGTGATTATTGTTGTGATTTGAAGTCTAAGGATCATAGTCACTACTATCACATTGAGATATGAATCTTACAAGTCATCATATGAGTTTCATGTGTCAATCTCAAAGAGAGTCTGTCTAGTAAAACTTGTTTTCTAACATGTACATGTGTATTTGAGTTGACATCCAATATCGGAACTAAAGAGACACAATCATCACTCACCATACATGCTAGTCTTGTATATTATAGGTGTCTTATATTATTAACAATAAAAACTGACTAAGGACATAATAAGAATGAATACTCTTATTATACATATGATCTTATGTTTAAATCCTCAACCCAAATCACATATCATCAAGTTAAAGCATTCTCAGTACATTATTAGGTTCATTCATTATCTCAATACTGAAACAAACATAATAAGTGCAATTACCCTTTATTAATAATCAAATCAATTCCAAAGATCCCTTTTAAAATTATCACATGATGGCTCGTAGGGTATACAACCAACAGTCTCCCACTTGCACTAGAGCCAATCACCTATGAACCCTAGTTCAATTAATCTAACATGACCATAATGCTTCTGATGTGAAAGTACTTTAATATGGGGATCAACAATGTTGCCTTCAGTTGTCACTCTACAAATCTTCACATGTTTGTATTGTATGATCTCATATATGAGATAATAGTGTTGTAGTATATGTATGAAACTCTGATGTGATTTGGGATCCTTAGCTTGTGTGATATGGCCCCATTTTTGTCATAGTAGACTCTATTTCACCTTTAATGGATGGAACCACTCCCAAATCACTAATGAACTTCTTTATCCATATAGTTTCCTTTGTTACACTAGAGGTAGCAACATACTTAGTCTGTAATGATCCAGAATCTAAAATCATGCCCTATTCCATGATTAGAAAGCTAGTGAGGTTTGTTTTACATAATAATTTAAATACATGCTAACATATAAGTTAATTTATGAAATATATTACATACATTTCTTGCTAACTAATACTCATATGATGGAGGAAAATATGATGAATACATGTGTTAAAATGACTATTGGAGTTTTCATGTACAATCATACAAATGAAAGTGGAATAAATAAATAAAATATGTTAATTGAGAAAAAGGTGAATATTTGTGCATAATAATATATAAGTCTTTTTGTAACAATGTTAACTAATAGGAATCCATTTGGTAAGTGTTAATAATAAAGATAAAATATTTGGATGAAAATAATGGTAATATGTCAAAAATTATAATGGTGCCATAAATCATAAAAATAAATCTTAAAAGAGAAATATAATGGTAAAAATATTTTCTTTGGGTCCCAATTGTCTTGGGAGACAAGTTTCACATTGTTTGCATAATAATAGCTACCTTAATTATATTTGGAAAAGAAAATATGGTAAGAGCCAAAAGAATTAAAGAAATTACTGGAAATCTCCAAAAGTGGAATTAAACCTCAAATTTCAAATCCACATACTAAAACTAGCCTATGTGTTAATTTTCATCTTATTTGGACAAACTTGCATATACCAGTGTAGTTTAGGGGAGAGAATGTACATTTAAGCCCAAAATATTAAACGACATGTTAAATAACCCAAAAGGGAAAATTAACTATAAAACCATATTTTACATGTTTTATTTTGCTTATGGGTCAAGTTTCACATCTTTTAGGGGTTTTTAGATGCCTCAAATTCATTAAGAAAAGAGAGTGTATGAGATAGTCGAAAAGAATTAAATAAAATACTATAAGTTCCCAAAAGGAAAAACTAATGCCATAATTTAAATAAACAAATACTAGTTAGCCTATGTGCAAAATTCATATTAACTGGACAATGTTTGCACCTCAATCTCAGAAAGGAAGAAAGGGAAATAATTAATGTATCACTTTATTCAATTTCCGATTTGGAAATGTTTTTGATCATTTAATGTGTCACACGCCTTTATCTTTTTGACGCATGATGAGGGCTATTGGATCTTGATATCTTGGTTCTAGCATCATCTCCTACCTCAGTTAGGAGGAGCCCCCACATGTGAACAATGCATCAGAATGGTGTCTAAGTAAATCACGGATTTCTTGGACATTTCTTGATATTTTTTTGAGATTTTTTGTGCGTTGAATTCCTGTGAACAGTTCACATTAATCAGTATCTAACTTGTGCGCTATTTTCCATCATCAGCGAAATTCCCAAGTTTCCTCCCCGCGCTTTTGAATGATCTACACACATACACCACTATATACTATCACCCAAAAATATGATCTTACCATCATTTCACGACACCATAAGAAATCTTCCTCTGACTTCAATTTTGTCCAAGACTTCACCTAGCATCGTTGTGAGACCGTGGATAGGGGAGCATTTTTGGTAGTTCGTACTCCTTCTTCACCTCTTCTCGGGTCAATTTCTTTGAAAGTATGATTTCTTACCCTATGTTCTTTGTTTCTGTGCGATCACATCGTTGTTTGGTCACCTAGAATTGTTTTTCCCAATTCCACTGAGATCATGTTGTCCTGATCCTTGCAACCATGGCCACGACCATGCGAAGGGGATGAATTGCGTTGTGTGTTTACTGATTTACGCTTCTCTCCCCTCACATCAGATTTTCTTGTGTGAGGGAAGTATGGTCCTTTAATCACTTTCCTTTTTATTTTAACTGTGTTTTCTCGCATATATGATGGACACTTAAAATGAGGGCAATACCATCTTTTGGTTTTATCTATTTTCCAATATATTCAATAAAAATGTTAACTTGAATAATTCATAACTAATTCTCTATTTATCCAAAAATTATACAAAAATTTTGTTGGATCAGAAAATTATCCTCTATCTTTTGGTTCAATTTTCATTTCCTACATTTAGAGTTTCAATAACATGATTTTTACAGTTCAATAATCCATATTCACTTAATAATAATTGAAGAAATATTTGAATGGGTAAAAATGAGATCTTGGATCAAATCCAAGATCAGTAACCTTGTACCCACTTTCTAGACTAAAATCCTGAGTTAACCTAGGGTTTTGTCAGAGGTTTGGATTTCTAGAGTTTCACCAAATATGTCATTAAATCCTAGTTGATGAATAAATATTATATGTAGATTTGATTTGACTTTAAGTTTGGAAGATTAGGACTTTATCTCTAACTTAACACTCAAGTCAAGGTATGTTTGCATCTCATATTATTCTCTTTGAGCAACAAACCTAGTTGTCTCACTCTCTTGACATACTAGCCTATACAATCTCTCTCTTCTGAGAATTTATTACATGTGAAACATTCTACTTGATTATGAAATAATGATCATCCTATTTTGTTGGACTTTATTTTGACTCTAACTGATACTTTTATTCGTGATGAAAACCTAATGTTGCCACTTATGTGGTTGATGCTTATTTTGTCCATTTTTGTATGGAAACTTTATATATTCTATAAAAGACTACACATTATACTTTACTCTACATTTGTGCATGCCTTGTGATCCTATAGACTTAGAGTAGTGTAATTACATTAGTTTTTTGGTTGTGCACCTATGTTATATTTTTGGGATGGAGGTTGTGGTGCCCCATACCTGGGTTTGTGCCCACTTTACATATACTGGGGAGGTGTTTGTGGGCCATACTCTATCAAGTTTCAAGTTTGTGATCATTGGTCGCCGTTATTATTTATATTGTTCTAGTGCTATGCTTATCTCGCATGCATGTAGGTTATTGTTATTGTGATGGGTTTTTGCCCAAGATTTATATGTACTTGTGTGGCACAATTTTATGTTTTATTCAATGGCAAGTATTTGTCTTGTTTAAGATGTTTTGTAATTCATATTCTTTAATGACCACTTGGGTAGTCCTTTCCTTTTTCTTTGGGAAGCCTTTTTATTAGACAATCTTTATTTCTCATATTTCTCAATACTCGATTTAGTATGCACATACCAATGTTTATGATGGTTCATCTAATTTTATCCTTTTTATTGGGGTAAGCTTCCAACCCCAGGTTAAGGTCAAGGAGAAGATAACCAAGTTGGACCAACACCTCATCAAGTACAACTCAACCTTCTGGGAGATTTTCGTGAAGTGGTTAGATGACCCTCCTCTGATGTATCACCCTACATGGTGAAGTTTTAAGACAATGTCCAATTCTGTAATAGTTAGGTATTTTGACTCCGCTTCTAGATTTGGTTACTTCAATCATACTTTTGAATAAAATGAATTACCATTCCTTTGCAAAAAAAAAACTATAGTGTGTTTGATTTATGGGATGTTTCCTTTTTATTTGATTTAGTAGAGAGTGGATCCCCTCACGGGTCCCACTCCTTACAAGTATGGTATCAGAGCCATTATTTGTCAGTTATCTAACTATTTCAATCTTGTCTCCTTTAGGATGTTTACCTTTTTCATAGGTTTTTTATACCTAGTACCCTTACCTTGTGTAGGAAAACCTTATGGCGAGAGATAACTAATCCATTGACAACCTAGATGGTTATGAGACACCCCAAAACCTTAAGTATGGAATGTTGAAGATGGACCCTCCCTTTACCTCAGTGTCTCAGGTTACCCCTCCAACTAGAAGTCAGCCATCAGTAGGTCAGGATACCCTAGCCTCTACTACTGCTAGTGTGGGTACTATCATCTCTCCTAAATAAGAGCTGCCCTTGTTGTGACAGTTCCTGACCACAACCATGGTAGGAAAGTTGAACACTCTCCTGTGTCTGATATGCCAAAGGAGTACTCATTAACTGACTTCATGAGATACAACCACCTTACTTCAAGGGTGAAGTAGAACTGGAGATGGTTCATAAGGTTGATGACTGGGTTTTAGTCATGGAGTGGACTTTTGATCGTATAGAATGTCCTCCACATCACAAGGTTAGGTTTGCATCTTATGTGCTAGATGGATCATCTCGTCTCTGGTGGAATGGAATTGTGAGGACTCATGACATCTCTATTGTGACCTAGGAACAATTCATGGTGCTTTTTCATGGGAAATACATCTGCACTGCTGCCCTAAAGAAGAAGGAAGCACAATTCTATAGTTTCAAGCATGATTTCTTGTATGCTTCCACATATGTGCAAAAGTTTCTATAGATTGAACATTATGCTTTTGGACTGAATGAGGATTTAGGGTTGACCTACTCTTACAAGGACTCAATTACAACGTCGGTCATGCTCTTGTCCCACAACTTCCCCTGACTTTTCAACATATGGTTGATAAAGCTTTAGTTGTTGAGTCTTATCCAGGATATCAACCTAAGGAAGATGATAAAAAAAGGAAGTTCATAGGTTATGATCAGAAGAGGGACATGTTTTTTAAGTTTAATGGTTATCATCCTCTTGGGAAGTGTTCTCATGGTGGAAATCAATATAGACCTCGACTTGACTCTCAAGTTATATGCCATCATTGTAATGAGCCTGGTCATATTCGACCTAGATGTCCCCAACTTCGTGATGGATGTGCACCAGCCCAACAACAACAACCTCAAGCACCTCTTCAGAATAATGGCAATAATAATGGAGGAAGACCCATTTAGATATGTTCTGGAAGAGTCTTTGCTTTGAATCACCAAGAGATTTATGAAGAAGATCATGTTGAAAGTAACCCATAATATCTTAGTCATATTTAATAAAAAAATGCTTCCATGATTGCATGATACCTTTGAGGATGAAAGTGATGTAATTCATGAGTTTTCCAAAGACTATTCTTTAAACCTGTAGTGTTGTTTGACTTATGAGGTAAAACCTTTTAAAGGGGTGGAGTATCAGTAATTGATTAAGTTGGGAAGATTAGATTTTGAAGACAAAATCATTTGAAGGGGTGGAGTGTTGTAACAAACTAGAACCTAGAATCCTACCCTATTCCATGATTAGAATTCTAGTGAGGTTTGTTCTTTAGATGTGACCAAACAAGGATAAAATTAAAAGACATTTACATAATAACTTAAATACATGCTAACATGAAAGCTAATTCATGAAATATATTACATACATTTCCTACTAACTAATACTCATATTATGGAATATGATTAATGCATTTTTTAAATGTCAATATGAGTTTTCATGTGCAATCATGCAAATTAAGGTGGAATAAATAAATTAAATATCTTAAGTGAGAAAGAGGTGAAATTGCGTGCATGATAATAGTATATAAGTCTTTTTGTAAAAATGTGAACTAATAGGACTCCATTTGGTAAGTGTTTATAATACATATATAATATTTGGATAAAAATAATGGTAATGTGTTAGAAATTCTGATGGTGCCATAACTCATAAAAGAAAATCTTAGAAAAGAACTATAATTGTAAAAAATGTGTTCTTTGGGTCCCAGTTGGCTTGGGAGCCAAGTTTCATATGGTTTGCATAATGATAATTACATTAATTCTATTTCGAAAAGAAAATAGGATAAGAGCCAAAAGAATTAAATAAATTAGTAGAAGCCTCCAAAAGTGGAATTTAACCTCAAATTCAAAATCCACATACTAAAACTAGCATATGTGTTAATTTTCATCTTATTTGGAAAACTTGCCTATCTTAGTGTAGTTTAGGAGAGAGAATGCACATTTAAGCCCAAAATATTAAATGACATGTTAAATAACCCCAAAAGGGAAAATTGATCATAAAATAATATATTACATGTTTAGTTTGCTTATGGGCCATGTTTCACATCTTTTAGGAGTTTCTAGATGTCTTAAATTCATTAAGAAAAGAGAATGTATGTGATAATCTGAAAGAATTATATAAAATACAAAAGGTTCTTAAAAGAAAAAATTAATGTCATAATTGGAATCTGCAAGTCTTAATTTAGCCTATGTGCATAATTTCGTGTTAATTGGACAATTTTGCACCCCCAATTTGAGAAAGAAAAAAAGGGAAATAATTAATGTATCACTTTATTTGAATTCCGATTTGGAAAGGTTTTTTTTATCATTTAATGTGTCATGCTCCTTCATCATTTTCATATGTGATGCGGTCCATTGGATCTTTATTTGACAGTGTTGGCATCATCTCCTACCTCGGTGTGGAGGAGCCCCCACGTGTGAACAGTGTGTCGGGCTGGTGTCCAAGTAAATATCAGATTTCTTAGTTGTTTCTTGATCACTCTTTGAGATTTTTTGTGTGTGGAATTTGTGTGAATATTTCCCATTAATCCATACCTAAATTGTGCATTGATTTCCATCCTTTATGAAATGCCCAAGTTTCCTCCCCATGCCTTTGAACCCTATACACACATGCACCACCATATACCACCACCTATAAATATGAGCCTACCATCATTTCACAACACCACAAGAAATATTCCTCTCACTTCAATTTCATCCATGACTTCAGCTAGCACCATGGCAAGCTTGTAGATTAGCGAGCATCGTTAACAGTTTGTACTCCTTCACCTCTTCTAGGGCCAATTCCTTTGAGGGTATGATTTCTTACCCTCTGTTCTTTGTTTTTGTGTGATTGCATCGTCATTTGGTTGTCTCATTCTGTTTTCCCCAATTCAACCAAGACCCTATTGTGTTTCTCCTAGAAGCCATGGCCACAACCATATGAAGGGGATGAATTCCCATGTGTGTTTCTTAATTTACCCCTTTCCCCCTTCGCATCAAAATTTGTTGTGTGAGGACAATATGATCCTTTAACCACTTTCTTTTTTATTTTAACCATGTTTTCTCACATATACACTAGATGCTTTGTCCTATCATGCTCACATAGTTTTGAATGTTAAAAGGAGGGCAATATCATCATTTGGTTTCATATATTTTCCAGTAGATTCAGCACAAAATGTTAACTTCAATAATTCATAACTAATTCTCTATTTATTCAATAATTACACAAAAATATTCATTGGATTCAGAAAATTATCCTCTATCTTTTTGGTCCAATTTTTGTCGCCTGATTTCAAAGTGTTTAAAACATGATTTTTAGGGTTTATCAATCCATATTCACTTAATAATAATTGAATAAATATTTCAATGGGTAAAAATTAGATCTTAGATCAAATCCATGATCAGTAACCTTGTACCCACTTTCTAGACTATAATTGTGAGTTAACCTAGGGTTTTGCCGAAGGTTTGGATTATTAGGGTTTCACCAAATATGTAATTAAATCCTCATTGATGGATAAAATATTATATGTAGATTTTAGTTGACTTTAGGCTTAAGAAGATTACAACTTGATCTCTTACTTAACACTCAAGTCAAGGTATGCTTGCATCTCATATTATTCTCTTTGAGCAATAAACCTAGTTCCTCACTCTGTTGACATACTAGCCTATACAATTTCTCTCTTCTGAGAATTTCACTTTGTGGTTTATCCTATGAAGGCAATTGCAACTACATTTTTGGAGATCCTCACCATCTAGACCATCTAAGGAAAGTAATTAGTGGCTTGTCTTGTTGGGGTTTCAGAGAAGAAGCATGGATACATTCAATATCCACTACAATGGAGGAAGAGATAATGTGGATGTGTGAAGCATTGAGAATAGAAAAGGAAGAAGCAGAAATTGTGGTTCTCTCTAACAAAGAAAGGGGGATAGGAAGTGAAGACAATAACTAGTGCTAGTGGCCAAACTTCTCACTAAAAGGACATACAACTTTAATGCCTTGCAAAGAAACATGAACGAGATATATAATCTATAAAGGAGACTGACCAACAAGAAAGTAGAGAATGTCATGATGATCTTATACTTTGGGTCAAAGAAGGACATGGGAAAAATTGGGGATGAAGCCCCATGGACCTTTGACAACTTCCTACTGTTGTTGAAGGAAATAGAAGCTAACAATCAACCATCCAATCTGGTTATAAATGAGAACCCTTCTGGATATAATTCTACAACCTCCTTTGGGCTATAGAACGGACAAGTCCATGAATGTGATTGTAGGGATGGTGGGGAGAGTCCTAGATCTGGAAACCTTCAATACAATATGGGAGAGATATAGGAGGGTGAAAATTAAATTGTGGAAAAGCCACTCGAAATACAACAAGTGATGTAGGATCCAAAAGAAAATTGTTTCAGCATAGGCTTGAGGTACGAACACCTCCTAGTCTTCTATTGTGGTTGTGGGAAGTTGGGGGACATGCAAAAAGATTACACATACACTACAGACAAAGAACACAAAGAGTGGAGGCCATGGATTAGACCTACACAGAGGAAACAATAGAGAAAATAGGAAAGTCATAACTATAGAAGCTATAGAATAAGAGAGAGGTTTCAAGGCAATATAATTTCATAGAAGATGCATCATAAAAAGTATATAACCCTCAGCAACATGGATATACAAGAAGAGAGGAGAGGATAAGAAGAGGAGGGACCACAAGTACAAGCAATGTAGGATTTGATAAATCCACAAGGGGAACAAAGGAGACATCTAATAAAGAGGAAACTCAGTATAATACAAGTTTGTAGACAACCTCAACTACAACCAACGTCAAAAGAAATCACGACATGAATAGATTAATATGAATTAGATGGATAACTAGTACCCTTTGAGTAGGAAAGATATATATAAAGGTGTAAATAATCACAAGGGACCATACACACGTGAATAAAACATTAAAGGGGCACAAGGAAGTAGGGCTAAAGATAACAAAGGAAGAGTGCATAGAGGAAAGTAAATAACAATATGTGTAAGGTTAATGACAAAAGGTCTGAGAAATATCAAGGAAACTTCATAAATAAATGAAAATAGTATGAAGATTGTTAGAAAATTCAAAAGTGTGGGAGAAGGAGTAAAATCAAGAAGTGAATAAGGGACAAGCAAGGAGGTCACAGTTAAGAAAAAAAGATTGGGATTCATGACAGGAAAAGTAGGGAGCATAACATTGGCTGAAAGGGTGACTAATGCACAAAGAAGGTGATTACAAGTTGGTGTGGGAACCCTACTATACCAAAGTAGAGGGACTTGACATAGATCAAGACTGTGAAGGCCAATGAAAACTCTATGTTAGAACTGCCAAAGAGTGGGAAACCTTGGCACATGCAGGATCATTCAACAGATGTGTTGGAGGGAGTGTCCAAGTTCTATTTTCTTAATGAAAACAAATATCCAAGCTTCAACGCTAGAAAATTTCAAGATGAAATGTGGTTATTATAATGAGGTATTTATCAGTAACATTGGAAGGGTGTGTATCATGAAGTTGTGGTGGAAAGATGAAGAGGTGACATCATATCTTATTGAAAACACCACTTTTCTACCTTTAATAAAAGAAACTGGGGGAGGATGACTGGAGATTTATTGGCATACACGACTGGTCTAAGACACATCAAAAATATAAAACATGGGAAGTCATCTAGGAGCTTAATTGTGCCAGAATCATCACCACTATCTATATAGGGGACTTCAATGAAATAACCAAACTTGAGGAGAAAAAAGGAGGTGAAGTAGAGTTGAAAGGTATATCAACAACATTGATGAATGTATCAACCAGTGCTAACCTTGTGATGATACCTTGCAGTGGCAATATTTTTACTTGGATTTTAGGAAAGACATGTTGGTTGTATGCCCTCAAAGCCATCATGTGATGATTGTAAAGGGAAATTTGTAACTGACTTGATTATTAATAAAAGGAAATTCCACTTATTATGCTTATTCAAGTATTGAGATAATGAATAAACCTAACAATGTGCTAAGAATGCTATACTCAATGACATACGATTTTGGTTGAGGACCTCAACATGAGATCATATGTATAATAAGAGTACTCATTCTTTTTATGACCCTAATCATTTATTAGTGTGGATAATATACAACAACAATAATACAAGACTAGCATGTAGACTGAGTGATGACTATGTCTCTTTAATCGTGACATTAGATATCAAAGGGTACTTGTTAGAGAACAAGTTGTACCAGACAGTCCCACTTTGAGAATGACATGTAGAACTCATGTGACGATGTATCAGAGTCATATCTCCATGTAACATTGGTAATTGTGATAGTTAGACCTAATGTCACTATAGTAATCTCATGTTGTTCTGTGGACTTTGAAACTAGCCCAACATGCTCTAAAATATGATTTTAAAAAAGGTAGTGATTAGGTACAATATGACACTTGGGGAATAATGTGAGTGATTGAGATGGAATTTTTCCCTCATTTAGGAGTGATATATGGGACACTTGATAAGAGAGACTATGAAATGCATGGTCATGCTCATGTTAGTCAATATGATATTGAGCTCACAATATCTCGAATAGTGTGGTCTAATTCAAGGAACATAGATGAAAAGACAAGAGGATCACTTTCCATGACTCTATTTCAATCCAGATATCAGTGACAATGGGAATATACAGTCATTGTAAAATTTATCAAATTGACTATCCAGAGGAAGATGTTGAGAAGTGTTTTTTGTGTCTTTTCATTTCCTAGAGTTTATTAGAAACCCTACTTTCATACCTTTGCTATATTTAGTGTTATGATGACTAGGGTTTTAAACACATGTGACTGAAACCCTTTGCAAACTCTTGTGTGGCAACTCTTGTGAGAAAAAGGAGGCACCTTTTAGAGGCCTTTGAGTAACCATCATTACAATCAAAGAAAGAAGGGGAGAGGAGAGGTTGTGAAATTCTAGCACATTACCAACTGAAAGGAAACTCCTTCCACATTGGCTCTTGGAGTACAACGTGGAGTTCCCCCTCATTCAGGTGGATGACATAGAGACAAGAACGCTTTGCAGGACACGTTAGGAGATTGACTTTGTCATCACCTTCATTCTCTGTACTTGTGAGCTCCATCGCCAGTTGTACTTTGTGAGAAAGGTATAAACTGATAAACCCCCTTCCTACTATATCAATATTGACGAGATCCATGGATGGAAATGCAAGGAGATAATTTTTCTATTTACTACTTACATTTTTCTTTCCACACTTTCTCTCTCTATATAGTATCCTATAGTGGTATCAGAGCCACATAAACTTTTATGATATCAGGAATCAAAATTTATTTGATTGGATTTCATTTTATGTCATTTGTGTCATTACATATGATGTGAAGAATTAACTTTAAACTTACATATTATTTTAATTCCAACTACATTCACATGGATTGTCTCGTATGAAAAGATACAATCTTTATATATATATATATATGTATATATATGTGTGTGTGTGTGTATATATATGTATGTATATATATGTGTGTAAGATATGATATATCTATAAACCATACACTTTGTTGTCAAAAACATTTTTTTTGGTGAACATGTGCATGGTTATGGTCAAATATGCCTTTTTGTGCTTGATAAGGATGGATCCTTTTATGATTAACAATGTTTATCTTGCATGTTGAGCCTCATCTCCTTTATTCAACATGTAACGATTTCTATTCCCTCTACTTCCCTCTAATGTAACTCAAAGTTTACAAAAATTATGTAACAAAGCTAGGTATATAATAGGCTTTGGAGGACTTGGCGTGATAGGGAACCAAGTAGTGTCCATGGAGCCATTGAGCTACACAAATGTAGGTTGAAAATGTATGTGATGCAATGGACCTTAGGTGGATGGTAATCCTTTGTGGCTCCCAAGTATTACATTAGTATGGCCATAACCAATTTTGTCCTTTAAATGATTATGAATGTGGATTATTAGTATAATGTGTATATGATATATATTATAGGTAGTGATGTGTGGATATGTATATGTAAATATTAAAACAAACCTAAAATAAGAAATGAGTCTTAGATGCTTTCTAATAAGCAATACACATGAAAAACTTGACCCGCAAAGTGTGACCATGGTACACTGTCTATATCGTGGATGTGTGTGAATAGATATGTGGATCTCCCAAAGAAGGGTGCATATTCTATTGTATTGGTTTTTGGGTCTCACTTAACTAGGTAACATTAATAAGATTAAGCACCTAGAGGTATAAGGATGGTTATGACAAAGAGTTATGCATCTATCTATCAACACTACTACAGAACCTACCTTTAGTGTCAGTTATTTAAAGCCTTTAGTGTCGGTTTCTAAGCGACACCTATGTGGGCGACACTAAAAGTCCACCCATTAGGCGTCGGTACCAAAACCGACACCCAAACACTTCACGCGCCACTGAAAACATGCCATCATGGGACTATAGGCGTCGGTTATTAGGTAAGAAACCGACGCCCAAACCCTTCGCGCCACAGAAAGGGCGCCATCTTGGGCACTATCAGTGTCGGTTTTTTTTACAAATAACCGACGCCATATATCTTCACGCCATAGGATATAGACGCCAGTTTATTGTAGGAAAACTGACACTATATCGTTATGTGTCAGTTATTTACAAATAACCGACACCTGTTGGTTTTTTTTCTGTCAGTCTGCAGACCTGCTGTGGCTGGTCGTAGGATGAGAAACCTGTTCAGTTCAGTTATGAACTGCAGGTTTTACGACATCCATTGATATCAGCCGACAACAGGCCGCAAACCTGCAAAATTAACAATAAAAAAGTAGCACATGCATTTAGCAATGCAACCTGCAGTTCCATTTTATTTTCACACATTTATAAACATTCACACATGCTAGCAATCTGTAGTTCCATTCATTCACATTCACACATGTAGAAACATTCATATAGCAACCAACACTTTCATTCATTTTCACTCAGACACATGTAGAAACATCCAGACATGTAGAAACATTCACACATATATTATAATTCAGAAATTCATTTACAAAGTATCATTGTTTAGTCATTATTCGCTATCAGGATCCCAATTATATTTTTAAGCCCCCACTAATTGTATGGCTGTTGCCCATTCTTCTACTACTTCATTTAATTCTCCCGTCGTATAGGGAACATTAACATTTGGTAAGTCCTTTCCTATAATGGGGTCAGCTTTAAACACCTGTAAAGAGAATGATGTATATATATAATTAATGAGCTATAAATAAGATTGATATATTTCGATCATATTATCTAATGAGACTATATAATACCTGAGTAATACATTCGATATCCAGTACGGCATGTTTGATAATCATGTGCATATATCGCATGACATAGTATCTACATGCCCATCCGTTGTCTTGTATAGCACACTATAAATTCAAACATACAAAATATTAAAAAATACAACTAATTAAGCATTGTTCACATAAATAATATAAACATATATTGCAGTCGGGAACTTACTTTCACGTTCTTCCAAATTATTGGCTGGTTCTTTTTCGTGGGGACCTTTCCTCCAGCCTTTTTGTACTCCTCAAAACCCCTACATGTTAATGTAACACAGAACATTGCAATTAAATAGTAATGTAATAACATATGTTAACGGATATGAAACATGAAATATTTCTCACCGAAATATTGCCATTTTCATTATGTGTCCAAATCTTGTATTCAATTTACCCCCCTTAGGATCTAGATAATACACAGTGAACGACTCGGGGGCAATAACCAATAACTCCCAATGCTTACCCCTAGAGGAAAAAAATTTAAAAATTAATAACTCAAAATCCACAATAAAATGTAATTTTCTTAAGTCCAAATTATAATAAGCAAAGTAAACTTACTCTACATTGAATGGAGCCATTATCACCGTCTTCTTTTTTACAGCAAAATTTGAAAAAGCATCACAGCAGTATTGTTGAACTGATGTACGGTCTTTAGCTACTAGACTAATCAAGGATGGAATCAAAAACCCTACATGTTCGAATCCAAAATCTGCACATATGTTGTCTAAGTAGCTGCAAAATATGTATTAATTACGCATGCATTAATAAATAAGAAACCAGATCACCAGATCATACACAAGGTATATGGATGTATAAAGAATATCTCACCTTATCCATAGCTCTATCATAGATGTATTTAGCCAATCATATCGAAACAACTCCAAAATATCTTGTATAAATAGTTTTGTTTCGTATGACTGATCTGTAGAATCTGAATCAGAAGAAACAGTTATAGGGGAGTTTATATCATGTTCCCCTAACCATACTGCCATACCCCTACAGTTAGGACCTAACGGGACAGGTAGGTCCTGTGGAACCCAACTAGGTAATGCAGGAGGTGGGAGTGGAGGCCTAGATGCTATGGGTGTCTTCTTTTTAACCTATATATATAATAATTTCAGATCAACTGCCAGCATATACACACACTAACAATTGAACGTAATGTAAATTTACCACACCTTTTTAGTAAAGAAGACATACGCTTTTTCCCACAATATCACTCCGCCTACTGCCTCACCAAGCGTTTCACAATCTGGGTGGGCATATGGCAGTGGAAGATCCATCCACTGAGGGAATATATGTATCGGGCTCACCCGAATCCAACCAGCTGGTACTGGAGACCCGTGACACGTTTCCCCTGGTAGGGATGGGTAAGCCGACGCCTTTGCCACGACATATTCTTTACTTTTTAGACAACATGGCTTCAACCCCTACAAATTTTTGTGTAAAGAATGTTATATACATATATACATATCATCTTTTTTTGAAACGACTACAATTTCATATATACATATCATCTTGAATTAAAAAACTAGTTACTATGTCATAAAAATACTTACAGTGGATGTGCTAGGTGGTGGTTCTACATGATTACTCCCAACCTCTGCAGTAGGAGTAGGAGTAGAGTCTGTAGTAGGTATTGTCTGGTAAGTGGTAGTCTGAGATGCCTGCCACTTTTTCATTGCTTCTTCGAGTTTTTCTTCGAGTTTCCTGTCAAATAGCTTATCCACCTATACATGGATAAAAGAAACGTCAAATTCTAATTTTTGAATTCTCTTTTACAGTAACATCTACAAGGAAAAAATATGTTACCTCTTCTTGTGAAAGTCCCACTTTTGGGACATGTTTGCGCTGGGATGGCCCAAAAAAAGCTTTGATGCCCACACCAGCGCCTGCAGCCCTAACACGTCCAGGATGCTCTGGGTTACCCAGAGCAACTGTCAGCTCATCCCTTGTGCCCTCAGGGATGAACTTTCCTTGTTTCCTCAGCTCGTGCAGCTCCCGCTAATCGCCAAAACAAAAATTTGTACTTAAGTAAACAACACAAATAATCAATATTCGAATGATTGCTGTAAGAGTTGTATTTTACCATTTTTGCAGCCGCCTCAGTAGTTGCGGCCTTAGTTAATTCTCCCTTCTTATTTTGCCTCCCAGCTATCTAGACATCATGGTGAGGCAGAGGTGTGCTACCTATGGTAGAGGACTCCTGAGTAGCAGCAGACTGAGCAGCAGTAGCCTCAGCATGTAGTCTTTGGCGAACGCCTGCATACCCCTTTGGACCCATTTTGTGGTCATGCACATTCAGTGCACGTCTTGATCTTTGTGCCTCACTGAGGGCCTAGTTAGTATGCAAATTAATTATTTGGTTAGTAACACTAAATGTTAATCTTGAATAAGTGAATACAACATATATTAATTAATGAGATTGAGACTGACGCCTAATACCTTGAATTCATCAGTTTGTCTTTAAGCGACAAACGCGTCCCATTCTTCTTTGTCCAGGAAGTTCCACTGTTCAGTGGCTGTCTTCTTCCTCTTGTCGGCTTCTTTTATGTATTCTCTGGTGAGATTTGTCCTATAGTTCCTTAGGACTCTCCCACAGCGTTGCATCACGCATTTACGATGCAGCTTTTCATCCAATTCAAATATACTCTGCAAACTAGAATTGCTATTAACTAGTATCCAAAAATTTAGTAATCTACAAAATAGAATTGCAAATTAATAATAACTCACGCATAAATCCCTCCATATTAAATCTTTCTTCTCCTTAGAAACGTTATGCCAAGAATCTAAGCGACAACCGCAATGGCTACGAGTAACAAACCCAAGATATGAAATAA
Source organism: Alisma plantago-aquatica (assembly GCA_963693085.1). Taxonomy (NCBI): domain Eukaryota; kingdom Viridiplantae; phylum Streptophyta; class Magnoliopsida; order Alismatales; family Alismataceae; genus Alisma; species Alisma plantago-aquatica. Next base: position 737,844,643 of record OY856414.1, on the reverse strand, counting down.
ATGAATTGCGATTCACACCACATGCATTTCCTGCATTATCGAAATCCACAACAAGTTTGGGTCCATTGCCCTTTTGTGCAATTAACTTCTTCATCATAGTGATGCCCCTTCTCTTGTCAACTTTTTGGTGCTGTTGATCAAGTGCCTCAAGTGCTTTAGATGGTACCTGTGCATCATCAACCTAAAATTTGACAAAATAATTCACATTTACAAGATATAACTATAAATGGACATATAGATATAAATATATGATATATTTTTAAAACTTACATTGTGAGGCGGCGCATTGATGTCCTCACCCTCACGGTAGTCATCAGCACGGTCATCAGGAGAATGGTCAGCCATCTGCAAATTCACATTCAAATTGTAAAGTTCACATTGTAAAGTAGTAATTCAAAGTGTAAAGCTCAAATTGTAAAGTAATTCAAATTGTAAAGCTCACATTGTAAAGTAATTCAAATTGTAAAGCTCACATTGTAAAGTTCAAATTCACATTCAAATTGTAAAGCTCACATTGTAAAGTAATTCAAATTGTAAAGTTCACATTGTAAAGTAATTCAAATTCTAAAGCTCACATTGTAAAGTTCTAGCAGAGGCAGATGTCATTCTTATATATAATAAATGTGTACCACCTATCCCATTCTTGAATACCTAATCTCACTAGTAAGTGTATAATGTGTATTGGGTTTTCAAGAAAATTTCGGCAGCATTTCCCTGCTGTTCTCCAAGTACATATGTACTTAGAGAACAAACGGGGAAATGCTGCGGAAATTTTCTTGAAAACCCAACACACATTATATACACTTACATCCTAAGTGAGATTAGGTGTTCAAGAACAGTCCCAAACCTGGGACTATCCAAGATTTACTCCTAATGAGTAAATCTTGGATGGGTTTCTAGGCCAACAAATAATGTGTTGTCATTCTTATACCTAAAATCCTAGTTCTTCAAGTTAGGGTGATTATTGATGTCTTTAAAAGCATGATTGGAAATATATTTAGGGAAAAGTTCATCATTTACATTCCAAGCATGTGTGCATTACAGTTCATCATTAAGCAAAAGAAGGGTGATTAGGATTGTCACCAAGAATATAGCTAAACTATTAAACAATGATTATAGCTAAACTATTAAACAATAGACTTGCCACACATAAAACACCCTATACAACTATAAAACAAAAAATTATTAAGTATATATGCATGATACAATAACTATTTTGCATCACATTACAACAGACTTATCATTGATACCTTACTAACTTATTGCTACATTTACATATCATCACTTGATCAAAAATTACAGCAGTACATTTAACCAAAGTATGCATTCTAAAATCTATGTCATGATTAGTTCATGTAATTTACTTGGATATACAGCAATACCCGATTACTATGTTTTACATACAAAGTATGCATATTAAATTAACTAAGGCTTATCATAGAACATGTATTGTATAGACAATAGAGGATTCAGCTCAGTAGAAGCACAAAATCAGTACCTAAATCCTAAAATCACACCTTTTTAGCATTTATTCTAACATGTTTATGTACATCAATATGTGTATGAGCAGGCAGGCACCTTGAGAGAAGCAAATAAATTAAAAAAAAACGCCCAGCAGCAGGACATGCAGCTTGAGAGAAGAGGAGCAGAGGAAGAAGAAGAAGGCAGGGCAGGCACCTTGAGGAAAGAGGAGCAGTGGCCGGAGCAAGTCCTAGCAGCTTCCGGTGGCGAGGAGAGGAGCGGCGGAGAGGGTGGCGAGGCTAGGAGACCTAGCTGCTACCGTTGACGGTGGAGAGGGCGGTCGGCGGGCGGGCAGGCGGCGACTGCTTCTCGCAGTGATGGCGACGACGGGCGAGCATGGAGGAAGGAGCGGCGGCGACGGGCATTGGAGCACGAACGGCATGGAGGGGCGGCAGCGGCAGGGAGCAAGAAATCGCCGGAGGTTAGGGAAATCGGGAATGAAATAGGGAAAGGGAAGAATCGGTCGGGCTGGTGAGCTATTAAGTTGACAATAAGTGTCAGTTATTTAAAACAACTGACAACTAAACCTATAGTGTCGGTTATTTAGTTATGACCCGACACCTATACTAAGTGTCGGTTATTTAAAAAAACCGACAAATAAACCTATATTGTCGGTTATTTAGTTATGAACCGACGCCATATATAAAATTTTGGAGCCAATTTTGGAGCCAATTTTTTCGCTGGAATTTTGGGTTTGGCGGTTGAGTTTAGGTGTCGGTTGTTTATTAATTAACCAACACTTAATAAAAGCGGTACCTGTGTCTGTTCGACCTTCGTAGATTGGATGTCGGTTTATGTTATAAACTGACACTGTAGAGTTTAGGTGTCGGTTTTGTATACAACTGACACCGTAAAAAGTGACTTTATAAGCCATTTATGTAGTAGTGCAAGAGTTGCAAAAGATGCAATTGGTAATTATTACTACCTTAATAATTAAGTTGTGAGCATCATCAATGATTGAGTCATGACATAATGTATTTTGGGTCTTGTCTCACTAGAAGAATTGATGAAAATCTTCCTAATTAAAAGTGAGGGATATTAAATTGAAAAAAAATTAGTGGGAGCATAATTAATTGAAGTCCAAATCAAATTTTTATAATCAAAATTGATTTTCAATGACTCATGCAAATATTTTTCTATGTAGATCACTGCAAAACAAAAATAACCCTTTTTCCTTACAACTAATCCTTGAAAAAGAAAAAATAAATGAGATTAACTTTGACGACTAGTTCAAGACACTAAGACTTGTTCTCAGATATGAGTGTAAGCTCTATGTATTGGACACAACAATACCTACTCAACCAACTTTGAATGCACCTAGAGCGGAAAGGGAAGCTCACAAGAAGCATTTTGATGATGCTATGGACATCGAATGCATCATGCTATGCTCCATAAATAATGATCTTCACAAGCAACATGAAAATATGGATGTTATTGAGATGATAACACATCTCAAGAATATGTATCAAGAATAAGCAAGGTAAGAGAGGCATGATGTCTCCTAGGTGTTATTTAAGTGCAAAATGGCGAAAGGTGATCTAATGGACCCCATGTACTCAAGATGATTGGATATGTGGAAATTCTTGTAAGACTAGGATTTCCTTTTGGTCAAGAGTTGGCCACTGATGTGATTTTTCAATTGTTTCCAGATATATACAAACAATTTTTCATGTTATACAACATGAAAGTTTTGTTTGGCCATTAACAAAGCTACTTGGCATGTTGAGAATTGATGAGAGGAAATTGAAAGACAAGCCAGATTCCATGTTGATGGTCAGCTGAGGAAAATGGAAGCTCAAGGGAAGAGGCAAAGCCAAGAAAGGTTGTAAGTCTGGCCAGAAATCTATTGCACTTAAAGCTTATGGAGGAGTAGAGAAAGGAGGCAATTGTCACCATTGTCATCGGGTTGGACATTGGAAGAGAAGTTTCCCTATCTACCTTGAGGAACTAAAGAACAAGGAGGGGATAGATATCACCACTTTAGGTATATATGTTATAAGAATAAACTTATAAAATAATTCATAATGGGTGTTATATACCAGATCTGGATCTCACATATCCTCAAATATACATGAATTGAAAATAAGTAGACCCTTAAAGAAAGGGAAGGTGGAGTTACACGTAGAACATAGAACAAGACTTGTTGCCACTATTGTAGGAACATACTGTTTATCTATGGACAGAGGGCTTGTAATAGATTTAGATAACTTTTATTATGTACCTGCCATAAATAGGAAGATGAATTCTATTTCATATTTGAACAAATATGGTTTTGAATTACATATAAAATTTTTGATGTTCTTTTTCTAAAGAAGAGATCTTTTATGGAAGTGCCCCTATATCTTATGGTATTTGTTTATTATATCTTGAGGCACATATCTATAGCATAAATGCTAAAACACCAAAACTCGATGATTCAACTAAAACTTATCTATGGAATTGTCATCTAGGCCACACAAATGAGACATACATTTCTAGATTCAATAAAGATTGATACCTAGACTCGTTTGATTTTGAATCAACTGATACATGTGAATCTTGATTGTTGGGTAAGATGACAAAACCATGCTTTACTAGAAACAATAAAAGGGAAACTGACTTATTAGGACTCATACATATTAATGTATGTGGGCCTTTTAGTACAAATGCCAGAGGTGGATACCAGTACTTCACCACATTTATAGATGACCTTAGTAGATTTGGCTGTGTGTATCTAATGAAACACAAGTTAGAACTGTTGACAAATTCAAGGATTTAAAAAATAAAGTACTTAATTAACTTGGCAATAATTAAAGAACTTCAATTGAATTATTGTGGTGAATACTTAAGACAATAGTTTGAGGCCCTTGTGAGGGTTGTGATATTGCATCACAATGGACTCCACCTAGAAAATCATGAAATAGTGGTGTATCAGAAAAAAGGGATCATACCATGTTGGACATGTTACTATCCATGCTGAGTTTTATTGATCTTCCAATTTCTTTGTGGAGATATGCTCTAGAGATTGCAACATTTACACTTAACTACATACCTTCTAAATCAATTCAAAAGACACAATATGAGATATGGAATGGTAAAAATTTCCACTTTGTCTTTTACAAGGATTTAGGGATGTGAAGCTCATGTCATGAAATAGTTTTATGAAAAGCTTGAACTCCAAATTTGATAAATGTCATTTTGTTGGGTATCCTAAGGAAACCAAGGGATATTACTTCTATATTCCATCTAATAACAAAGGGTTTGTTACCAAAACTGATGTATTTGAAAAGGAATTCATTTCTAGAGGAACCGGTGGGAAGAAAATAGAACTTCAAAAGTTCAAGTCCAATATGATAACATTCAACCTATGGAAATTCAAAGGTCCTCAAGGGCTTGTTTTGAGCCAGAGATATAAGGATTTATCATTACTCAAGTAGATGATGTATTGATCATCGATGATGATGAAATCTTAACCTACAATGAGGATATTAAGGGACCAAATTCTAAGAAATGGCTAGATGTCATGAGATCTAAGATGGACTACATGTACACCAACAAGGTATGGACCTTGTTGGATCCAATTAACGAGGTAAAACCCATAGGGTGTAAATGGGCCTTCATGAATAATGCCAACTTGGATGGGGGTGCACAAAACTATAGAGGAATATTAGTAGGAAAAGGTTTCAAACAAGTTCAAGGTGTTGACTACGATCAAAATTTTTCAACAGTTTAACTGGTTAAATCCATTAGGATCATTTTTTCCATTACAACTATCATGACTATGAGATTTGCCAAATGTATGTTAAAACTACATTCCTTAACAAAACCTGCTTGAGGATTTGTACATGACACAACTTGAGGTTTTATCCCTCCAAATGAAGCCAAAATGTTTGTAAGCTGCAATGGTCAATCTATCAATTGAAGCAAGAATCTCAGAGCTGAGATCTTCATTTTGATGAGACTATCAAACAGTTTGACTTTATCCAAAATGAAGAGGAACCTTTTGTTTACAAGAAGGTTAGTGGGAGCATAGTAGTCTTTCTCATATTGTGTGTTAATGATATACGATTGATGGGAAATGGCATCCCTATGATGCAAGTGGTTAAAACATTGCTGGTAAATACCTTCTCTATGAATGATTAGGGAAGATTCATATATACCAGGAATAAAGATATATAGAGATAGTTCTATAAGTCTTTTTGGTCTAATCAAAGTACATGCATTTATAAAATGCTGAAGAGATTCATGATGCAATAGTCTGAGAGAGTAAATTTACCCATGTCACATGGAGTAAGTATCACTAGGGATAAATTTCCCAACTCTTCTAAAGAGAGTTGAGTCATGAATAAGATTGGATATGCATATGCAATTGGATCTATCATGTATGCAATGTTTTGTACACATCCCAACATCATATATGCTTTGAGCATGACGAGTCAGTACCAGTCAGATCCTAGTGAAGATCATTAGACTACTATGAAGAATACCCTTAGGTATTTAAGAAGAACTAAGGATCAATTCCATATTTATGGTTGTGAACAAGAGTTGGTTTTAAGAGGTTAAATAGATGCAATCTTTGAAACTGACAAGGACGACCACCAATCACAATCAGGTTTTGTGTTATGACCCCACCTTCCGGTAACCCCCAATTAAGGGAGACCGAGAGGTCGAAGCCGCACCCATAACTGCCAGATCAAAGGTTCAACAACTAACCAAGTACAATTATTAAATTTTAACAGACTAAACTGAAAAGTTGTAAGAAAATAAACTTTTGCATACCTTTTGAAAATGTGGATCTCTAGACTTCTATCCATATATGAATTTCTACTCTAACTAATCCTCCGTGTATTTCAATTCATGTATTTCTCAATATGACGATATACTGTTTGTCCTTTTGGCTTTGTACCTAAAACGCTGACAAACAAAATGTCAGTCAGCCGAAGCTGGTATGTGGGGGAAACAATAATCGTGCAATTATTCATAACAATGTATTGCAGCCAATTACCATTTAACAAACAATTTAACATTTTAAATATAACTACGAGATCCAGACATTTCCTATCCTTTGCGTTGTCCTTGCAGTGGACCTGGATACCACTTTTCTTATAGTAGCTCCCCATTAAACCCCTCATGGTCCCACCTATAGGTGAACCAGTTTCTAGGGTTGAGTCACATGGCACTACCCGTAAGTAGCCCACTCCTTAACTCATGGCATCCTAAAGGGTCTCATGGCACTACACTTGGTAGCCCAATTTCTAACCCACGATAACCTAGACCTTACTCTAGGTTACCCCTTTTTAGCCTTTACCAGCCACAGAGGTGGATTCGGATCTAAGCCAGTTATATATATATTCATAGTGATAATCATAGTCACTTTATAGTTGCATAAAATAAAAGACATCCAATAGTTATTTTCAAGCAATTGATAAAATGTTCGAAAATCACCGTGAAACTAAAGCAATTATTCATAAGTGTAACGACATACCTGTTCAGTAGATATCTCAATCTAATATCAATTCAACCAAGAAAGCCATCCAAGCAAGTAGTTCAACCACACACTCTAGAATCCTGAAAAACACATGTACTCTATTTACTACACACTTTATCAAGATTCTTTCTATTCAACTTGAAATTTCTTCCTAAGGTTTCTGTATCCATTTTAGGGTTTCGTTTTGCAATTAGGGTTTCCCTTCATCTTTTACCATAATAAACCCTAATTATCTCATCTATTCTTCAATATTAAGGTTATCTTAACACCATATAACCCTATTTTGAATTAAAGGCACCATTAGCCATTAATTAAGTTCATTAGGCCTCTTTTACATTAAGGCTACTATTTTATCCTTTTAATCCATGACAAGATCATTATACTCATTATCATCAATTCAAAGTTCATTATATTCTAATCACATATGAACTCGATTTACCATTAATCTACCTTTTATTCATGAGCAAACCCTAATTACTACATATAGGGTATTTATCCAAAATTAAGGACTTTTATGTACAAATAACTTAGAACCATCATTTAGCAACATATTTTCACATTTTCAAATTAAATATGATCTTATCCTCTTTTACCCTAAATTAGGGTTTCTAAATTATTTAATCATTCTCATATGAGGTAAAAACCCTAAATCATGTAATTTTACATCTAGATCAGGTTCGAATCTAACATTATCATTCAACATGTTATTAATACTTCAATTAACCCATTAAGCATACTAGATTCAACCTTTAATCACAAATAGGGTTTTTAACTTAACTTTAATGCATTTTTCATAAACTTATTGTACTTTTGCAATTAGGAATAGAATCAATATTTAACATCATTTGTATTGGATTCCTCTCATTCTCCTGATCAAAATACATATATTATTCGTATTTATCTGAGCTACGGTTTATTAGATATGAAATTTGCAAGGTTACTTACTTTGGGCCAATGATAAGCTGCCACGTCACCCTTGCCATGCAGCTCGCAAGTTAGGAAAACATAACAAAAAGTCCACTTTGCCCTTGAATTAACAATCTGTTCTTTATCACGCAGAGGAGTAGAATTGTCCAATCTCCCCCCCCCCCTCTTCAACCTTGCGTCGGCGGGTTACAAATGCCCTACTCACGGTTGGGCGTGATCCCTCCTCCCTTCCTGACCTCAATGACCACGAAGGAGGGTGACGTTGCCTCCGTCGCACCCTGGCGCACCTACAGGGCCCGCAAACAACTGTTGTGGTGGCGCGAGTCGCGTTGGGAGGACCTGCGATCCAGCCACCTTATGCATTCGTGCTTCTGCTATGGTGAGTCACTCAGGGCATGGCGGCTCCGGCTAGACCTTGCTTTGGCTTCTCCTCGTGACCATCTACCATCGCAACCCCACCTGGGTTCCTCGTTGCTCCAGGATCATGTAGCTACTCATGGTTAGGGTTTACAGATGAAAACAAGGCAGAAGAAGATAAGGAAGAGAGAGGAAGACGTGGGTTTTCTTCTTTGAACTCGAACCAGCGGGTCTATCCCTTTTATAGGGGTGGATATCCTCGCCCTAAGATGCCCATCTAAGAGGAAACAAGTCCTCTCCTATTAGGAAACCACCTTCCTTCATTGTGAAGAAAATCTTCTCTCTCTTCTTTGTTCTTTTTAATATCCTTTATTATTTGGATATTTAGGAATTCAAAAATCCTTTCCATAATTCTCCTTATTCTTGGCTTTTAATCCATTAGCCACGAAATTAAGTTTTCTTTTTAATAGAAAATACTCCCTTTTTATCAATATCACAAAATTCATTAATAATGCATCATATTATGCTATTATTTTGCAATTTTGGTATTTTCTCTTTCTTTCCTCTTTATTGGGACTCCTTGGATCCCAAGAAACTCTATCATTTCAAAATCCTTTTTATTGGATATTCATTATCCTTCTAGATGCATCTAAATGCATTATTCTCATTATTTTGTTTATTTCTTATTAAAATATCTCTTTTTGAGGATTTCTCTTTATTTTTCTTTTATTTTCCTCATTGGTATTCCTTTTAAAATTAGGAATCCTTGGGATACGAAATTCCACCAAGGATCACCCAATCATACCTCTTTTCATTTGTTTCCACATTTTATCATTATTTTCAATTTCTTTCTTAAAAAAGAAATATTTAATTGATCTTTTCTTTTCTTATTGCATTCTCTATGCAACTTTGGACTCCTTGGAACCCAAGGAACCCAAGAGGCACGAAATCCCTCTTTGGATTTGCCTTCTAGAGGTTTCCACATTTTTCCTTTCTCGAATATTCAATTATTCGTTTTCTAATTGAATTTTCTTGTTATTTGGGCCCAATAGACAATAAAGCCCACAACACAATCATTAAGGCTATTGTAAACGAAATCCATTTATTCAAAAAAATTGTATCATTATTTGTTCAAATATCTTTAATATGAGAAATTACATTTCTCACCAATTGAACCCAAAAATTGGGTTGTAACATTTTGTGTTTTACCTCAAAGACAGAGCTATGAGATGAAAAAGTTCCAAGCGAGAGATATTGGTTGATTTTACAGTAGAGATAATGTAAGGAGTGCGACCTGAGAGGGGATATACTCCCTACTAAATCAAATAAAAAGGAAACAACACTAAAAAAATTCACAAAGGGATGGTAATCTATTTTATTCAAAAGTATGATTCAAGTAACCAAATGTAGCAGTGAAAACAAAATATATAACTATTACAGAATTTGACATCGTATCAAAACTTCACCATGCAGGGTGATACATATGAAAACTAACTAAACTAAAGGATCAATGTAGGGTCATCTAACCACCTTGAAAAAATCCCCCAGAAGGTTGAGCTATACTTGATGAGGTCCTGGTCCAACTTGGTTATCTCTCCTTGACCTACACCTAGGTTTGCAAGCATACCCTAGTATAAAGGAGAAAAGTAGATGAATCAACATAAATGTCGGTATGTGCATAGCAAATCGACTATTGAGCAGTATGATAAATAAAGGTTGTCAATTAAGCAAGATCTCCTAAAGAAAAAGGAAAGGTCAACCCAACTGGGCATAAAATAATATGAATTTTAGAAGATGATGAACAAAAGAAATACTTGCCATTAAATAAAACACAAAGATTGCCACACAAGAACATATAAGTCTTGGGCACAAAGTCCATCACATTAATACTAACCTACATGCATATGAGATAAGCATAGCACTAAAATAGTATAAATAACAATGGCAGCCAAGGCTCACAACCTTCAAACCTAATAGAGTATGGCACACATTCACCTCCCCAATATATGTACAGTCAGAACAGAACCCCGGTATGGGGCGCACAACCTTCATCCCAAAAATATAACATGGGCATACAACCTAGAAATCAATGTGATTACACTACTCTAGGGTTATTGAATCACAAGGCATGCAAAAATGTAGAGACAATCTTTTATAGAATAGATATGGACAAAATAAGCATCAACTACATGCCAATGAAGTGGCAACCCAGTGGTAAAAGTGATGACGTAAGACCGAGAGGTCATGAGTTCAAACACAGACGACGGGATGAATGAATTTCCAAATTTGTAAAAAAAATAAAAAAAAGATAAAAAAGCATCAACCACTTACGTGGCAAAATTAGGTTTTCATCAAGAATAAAATTATAAGTTAGAGTCAAAAGATAGTCCAACAAAATAGGATGATCATTAGATCATAATCAATTAGAATGTTTCACATGGACTTGAGAGGTAGTATATAGTTTTCTTATAAAAATGCATCAAAGGATTTAAGGGAAGTTTGTGTAAAAGAATAGAAATAGTTATAAACAAGTGATATGATAATCATATAATGAGCATAATCATAATATTCTAGTTTTATACATTATTTAGGATATATGGCAATAACTTCATCAAGTCATTACATTCAATAACCTAAAGGGAGGACTTGATTTAAATGGAGTGTGTATTTTAAAATAACATTAACAAAGGTGTGTCATACGATGATAATTAAAAAAATCACTTCCCAAAATATTTTAGAAAAACATTTATTATGTTGATATTTGTTTAATGATATCAATAAATCCTAATATAATAATTCATTAATAAAATAATTAAAAAGTGGAAACCAAGTTACTTCATGTAGATGTGGGGCCAATTTTCATCTTATTCTAACTGCTTTATTCCTCAAATAAAAGTGGAAGTAATATAAGTTTTAGATACCTAATATGATAATTTCAATCAATACATATGCTTTAATAAAGTTTCTTGATTGTTTTTGGGTGTCAAACTCCTTCCCTATTTTTCTTGCTGGAGGATGTTAACCGGACTTCAATGTTTTGTCCCTTTGATACCCCTTTGATCGGACTATTGGGGTGTCGCCACCCATCTCTAGCCGAGAGTCTTTTCAGCACAAAGTGTAGTGACCTTCCTTTTTCTTCTTTCTCTCTCTCCACACCATAAACTTATGTGATTTGAACCCCATTATCTCTCCAACTCAATTGTGCAACGATTAATTCATATTTTCCCTTCTTGTTTTCCCTTTAGCAAAAAACCTAAAACTATCTTCTGTACTTCCTTTTTTGGTAACCCTGGCGTTTTAGCCCACCTATATATGATTGATTCCAAAGCATTCTCATCGCCTTTGGAAATTATTCTTTTGGTCAATGTTCCATGAAACCTTCCCTTGGGTTCCAACCTACCCCATCTTCTTTATTTTGTCATTGGGTTGGGCATTGCATATATGAGAAATTACCATGCAATTTCTTATTTGGAGGCCTTCTTCGCATCCATCACAAAAACCACTCATACTCTATGTTCACTATGGGATTGGTTGAGTTGGTATCCCCAACCCACACAACTTTTTCTTATCGGTTCCACCTTGTTAGAGTGCGCGAGACTCTCCTGTGAATCAGAAAGAACACATGTGTCTTTGTGCTAGGCTTCTAGATCATCTCCATGTATCATGTTGCCTCAAGTCTAGGTAACAATCTGACTCCACTTTTCCCCTCTTCCTCTATAGTTCTCTATCACAATAGTGTTTTCATCAAACTTTCCATGTTTTGATTGTTTTAGTGGGCATTTTTGTGTTCACTAACAACCTCATGATTAATCAAGGTTTCAATGATAGGTTATGCACTCTTTGGAAGCCTAGTATTCATATTTCAATGGAAAACAACTTTTTGAGGCTGTCCAACCATCTCATGACCTGTACAATGGCTGAGTTCGAGGGAACTCTTCAAACTCAAATTTGTCACTACTCCATTGTGATTAGCTTTAAAATCATGTTTTAAATTCATGATTTTCATTATTATGCTTGTGTTTGTTCACAAGTTTGAGCATATAATACTCATGCTTAATTTCCAGACACAATTTCCAAACATAATGAAAATGATGAGGAAGAAGTTTGAGAAAATAATCCTTAGGTTCACAAGTTTTGAACTCAAATTTGGCACTATCCATTGGGCCCCCTCTTTAAATCTGGGGTCAACTAATGAGGAAGAAGCTTGCCACCATGTAGTTGAATGCCTAATTGTCAAAAATAATGAAAATGATGAACAAAAGGAACAAGGAGCACACAGTGATGATAATGAGGTATCTCTTTGGACTTTCCCCAAAAAATAACTTATTGAAGTTACATCAAAAAATGTTGAAGAATTAGGAGAAGAGAATAAATTGGCCATCGTTGTTGATTCATTGAATGCAAAACTTACTAAGAGAAATGATCAATATGCAAGTGGAATGAAAATAATACAAATGATTGTTTCTCAAAATACTTAATTCAAGACTCAAGTTTCTTCTAATCTCTAGTGTCATGTTGATGATGATATTAATCTTCATGTGAATGTGGATTCAAATAAAAAAAATCCATGTTTAAAAATAATGTTTTTTTTTGGAGAAAGGTAAATATATTAAACCAAAAGGGGGGTGTATAGTAAACTATACAACAGAGCAAGGCACCCTAAGAAGGGCCCAACGAGCTGTGCATGGAGACTATCTACATAAACCCCAATAGATTCAAGTGTTCACCTCGAGATTACACAAGATCTCAGGTTTACAAAAGATATGCCATTTTAGTTCTTTAGCAAGGCACTCAAGCAGACCCTCAGCCATGTTCTCCTTACGCCGATGAGCCTTGTTGTTCCTTTCATACCAAATGAGGTAGCTGGTCCCTATGATGCACAGGTTGGCGAAGCCTCTACCATCCTTTGTCCAGTTAGTTTTACTTGTTGTCCACTCGAAAGCCTCCTCTAGAGAGGAAGGTATGTCCTGCCCCCACCCATTCTTGAGGCAAACTATCTTCCACAGTCATTTAGTCCAGCTGCAATAAAAGAAAAGATGTGATTTTGTTTCGGCAGTGACCTTGCACAGGGCACATTTGTCATTGACCTCTAGGCCCCATTTGATCATTCTATATTTCGTAGGCAGTCTATCAGGAATGGCTCTAAAGCAGAAAACGCTCCACTTCGGGCAGTGGGCAAAGCCCCACAAGCAGTCGGCCCACCCCAGAGCGAGATCGGTGCCAGTACTGGTGTTGATCAATGTTGAGTTGTCCCGTACGGACCATTCACTAGTAGAATCAACAGCAAACTGGTCACAGTTATCAAGAACCATCCTGCACATCTCCCTCCAGACCCGGGAAGGTCTGGTATTCTCCTGACTAATCATGTTGCACCCATACCATCTACTCATCCAACTGACCCAACTGTTCTCCTTTTCTTTCATGAATTTCTCGACTCTTTTCCTAGTCCCCATGTGCAGGATCTCGTCGGGCCCCTGGACCTGTAGGCCTCCTTCAGAGTATGGTTTTGCAATCTTGTCCCAAGAAATGGAGTGGGTTTTCCCCATCCATATAAAGTTTGCGGTGATGGATCTTAAAGTTTGTGCCACCGGTTAGGGCATCTCCCCCATACTAGCCCAAAACCTCACCGTAGCCTGAAGCACAGATCGGACTAGAACCAACCGCCCAACCATCGAGATGTGCAGCCTGCTCCAGTTGTCAACTTTGCTTCTAACACTATCAATGCAATCTTTAAAGTATGAAGATGAACCCCTGCCTGCCATGAGTGGGTACCCCAGATATTTAGTTGGGAAAGCCCCACTCTCCGTGCCAATGGCATTCTTCATCCTGTCCCTTCTATTATCACAAGATTTAGAGAAGAAGGCACGTGATTTAATGGCGTTGATGTAAAGCCCTGTGAGCCTACCAAACTTGTGGAGAACCAAGTTGTACTCACAGAGTCTTTTGACATTGCCCATAGAGAAAAGTAGGACATCATCTGCAAAAAAAATGTGTGTCATCACCTTAACACCCTTGACTTTATAGGGTTTGATGTGTCCGCTTCCTTTAGCATGGTTGATAAGGCCTGTGAACCCCTCCATGAACAAGGTGAATAAGAGGGGGGATAGAGGGTCGCCCTGGCACAACCCATTGGATGAAGGGAATAGACCAGCAGGAGACCCATTCACCTGCACCGAGAAAGAGCAAGTTGTGACACATTGTTTGATCATCGAAATCCAGCATGGGTAGAAACCCAAAGTCTCCATGATACCCCACAGGTAGTCCCAATTCACATTATCATAGGCTTTTCTAATATCGACCTTCATGCACACCTTGGCAGTGGAATCTTTCCTGTTGAAGTCATTAAGAAATTCTGTGGCTAGCAAGGAGCAGTCAAACATACTCCTTCCTTTGACGAATGCGTTCTGGTTCGGGGAAATGATGTGGGGTAAAACCCTGCTAATACATTTGGCAAGAAGCTTGGCTATAACCTTATAGAGTACATAGCAACAAGCGATAGGCCTATAATCAACTATCTCCCTAGCATTTCTGGTCTTGGGTATCAGCTTGATAAAAGAGTGATTAACAGCCCTAACCATAGCTCCTCCATGCAGAAACCATCTCACTGCCTTGCACATGTCATTTCTAATTGTTGTCCACATCATTTGGGAGAAGCGCCCATTAAAACCATCAGGCCCAGGGGCCTTTGAGTGATGAATTGAGAAGGTGGCTTCTTTGATTTCCTCATCTGTGGCCTCTTTGCAAAGGGATTCATTCATATCATCAGTGACTTTTCTACTCAAGTTGTCATCATCACTTTCGGCAGGAGTTAGGTAGTTGGTGCCATTATTGTACAAACTCTTAAAGAAGACAGTATCCTGATCAGCAATCCCCGCCCAGCTGTCAACCGTATCACCTTTGTCGTCGATCAGCTCATAAATGGTGTCCTTCATTTCTTTCTTCCTTATAGCATCATGATAAACCTTGGTGTTATGATCGCCATCCACAATCCATTTCAACCTGCTCCTTTGCCATAGCAGCAATTCCTCTGCTTTCTCTAGTTTCTTTACTCCGTCCTCCATCTTCCTCTCATCTTCTATAGCCGTATGGGAAGTAGGATTCAGCCTTAGCTCTGTCACAGCCTTGTCATAGTCTTCTCTAGCTTTGTGGAGGAGGTTGGGCACATTACTACAGAAACAACATTCAACGTCGCTTTTAGATGTGTCGGTTTTTTAGTAAATCTGGCACTGTTAAAATTCAATGTTGGTTAATAAGGACATCCGACGTCTATATTTGAAGACCAGCCAGACACGGGTATCGCTTTTCATTCAGTGTCGGTTGAAGAAAAGCAACCGACGCCTAAAGTAGCCCGCGAAATCCAATTTTTTTTAGCAAAAAAAAAAATTGTGCCAAAGTATCAGATACAATGTCGGTGCTTTACCTAATAACCGACGTTGAATGAAGATAAAATTTGTGCCAAAAATTATAATATGGGCATCGGTTTTCTTAGAATAACCAACGCTGAAAAGGGTGCGCGCGCCGTCCCCGCCAAAAAAATTAGGGTAAAGGAATGTCCAATTGACGTCGTTTGTCTTTGTATAACTGACACTTAATAATAAAGGTGTCGGTTGTTATGGATAACCGATGCCGTTTAGTAACTTAATAGCCCCCACGCACAGTGAACTCGATCTTCCCCCTTTCTTCTGTTTCATTGAGATTGATTTTGCTCCGACGATTCCCGACCCCTGCTGCGTCGCCGCCGCCTGCTGCTGCGTCACCTTTCGCCTGCCTGCGCGCCGCCGCCTACTGCTGCTGCAGCTTCTCGCCACTGCCGCCGCCTACCTCTCCTTCTCTGCTCGCCGCCGGCGCCCTCTCCTTCTCTACTCGAAGTCGGCGCCTCTCCTTCTATGCTCGCCTGCCTCCGTTCCGTCTCCTACTGCTGGTGTGCTCACCGCCGCCTCCGTCTCCACGCTGCTACCAACAGTAGGCCCTCCTTTCTTCATCACTGGTTCTCCTGCTCTTCTTCTTCCTTCTCCCTCTCCTTACCAGCAGCAACCACGGCTGTGTGGGCTGGCACGGCCGTGGCTGTGTTGTCCTACCACACGGCTGTGCTACCCAACACGGCCGTGTGGTTGGCCAACACAGCCACGGTCGTGCCAGCCCACACGACCGTGGTTGCTGTTGGTAAGGAGGGAGAAGGTAGAATAAGAGGGTATATATTCAAATAAAATCAATTATGAATTTGTGATTAAATCAATTATATGATGAAATCCCTATTGCATGATGAAACCCTAACATCTGGCTGAGTCTATTGCATGATGAAACCCTAACATCTACATGAATCCCTATTGCATAATGAAACCCTAACATCTACATACTCTATATGATACCTAAAATTGTGATGAAACCCTAACATCAATTGTGATGAAACTAGGATTGTAGGTATTGGAATGACAACATACATGTATTTGTTGGCCTAGAAACCCCTCCAAGATTTACTCATTAGGAGTAAATCTTGGATAGTCCTCGGTTTGGGACTATTCTTGAACACCTAATCTCACGTAGGACGTAAGTGTATAATGTGTATTTGGTTTTCAAGAAAATTTCGGCAACATTTCCCCGTATGTTCTCTAAGTACATATGTACTTAGAGAACATCGGGGAAATGCTGCCGAAATTTTCTTGAAAGCCCAATACACATTATACATTTACTAGTGGGATTTGGTGTTCAAGAATGGGATAGGTGGTACACATTTATTATATATAAGAATGACAACACATGTATTTGTTGGCCTAGAAACCCGTCCAAGATTTACTCATTAGGAGTAAATCTTGGATAGTCCCCGGTTTGGGACTATTCTTGAACACCTAATCTCACGTAGGACGTAAGTGTATAATGTGTATTTGGTTTTCAAGAAAATTTCGACAGCATTTCCCCGTATGTTCTCTAAGTACATATGTACTTAGAGAACAGCGGGAAAATGCTGCCAAAATTTTCTTGAAAACCCAATACACATTATACACTTACTAGTGAGATTAGGTGTTCAAGAATGGGATAGGTGGTACACGTGTAATTGTTGGCCTAAAGTTTTAACCATGCAAAAACTCTAATCTATTAACCCTAATCTTGTTGTAATATATACTTGTTTTCTCTTTGATCATAGAATGGATAGATCATGGATGTCCATTGGCAATCGCTGCACCCCAGAGTTTATTTCTGGTCTTGACCAGTTTATTAGATTTGCCGAGGAACATAGGAAACAACCTGGAGATAGGTTCTACTGTCCATGTAGGCATTGCGGTAACAACTTGAAAGTCAGCACTGGTGACAAAATCAAAAGTAATGTCATGTGTAACGAGATTATACAAGGCTATACAGAATGGCATTCGCATGGAGAGATTTCAAACCGGAAACCAGTGGATGTCGATAGCAGTGCTTGTGTGCAAGAAGAAATTGCCTACGATGACGTAGATGTGAATGAACCAGTTCCAGTAGACATCGTTGATGCGATGCTGGATAGTTGTGGGGTAGAGCACACCGATCCACCTCCCATTTTTAGAAACATTGTGCATGATGCTGAGATATCGTTATACACAGGTTGTACTAAGTTTACGAAGCTTAGTGCTATGTTGAGATTGTATAAGTTGAAAGCTAACAATAGATGGAGCGACAAAAGCTTCACGTCATTGTTGTCTTTGTTGAAAGAAATGCTTCCTGAAGGAAACGAGCTGCCAATCTCAACATACCAGGTAAAGAAATTGTTGTGCCCAATGGGAATGGATGCCAAGAAGATACACGCATGCCTGAATGATTGTGTATTATTTCAAAAGGACTATGTGGATTTGAAAGATTGTCCAAAATGTGGTGTGTCACGGTATAAATTGACGACTTCGGGGGAGTCCAAAACTGGTTCTCCTGCCAAGGTGATGTGGTATCTACCTATAATATCACAGTTTCAACGCTTGTTTGCCAATCCGACAGATGCGAAGAATTTGAGGTGGCATGCAAATGTTAAGAAAAATAATGATGGGATCCTACGACATGCGTCTGATTCCCCATAGTGGAAGAAGATTGATCTATTGTAACCTGAATTTGGTGAAGAAGTCAGGAATCTAAGACTTGGGCTTTGTACAAATGGGATGAATCCGTACGGGACATTGAGCAGCCAACATAGCACTTGGCCAATCATGCTTGTTATATACAATCTTCCTGCCTGGTTGTGTATAAAAAATAAGTACGTAATGTTGTCGTTGTTGATATCGGGCCCTAAACAACCTAGAAATGACATTGATGTTTATCTTGAAACTCTGATTGATGACTTAAAGAAACTCTGGGGTGAAGGTGTGATGACCTATGATGCTTCATGAAGAGAGACATTTCGTTTGCATGCTATGATGTTTTACACTATTAATGACTTTCCAGCATATGAGAATTTGTCTGGATATAGTGTCAAAAGAGCTAAAGCGTGTCCTATATGTGAAGAGAACACTGATTCAACAAGACTAAAACATGGCGGTAAGACTGTATATCTCGGTCATCGAAGGTTTCTTACAAAATTCCATCCGTATCGTAGGAAGCGCAAAGCATTCAATGGATTGAATGAGGAACGGAGTGCACCTAAACCTATACCAGGGGAGGCTGTTTATGAAAGAGTAAAAGACTTTGTCAATGAATTTGGTAAGAGATCACAATGTACTATGGCCACACGGAGTGACAAATCTTTATTCAAGAAGAAGTCAATATTTTGGGATCTTCCTTATTGGAGTTCTTTGACATTCAGGCATTGTATCGATGTCATGCACGTTGAGAAAAATGGTTGTAATAGTGTCATTGGTAATTTGTTGAATATACCAGGTAAGACTAAAGATGGGATACAATTCAGACTGGACCTACGTGAAATGGGAATAAGGTCAGAATTAACATAATTTCGTGAAATGGAAAATCGGAGAACATACTTACCTCCCGCTTGTTACACATTGTCTAGAAAGGAGAAGAAAGCTTTTTGTGAATGTTTGGTAAATGTTAAGGTGCCACAAGGTTACTCATCCAACATTCGTAGATTGGTATCAATGAAAGATCTGAAGTTGATAGGTCGTAAATCTCATATTTGTCACTCTCTAATGCAACAAATATTGTCTATGGCAATTAGATCTATATTGCTGAAGCATGTAAAGTTTGCAATCACCAGACTTTATTTCTTTTTCAACAGTATGTGCAGCAAAGTTATTGACCCTGATACTCTCGATAAATTGCAAAGAGAAGTGGTTGTTACCCTATGTCAGCATGAGATGTATTTTCCTCCGTCGTTCTTTGATATCATGGTAAATCTTGTTGTCCACTTGACTAGGGAAGTGAAAATGTTGGGACTAATTTTCTTGCATTGGATGTATCCTTTTGAACGATACATGAGCATTTTTAAAAGTGATGTTCGAAACCGTTATCGGCCTGAAGGGAGTATTATCGAGGGTTATGTGGCGAGAGAGGTTATGGATTTTTGCAATGACTTTCTCAGTGGTAATGACACTCCTGATAATGACAAGAATATTGACGAGCAATTTGGCAAAGGAATTTTGGGATCACGTGTGAAAGTAATCAGCCGTGAGCAGTTGGAACAAGGTCACTTGTATATTTTACACAACATGGATGAAGTGAACGTTTATATCGAGGAACATACCAATTTCATCAAGAGACAATATCATTGAGCCAATACAATGTGGCTTGATAGAGAGCATAACAAGACATTTATTAAGTGGTTTAAAGATAAAGTCTTACATCAACTATCTCAAACACCAGATGATATTACTGAAACTATCAAATGCCTCGCCTTTAAACCAAAATTGACTGTTATGTCTTATGAAGGGTATGACATTAATGGATTCGCATATTACACAAAGCACCAAGATGATAAGAGTGTTGTCCAAAATAGTGGGGTCACCCTTCAAGCATCGACTATGTTTTTTGCAAGTGCAAAGGATAAGAGTCCATGTGAAGCTAAAATGTCATATTACAGTGTCATTGAAGACATATGGGAGTTTGACTACATAGATTTCAGAATTCCGCTCTTCAAATGTAATTGGGTTGATAACACCAAAGGAGTTATAGTGGATGAATTGGGTTTCACTTTAGTGAACTTTGAAAAGATTGGCGAGAAGGGTGAACCATTCATATTGACATCACAGGCGAAATAAGTATTTTATATCGATGATCCTGCAAATGATAAATGGTCGGTTGTTCTTCATGGTAAAAGACAGTTCATTGAAGATCCTATAGATGAAGAACAGTACTATGATAAGTATGATGACTCCAGTCCATTCTCAGTTGGGTTGCCAACACCAAAAAATATTGAAGCTAATGATGACTTGTATGTGCACGGAGATCACAATGAAGGATTGTTAATTAATTGATAAAAATCACAATATTAGAGGCATGTTTATATTTTTTATATGTTTTATTTTTCTGAATGTGAACTTTACAATGTGAATTACTTTACAATGTGAGCTTTACAATGTGAATTACTTTACAATGTGAATGTGAACTTTACAATGTGAGCTTTACAATTTGAATTACTTTACAATGTGAATGTGAACTTTACAATGTGAGCTTTACAAATTGAATTACTTTACAATGTAAACTTTACAATGTGAATGTTAATTTTCAGATGGCTGAGCATTCTCCTGATGATCGTGCTGATGATTACCATGAGGGTGAGGACATCAATGCGCTGCCTCACAATGTAAGTTTTAAAAATATATCATATATTTATATCTATATGTCCATTTATAGTTATATCTTGTAAATGTGTTTATTTTGTCAAATTTTAGGTTGATGATGCACATGTACCATCTGAAGCACTTGAGGCACTTGATCAGCAGCACCAAAAAGTTGACAAGAGAAGGGGCATCACTATGATGAAGAAGTTAATAGCGCAAAAGGGCAATGGACCCAAACTTGTTGTGGATTTTGATAATGCAGGAAATGCATCTGGTGTGAATCGCAATTCGTTTGTTTCATATCTTAGGTATGTTACTCGTAGCCATTGCGGTTGTAAGATAGATTCTTGGCATAAAGTTTCTAAGGAGAAGAAAGACGTAATATGGAAGGATTTATGCATGAGTTATTATTAATTTGCAATTCTATTTTGTAGATTACTAATTTTTTGGATACTAGTTAATAGCAATTCTATTTTGCAGAGTATATTTGAATTGGATGAAAAGATGCATCGTAAATGCATGATGCAATGCTGTGGGAGAGTCCTAAGGAACTATAGGACAAATATCACCCGAGAATACATAAAAGAAGGTGACAAGAGGAAGAACATAGCCATTGAACAGTGGAACTTCCTGGACCAAGAAGAATGGGACGCGTTTGTTGCTTCAAGACAAACTGATGAATTCAAGGTATTAGGTGTCAGTCTCAATCTCATTAATATATGTTGTATTCACATATTCAAGATTAACATTTAGTGTTACTAACCAAATCATTAATGTGCATACTAACTAGGCCCTCAGTGAGGCACAAAAATCAAGTTGTGCACTGAATGTGCATGACCACATAATAGGTCCAAAGGGGTATGCAGGCATTCGCCAAAGACTACAGTCTGAGGCTATTGCTCAGTCTGCTGCTACTCAGGAGTCCTCTACTATAGGTAGCACACCTCTACCTCACCATGATGTCTGGATAGCTGGGAGGAAAAATAAGAAGGGAGAAATAAGGAAGACAGCAACTGCTGAGGCAGCTGCAAAAATGGTAAAATACAACTCTTACAACAATCATTCGAATATTGATTATTTGTGGTGTTTACTTAATTACAAATTTTTGTTTTGGCGATTAGAGGGAGCTGCACGAGATGAGGAAACAAGGCAAGTTCATCCCTGAGGGCACAAGGGATGAATTGACAGTTGCTCTGGGTAACCCAGAGCATCCTGGACGTGTTAGGATTGCAGGCGCTGGTGTGGGCATCAAAGCTTTTCTTGGGCCATCCCAGCGCAAACATGTCCCAAAAGTGAGACTTTCACAAGAAGAGGTAACATATTCTTTCTTTATAATGTTACTGTAAAAGAGAATTCAATAATTAGAAGCTAACGTTTCTTTTATCCATGTATAGGTAGATAAGCTAGTTGATAGGAAACTCAAAGAAGCACTGAAAAAGTGGCAGGCATCTCAGACTGCCACTCAACAGACAGTACCTATTATGGCATCCTGCTCTACTCCTACTCCAGAGGTTGGGAGTAATCATGTAGACCCACCACCTAGCACATCCGCTGTAAGTATGTTTATGACATAGTAACTAGTTTTTTAATTCAAGATGATATGTTTTCAAGATGATATGTATATATGAAATTGTAGTCGTTTCAAAAAAAGATGATATGTATATATGTATATAACATTCTTTACACAAAAATTTGTAGGGGTTGAAGCCATGTCGTCTAAAAAGTAAAGAACATGTCGTTGTAGAGGCGTCGACTTACCCATCCCTACCAGGGAAAATGTTTCACATGTCTCCATTACCAACTGGTTGGATTCGTGTGAGCCCGATACATATATTCTCCAAGTGGATGGATCTTCCATTGCCATATGCCCACTCAGATTGTGAAATGCTTGGTGAGGCAGAAGACAGAGTGATATTGTGGCTAAAAAAGGATGTCTTCTTTACTGAAACTGTATGGTAAATTTACATTACGTTAAATTGTTAGTCTGTGTATATGATGTCAGTTGATCTGAAATTATATATATATATATATATACAGGTTAAAAAGAAGACACCCACAACATCTAGGCCTCCACTTCCACCTCCTACATTACCCAGTTGGGTTCCACAGGACCTACCTGTCCCGTTAGGTCCTAACTGTAGGGGTATGGCAATATGGTTAGGCGAACATGATATAAATTGCCCTATAACTGTTTCCATAAATTCAGATACTGCAGGTCAATCATACGAAAGCAGGCTATTTATACAAAATATTTTGGAGTTGTTTCGATATGATTGGCTAAATACATCTGTGATAGAGCTATGGATAAGGTGAGATCTTCTTTATACATCCATATACCTTGTGTAGGATCTGGTGATCTAGTTTCTTATTTATTAATTCATGCGTAGTTAATACATATTTTGCAGCTACTTAGACAAGATATGTGCAGATTTTGCATTCAAACATGTAGGATTTTTTATTCCATCTTTGATTAGTCTAGTAGCTAAAGACCCTCCGTCAGTTCAACAATACTGCTGCGAGGCTTTTACAAATTTTGCTCAAAATAAGAAGACGGTGATAATAGCTCCATTCAATGTAGAGTAAGTTTACTTTGCTTATTATAATTTGGACTTAAGAAAATTACATTTTTATTGTGGATTTTGAGTTATTAATTTTTAACTTTTTTACCTCTAGTGGTATGCATTGGGAGTTACTAGTTATTGTCCCCGAGACGTTCACTATCTATTATCTAGATCCTAAGGGGAGTAAATTGAATTCAAAATATGGACACATAATGAAAATGGCATTATTCCGGTGATAAATATTTCATTTTAATATTTGTTAACATATGTTATTACATTACTATTTAATTATGCAATGTACTGTGTTACATTAACATGTAGGGGTTTAGATGAGTTCAAAAAGGCGGGAGGAAAGGTCCCCAAGAAAAAGAACCAGCAAATAATTTGGAAGAACATGGAAGTAAGTTCTCGACTGCAATGTATATATTATTTATGTGAATAGTGCTTAATTAGTTGTATTTTTTAATATTTTGTATGTTTGAATTTATAGTGTGCTACACAAGACAACGGATGGGCATGTGCATACTATGTGATGCGATTTATGCACATGATTATCAAATATGCCGCAGTGGACATCGATACTATTCCTGAAGTATTATATAGTGATAATATGAAATATATCAATCTTATTTATAGCTCATTAATTATATATATACATCATTCTCTTTACAGGTGTTTAAAACTGACTACACTACAGGAAAGGCCTTACCAGATGTACATGCTCCCTATACGACGGGAGAATTAAATGAAGTAAGAGAAGAATGGGCAACAACCATACAAGTAGTGGGGTTTTTAACATATAATTGGGATGTTAATAGCGAATAATGACTAAAGAATGATATTTTGTAAATGAATTTCTGAATTATAATATATGTGTGAATGTTTCTACATGTCTGGATGTTTCTACATGTGTCTGAGTGAAAATGAATGAAATTGTTGGTTGCTATATGAATGTTTCTACATGTGTGAATGTGAAAATGAATGGAACTACAGATTGCTAGCTACATGAATGTTTCTAAATGTGTGAAAATCAAATGGAACTGCAGGTTGCTAAATGTGTGAATATTTTTATTGTTAATTTTGTAGGTTTGTGGCATGTTGTTGGCTGATATCAATGGATGTTGTAAAACCTGCAGTTCATAACTGAACTGCAGGTTTCTCATCCTGCAACCAGCCATAGCAGGTCTGCAGACTGACTGAAAAAAAAAACAATAGGCGTCGGTTATTTGTATAAAACCGACGCCATCACTTCCTCCACCGTTTCTTTGAAGCCATCCCAT
The DNA here is from genome assembly GCA_963693085.1 of Alisma plantago-aquatica. Lineage (NCBI taxonomy): Eukaryota > Viridiplantae > Streptophyta > Magnoliopsida > Alismatales > Alismataceae > Alisma > Alisma plantago-aquatica. The sequence continues at coordinate 737,819,841 of OY856414.1, read as the reverse complement.
TCACACCACAAGTTGAGGAACCTGAAAGAGCGGTTAGGATGTGAAGAGTTTTTAATATGTATCTGCATCTAGGCATGGTCAATGAAGTGGTGTGACCCAAGCTTGATGGCCACATTAGGAAACATGTCCAACCAGGATGTGTTCACAAGGCCTCTATCAAGCATACTTGATATCCGTCTTCTAGCTGCCTGCTTATTAGACCAGGTTGTTGTCCCCCCGATGGTGTTCAGTTGGTGGAGACCCGCCTTATGATCAATGGTGTAGTTGAATTTGTTTAGGATTCTATCGGGGACTCTCTTGCCTCCTACCTTCTCGTTGGCGCTCCTAGTAGTGTTGAAGTCCCCCAAAACCAACTATGGGATTTCATCTTGTATTGTGGCCTCTATGGCAGGCGAAAACCTTTCAGGATTCCTCTCCAAGTTTTCTCCGTATACCGCTGACAGTATATAAGAAAATCCTCCATTATTAAAGCAACTCACAATTATAATTTGGTCTCTGGAGTTTATCAACTCAATCTGCCATTGGATGGCATCCCAACCAATGACGATCCTTTCTTCTTCAGCTTTGTCCAGATTTGAGACATAGCCCCAATGGTTAGGGAAGATGGAACCTACCCTCTCCATCGATATCCTTCTTATTTTGGTCTCGAAGCAGCACACAATCTCAGCTTTGATGTTATTGAGAATTTTCCTTAGCCGGCTTTGTGAACCAGGCAAGGAAGCTCCTCTAACATTCCAAGCTAGAATGTTCATCTTTAATTTGTTTGGTTTGTCGACCCTCGTCCAACTGGCTTGGATTTGGGTCTTCCCTTGGGCTTGTCCGTCGAGCTTCTTGTGTTCTGGGGGCTCCTGCTGTGGGTGCCCTCAGAGCCGCCATCAGCTCCACCTTCTTGGTCCTGACCAAGGACCTCGAACTGGTTGCCTAACGTAATCTTTGTTGGAGCCCCACCAGAGTCAGTAGTCGTATCAGCCTGCTCAATCGCCGGTATGTCAGTCAGCAAGTCAGCAGACCCTCCGCCTGGTTGTGCTTCAACATCTTTTGAGCCACTAGGTTCTGCCTCATCCTGTTGGATTTCACCATCCTCAATGACCACCAGAACGTCTTTGTTCTTATCGGTGGTGGGAACCTTCTTCGATCGCCTCTAGCGGTTAGACTGGACCTTGTGAAGGCTGGCAGTCCTCTTTAGCGGTTGTTTCCCCCTTTTATGTGGTCGTCTAGTCTTGGGGATGACGATGGGGGGGGTGAAAGGACCGGTGAGGTTTGTCGCGCCCCAGGGCAACCCCCATTGTTGTGCCCAAACACCTTACAGGTTTCACAACGGTCAGGCAAGGCCTCATACCTGACCTTGACCTCCCATTCACCGCCATCAGGAAGCTTGACCATAACCTCAGGTGGCGGCTCCTCATCGGAAGAAATGTCTACACAGAACTGGGCACACCCAAGCAGCGAGCCGTCCACCTACCTCTCAATGGCCCTTGGTTCGCCGATGGCATGCGCAATCACATTTATAGCCCTCGCCGACCAATGCTTACCCACGTCCGGTAGTGACACCCAAACCGGGGCCATCTTCCGAGCGGTCCGCCTAATGTCCGCCTCAGGGGACCAGGGTCTGACCAGCACCAACTGATCATCGAAGAACCATGGTCCCCTGCTCATAGTCGCTTGGAGATCCTTCCAATTGGAAAAGTGAGCAAGAAAAAGCCCATCTGTCAAGGTAAACACCTCCAACTCGCCCCTTGGCCGCCAGGACCTGATCATCCGGCCTTTGAGTTGCATCACGTTCACAGAGGTCCCCACAATCTGAACGATTGCAGTGAACTTGTGATACTCATCCATCTCCTCCATGATAGGTCGCATGAACCTAGTCCACCTCCTCTTGTCACCTTCTTTGTTGAACGTCTTCTTAGGATCAGCAGCGATGCTCCCACGGACACGCATCGCATGTCCTTCCACAACATTCACCCAATCCCTTACCACTGTGACATACACCCCAGGGGCACTCCATTTGCCGACCACACCAGCGCTGACAGCCTCGCCTGGAGGAACGGCGGCCGTCATCCCTCCCCTTGCCATGTCGCCCTAGGTGAAGAGATGGATCAGAGCAGAGCGGAAGTTTTTAGAGAGAGAAAGCCATGAGTGCAGCTTCAAAATAATTTTGCTAGTACTAAAAGGTGCTTAATTTATACTTATAAAGACTCCTTGATTTTTTCCAAGGAAAATTGAAATCCAAAGAAATCCTTAGACAAGTTTCCAAATGTTACCAATATTTTGATAAATATAATGCATTCTCAGAATGGTCATGTATGTACAAGTGGTCTTGGTTATGATAACTAGGAAGAAGAAACAATGACCCATATTTATAGACCAAATGCTAGCTCTTATCTCTCCATTAATCCTGTTACTTATTGATCATTTTAAAGTTTTGCTCACTATACTTTTTTATGCCCATTTAAGAAGAAAAGTGATAGTGACATGGTTTGAATTCCAAGAATCTCTGTATTTCTTAGGTTTTGAGTGACCCAAAGCGTATGTGGATATTTATATGATCTTGTTTTATTTCATAGATTTTTGTTGGTCAAATTTACTATTCGGTGCTATTTTTGTATTGGTACTTAATATGTGATTATATGATAGAGGTCTTCATTTACATTATATTATTTTTTCAACATACTAACTATTGATCACAATGTTGTTTGACTAAGGGGAAATTTAGTCAAAAAAAATTCGACCAAAATATCAACTATAATTTTTTTTTAATATCTTGCAATTGGCATTAAGAAACATTGTTCTTCATGTTTCTATAGTCCTTCGAGTCTGAAATGATTTGTTATACATATTGCTAATGTTGTGTTAGTTCTTAAATAATATCTTCATCTTAGTTCATATTTTCATGATTTAATATCAATTTTACTTGACTATGTGATTAAGGGGGAGATTAATCCGTGTGATATATCTTGCCATCTTTGTTAGTTGTCTGTTTTAATGGCTTTTCGATAAATGATGGGCTTAACATCCTTCATATTTGTTTATAGGTTCTTTGTTGTTATTTTGTTTCTCTGGGTTATCTTTATTATGAAAGGATTAAACATTCCTCTCATTGATATGGGGACATCTTTATTCCTTGATCAAACTTTGGATTTTTGTATCATGTCTTGATATATCAATTATTTCTTTCTATTGATATTTCCTTGGCTTGGGTGTGAGATTCCATCTCCATGTTATTATATTTCTAAGGGGAGTCACTCCTTGAGGAGTATTTTGGTAAGTATGACCTCCTTTTTGACTCCTACAAAGTGGAAGAAAATCAATGAGAAAAAATTACTTTATGTAGCAAGTCAAATGTATGATGCTCTTACTTTGTCTATCTATGATCAATCCTATGAGAATATTTATCATCACCAAATAGGGGGAGATTGTTGGCTTTTTGGATATTCCACATTCTAATTTTGATGATACAAATATTTCTTATCTATTTTATGATTATGTGAATTAAGTGTTTTAGGTGATCAAGGGAATTTACACAAGATCTAATAGAAAACAATTAACAATTATATGTGTACTTGGATGATTGTATATTTAATTTGTACCTAGATTATGTGTTGTAGAGGTGCAACAATAAAAGGTATAGGTGTGACGAACTGAAATTTAGGTACATTCTTAGTCTAACCCTTTTTCCTAAGCTTTTCCTATCATTCCTATCCTTTTTGTCCTTGATGTGGAATTGTGGAACTATAAGTGGTTTGGGGTGAATTTGATCACCATTTATGCCAATATATGGGTTTATGCACAAATACCTCAGTGAATGTTTTAATTAGGGTCTAAAATGCAAATTTACCACTTATGTGACATATTGATAAAATGAATTTGTTTTAGAACATTCCTTAGCCGATTGGAGCAAGGAAGATAAAAAATAATAATAACAATGTTTTAAGCATGTTAACGTGATATTGAATAATTTAATATGAGAAATAGTGGTAATATTGGATAACGGGCTAAAATTCATAAAAGGAAGACTAATCGACTAAATGTAACTTGAGATTCATTTTCCTTGGGTTTAGTTTGGCTTGGATGCCAAGTTTCACAAATTTTGGGATAATAGCAATCATATCTAATTTATTTAGAAAAAGGTGACTTTTCTTCAAAATATGAAATAAAACATTTAATGACTCCAAAAGTGGCAGATAATCTTAGATTTGTAATATACACATTAAAACTTGGATATGTGTTAATTTTTAACTAATATGGATAATCTTTAATGTTCATGTGTAGGTTAGGAGAGAGAAAGTGTGTAAAAGCCCAAAATATTAAATAATGTAATAAATAATACCAAGGGATAAAATTGAGGGCAGATTCATGTTTAACATGCTTAAGTTTTCTTGAGGGTGAAGTTTCACTTTAATTGGGTAATTCTAAAAGTCTCTAATGTGATAAGAAAGAGAAAATATGAATTACTTTGAAAGAATGAAATAAATTTTTTAGGGTCAAAAGTGAAAATTGATGCCAAAATTGGATTATACGTGTCCTAATTAGGCTAGGTATCAAATTTAATTTAATTTGGAGTTTGTTTGCACACTCAATTGAGTAGAGAGAAAAGTTAAATAATTATACATGTCACTTTGATCAAAAACATATTCAGATTTGATTTATATGTCACACGCCTTCCTCTCTCGTTCAGTGAAGCACGCGATTCTAGCCATCTATTTCATGATTGAATGATCGTGCACTGTCCTCTACCTCACGGCGAAGAAGGAAATAGACAAATGGTTGTGTAGTTGGTAAAATCTGAATTTCTCACACCACAATTGATCATTTTAGAAGATTTCTTCGCCTAAGAGTTTGGTTTTCAATTCCACATTGAATCATACCCCACTTGTGTTCTATTATTGCATATTCTGGAAATGCCTAATCTTGGAGCCCAAGCTTCTCCAATTTGGGAGTACATACACTCTACCAGGGAGCCCTATAAATAGATGACCATAACCCTACTCAGACTCACCCCTAGCAATCCCCCTTAACCAACAATTTCTCCACTCATTGTGTGTTTATTTGTTGCCAACTTGTTTTCCTTCCTAGACTTGTGGGGCTTTGCACAACCAACCTACTCCATCGGATTTTGATTCCCTCTTGCGATGAGTTCGAGAAACCTTGTTCTTTATTTTCATCTATTCAAAACATCTTTTTGTTGCCGCATGTAGATTTGCCTAAATCAGGCTTGGTTTGTTGCTGCTCAGGTAGAAACCATGGTGAACGACTGAGGAAGGGGGTGGCTCCCTTGTGAAATCCTCGTTGCCATTGCCACATCTTTTTTTCTTATTTTCTCACCTAAGGTCATTTAGATCTTTTTGCATGTAACTTGCCTTCTTGATCGTGCAATCCACTAGATTCCAGTCAGACTGAGTTGGCCACTGATGGTTGGGCCAGGTCAACATGCTCATCTTATGTGGCTTGGATTATGTGGATATTCCAAATATCCCGATTGGCCGAACTTATGGAAATCATATCTTTCAATCTACTTGTCAAAAAATTATAAATAAATATGATTTGAAATAAAAAATGTGATCTTTCTAATAAAATGTTTCTAGAGTCTGATTTCCATATTTTCAAAGGTTGATTTTTGGAAGTCTAATTAATTGTATAAAAAGCCCTAAAAATTGTAACCAACTCATGTAATCTTCAAATTAGGCATATAAATATATTTTCGTGATCAGAATAACACAAGGAATTGTTTGGTTAGGTTTTGAGACCAAAATCTAAGGTTTGCAAAAAGGTCTAAAATTAGGGGTTTCTTTATATGTATATGAAATACAAACCCTAATACATGTGAATAACTTGAAATTAGGTTTTGGCACAATCTACACTATTTACTTGGGTTTTGAACCCCACTCACAATAGTTCTATTATTTTAGTTTTCCATAATATTTATTTTAACATGATGATGTGTTTGTCTTGTTAGCTAATGTAGTGGTACTTATGTACAACCACCCATAGCTTGGGCATGTGTTATTTCGCCTAGGGAATGTGTTACTCTCCCCCATATATAAAATTTTATAGGTGATGGGAATGTGTTTACTCTTCCCTCACCTATTGGTTAGGGTATGGTAGGTGCATCAACCCTACTTAGTTAATTTAGTCTAACTTAATCATTCATGCAAAATTTCTTATTATTTGACAGGGCAAGATTCTTTTTTATATGTGGCTCAAACTCTTGACTTTCTTTGTTATTTATGAACATACACCTTTTATTAGCCTTCATTGATATTATCTTGTTCTTGCTCCTTATTTGACACATATTTTCTTTGCTCCTCTTGTTGGGTGATCCCAACCACCCAGGCCTAGGATCAGAGTTGCACAGTAGAAACATGGATGACCAACCTAGGATTAGGATAAGGAGTACATGGCTTTCAACATGGACCTAACTTATAAAGTTGTTGCTTTGGGACAAACTTGAAATGGTTTATATTTCCCTCTATTTAGATCCTTATGTTGTAATAACCATGTAAACCCTATATGGGAGATGATGATGTGTCGTTGTAAAGTTGAATATAGTAATTACTTTTATTCCACTGTTATACTTGGTCTTTTGTATACCATTATATAAGATTTGAAAAAATTTACACCTGTTTCAGCATACCTTTTGAGTGTGTTTGAAATGGATGTTTTATTCTTCAAATTTTAGTAGGGAGTGGATCCCCTCTGGGTCCCACTCACAACGTGGTATCAAAGCCCATGGTAGTCAGAATCTGACTATTTGAATTTTTTCTCCCTAATTAAAAATATTGCCTTACATAGTTCACCTTTAAGTGGCATGTTTGCCCTAGAATTGATCTATGCCACTCTTGAGATGATAAAAGGTTGATTTAGGATGATGATAGTTTTGCATTAGAAATATTTTTAGTTAACTTTTATGTGATGAGCTAGTTAAGTAGCTACTAGGGCATAAGTTGAAAGAAAAGGTGTCTATACAGGATTAGGGTTTAGGGGCTTGCAAGATTTTCCTCCGTGCCATTATCTTGGTTTATGAGGACTCCCGAATCCGCATGATACATGCCTGGTCTTAGATAATACTGCCTGTCTAAAACAACATACCTATAGGCAATAGTTTCCTTAGACATATATGTTGGATACTCTTGGGAAACCTATATATTGACCTTGTCTTTCAGTTGCAATGACTTGTTTGAGGATGGATAACCAATATAGTTCCCTTATCTCCCATAAAACTACATGTTTGGGCAGTCTATCACTAGAACCTAGACTTTGAAGTTTGGTGATTAGCAAGCAATCAAGTGATATAATACAAGGTTTAGTTAGATTAACCCTTTACCTCTAGTTTAGTTTGACTTTGTAGGTAAAATATTTTAAGGAGTGGAGGGAGTAGTAGTTGTTCCTTGATAGATCTCGGTTATGCTAATTTTGAGGATGAAATATTTTTTAGGGGGATGGAGTCTTGCAACCTATCGAGATCTAGCTACCTTGACTCTAAAAACCTTAACTCAATGATTAGGAGGTTAGTGTTCTTGGATCCTTAGAATTGATCAAAAAAGTTACAGTTATAACCTAACATGCTTTTTTATAGGCTAATGATAATATAATTGTCATCTAATCAGTAGTTCATATGTTTGAACCCTAATGAATATCTAACACACTTCATATAAGTAACTCACATATTAATAAACATTATGTTTACCATGTCATGAACAAATAAACCCTAATGATATGATGAGCAAGATAATTGTAACCTAATCTAGGACTTAATGTTGGTATGTATGCCCAGAGAGCCAATCATATGATGATTGGATTGGCATATGTTCTGATTGATTTGATAAATTTCAAAGGCAAGCTTCCAATGTATTCTAGCTCAATCGAATATGAGATAAATGATGGAGCGGAATGAATATCTAAAGAATGACAATACTCAATGAGATATGTCTTTAGGTTGAGGACCTGAACAATGAGATCATATGGATGCTAAGAGTATGTACATTCTTGTTATGTCCCTAGTCGGATGTCATTGTGGAAGGTTGATAGACAACAATGACCCTTCAAGACTAGAGCGTGTGTTGGTTGATGACAGTGTCTCATTAGTCATGATATGAGATATTAAACCAAGCACACAGATACATGTTGGAGAATAGTGTATCGGATAGACCCACCATGAAAGTGACACATGGAACCATGACATGGTAGTCAAAATCATCTCTCATAGTGATGGTGGTGATTGTGATTCTTAGACCTGAAATCACTGCACTCGTCGAATATGATTGGGTACACTTTGGTACACTTTGACATCATCAAATGCAATCCTGAAACATGAGTTGTTATAATGGTGATGATTGGGTGGCTTTGATGCATGAGATAGACTATGAGTGATAGATATGGGATTTGTCCCTCCTAAGGGAGTATGATGTCTAGGACACTTGATAAGCGAGACTGAGAAAGGCATGCACAAGCACATGTGAATCAATATATGATATTGATGTCACACATATCTTAGACAGTCTGCTCTAGTTCAAGAAACATGAATGAACGTTGAAAGGATGACAACTCCATGCCTTGAGTTCATTCAGGATATCATAGACAAAGGAATTATACATTCACTGGAACACCAATCACCAACTGTATGATTGAAAGTTGTTCTCCAACTTTCCTTTTAACTTGGGTAGCACTGATGTGCGACTAGGTACCCCTCTTTGCTTGTGATTTCATAAGCTAGTTATGGACATTCACTGCCAATGTGAAATGGGACCTATAGGGTCACACACAAAGGATTAACTTGGAAGACGAGTTTATCCATGAATGATGTTTGGATTGATTACTAAAGTGTTTAGGTACTAAACCAAACATTCAATCAATAGACTTGACTCAGAATCATCAATTTCAAGTGTTGAACCAACTGATTTGAGTGTCATATTGGTTAAGAACTGAATTGACTGTGTTTTGGACAATCTGGACCACCAACCGACCGGTTCACTGGGTGAACCGATCGGCTCATGGCCAATGATATGACCGATTCACTCGGGTGAACTGATAGGTTCATTTGTCCAAATGAGCAGTGTTGGATTTTTTCGATTTGTGAGAAAAAAGGTTTTTCGTTTAACTTGTTCAATTTGATTGGGAGAAGAATTAATCTTTGTGTTAATTAGAAACGAATAAGGAAAGTCAATTTTGGGCAAGTATGGAAAGTGAAACGACCAGTTCACTAAGTGAACCGACCGGTTCACACTCCCAATCGACCAGTTCACAAGTGAACCAATCGGTTCACCTTATCAAATGACTATTTTATTTATGAAAAGACCGATTCTCCTGTCGCAGTGCAAATTGTTCATGGAAATTCTGGACCCTTCTACTCCCGCACCGACTGGGAACCCTGACCCTACCCTCTACTATAAATAGAGAGGTACATGGGGCTTCTCCAGAGACAACTTAGAACATCAATTTCTCTACAAAGTTGTTGTCCTCTCTGGTTGCGGTAACCGAGAGAGCCCAAGCAAGTTCTACCCATCCAGGGAGGAACAACGAGGGAAAGACAGCTGCAATACACCAGCTGGTTGTGGGAGAGTGTGTCCGTGACTAGTACGCTGACAGAAGGGGACAATCCTTCTAGTCCATTGTTCAGGATGACTAGAGTTCCCGGTAGTCTATGTTGACTATCTATAGAGGCGGGAGACTTCTTCCGCTTAGGAGGATGACATCAACCACAATCCGGGTCAAGACCAGGAGCTGCACAGACACCGTCAAAGATAGGTGGTTGAAGACCGCAGTATCTGCGAGATATTATCACTGAGCAAGCCTCAGGATCAGGTATATCTCGCTAAAACCATCCTTCCCATTACATAAATATTGTTGTGATCTGTTGGTTATGGGTTTATGGTCAAGTAAATTTTTGTTTTCGTTGCCTGCTCCGACCACAAAAAAACCCAACAGTGGTATCAGAGCCATGTCAATACTCTATATTTTGGGATAATTGATATGATCAGATTTTGGTTTTACTGTCTTTTACTTATTGCATACGATGTGAATATTTAAATGACTAATGTGAATATCCGATTAATACCATATGATCCCAAACTAATATATACATATATGATATGGTATATATATGCAATCGTTATGTGTCACCCTAAAATGGTTTTGATGGTGGATGTGTAGCATGGTTATGGCCTATAAACCCTATGTACATGTGTGTGGTTAGTTATGGTTGTTTGCATCTCGGTCTACGCACCGATCCCTCTTCTTCTTTTCTAATGTAACTTAAGATAACTCAAGATTCTCTTCTACCTTGCTCCCCTTGAATGTAACTCGAGGTTTTGCAAAGATTATGTAAAATAGGATTAGATTTATTTCTTTTTATGACAAAGACTGAAGATGACCGCTGGATGGACCGAGATGACCGTCTGAGGAGCAGTTGGAGGCTTGACGAGGAGCCCGACGACCCTGTGAACCGACAGTCTGGAGGAGCTAGACGATCGGTTGGTGACAACCAACTGACTGACCAGAAGGCGAGCCGATCAGTCATAGGATGAAATGATCAACCCAGTAAGGCCTAAGCATAGATCTTCATCAACAACATGTTGCATGTGATGTAGACCTTAGATGATCGTAGTTCCTTGTTGCTCTAAGGAACTATAATAGGATGGCAATAATCATCACTTTATCATTATTGCATGTTTTCGTTTGTGGGATATAGCATGTATATGATACATATGATATATGTGGTGATTGGATATAGATATGCATATATAAGCATATTGAAACCCCTCAACAAACATATTAAGTTGAAGATGCTTTCTAAAAGCAGCACACATGAAAATATTGATCGACCAAGTGTGGGCATGCCTTCACGTGGTGTACTATCTATCTCATGGAAGTGTGATAGTGGGTATGTGGGTCTGCCTTCACAGGGTGCATACTCATTGTGTTGGCTTTTGAGTTGGACTTAACTATGTAACCTTGATAGGATCAAGCACCTTGAGGCATAAAGATGATAATGAAAAAGAGTTGTACATGACATCTATAAAGAGTTATATATGATGCAATTGGCAAAAGTTCCTACCTAAAAGAATCTAGTTGTGGGTGACAACCCTCGCTGGTCCATAACTTAGAGGAAGTCACGATCTTGCTCACTAGAAGGTTGTACGCTACAATCTTCTAAATTGATACTTGAGGGTTATCAATTTAATCAAAATAGTGGGAGTGATAATGTGACGCCCTGATCCCCGTGCCATCTCTAATGACCCTGAAGACCAGGGAGTCACCCTCGGTAAACCACTCTAAAATTTTTCTTTACTTAATCACTTAGAAACTACTTAAAGGAAAACCTTGTAACTTGACTAACATCGAATTATAATAAAACTGCGGAAGCGACTTTCCATTAACCTTACTAGGAAGAAAAACAAGCTTACATGACATATTACATTTCTCATGCGGAATATAAAGCACAACAGTTAACTGAAAACTTTACTACATATTTCATTACATTCTCTCTCTCACTACCACACACATATCCCAAGGACCAAGGGGAAAGGACTAAGAGACCTCTAAACCTAACTAAACACTACTTTTTAAGTGTCTGGGTGATACGATCCTTCAACTTCCTTGTGCTGACGCTGACCTAAAAAATGTTTTAGTAGGTTGGTGAGCTACTGGCTCAGTGAATAGAATTTTACCCAACCATCACAGATAACTCATTTCACTTTATTAATTGGAATAAATACAAGAAATACCATACTGAGCAAATCTAAACAATTTAGTTTAAATAACAGGAAATATCAACATTTCATCAGGTAAAAACTATTGCAAAGCTATTGATACAATTAAGTAACATGGGATATCAACATTCTATTTAAAGAACAACTGATACAAATCTAAACTCAAATCTTTCCTAACTTTTTAACTTATCAGAAACTCTGTGAACCTATATGAACATATTTTATCTTATGCCCTGATCATATGCAGTGTACTCTATATATATGAAGACTCGTAGCGAACTACGATCCCACTGTACAAGACTTAGCTGACACCCCGGGATAGCTAAGTCTGACTGTTGTCCTGGTCTGCTGTAGGAAAACTGACTCTCTGGCCTCGACACTCCTATGGTGCTGTAACTGGACTCCTCCTTTAAGATGAGTACACAGGCGGAAGGTCAAGCCACCTATTACTCTAGTGCCACCAGGATCCTGTCTCTGGTTGATGTTGGACACTACATGGCTTTTCTGTACTCTAGTGCCACCAGGATCCCGTCTCTGGTTGATGTTGGACACTACAAACTATATTTAAGGAGACTTCTACTAGGGATTCGTCCCCCATACCACCTGTCGGTACGTTCCGACCCCCGTATACTGGACACTTCCCGGGTTAGGTCATTTCACACCTAAGGCACATACCTCACATAGGGGTTCTACGGTGTTCAGGGCTCTTAAGTCTATTATTTTATTATTCTAGAAAATCTCTTACTACATTGAATCTCTCTCTTACTATATGGTATCTCTTTCTCATTTATACTTGACTTTGGTATCTCTATGATATCTCTTCAATTTAATCGAAGCTTATAACGTAACACTAATATCATTCTAAACTGGGCAAGCTGTATACTCAAGTACTGCAGATACTAAGAGATTCAACATATAAAGCATGCAGGCAGATTAAAATTCTTAAATAAATAGTATTCATGTCAACTTGGCATATCTACGCTGAAATCATACAATTGAACATCTTATTGCACTGATAAGAGTAAATTACTCCACATATGAGAAATCGTCAGTAGCATTTGTCAATTATCTAAAATTTCTCGAAAAACGTGCACATTAACCCTAATCCTGGTTTGTGCATCACATAACTCAATTAAAGATTAATTTACGTGTCATGGCAAGATTTAACATATAAACATACACAATAACCCAAATCTTGAACTATGCATCATATATCTTAATTAAGTTTATAATTACTCATCATGTCACGAATTATTAATATTAATTCAAATTTAAAATGATTTCTTGAGTTGAGCATCTCATCACTCAAATAAGAGTTAAATCATTATCATGGCACAAATTATTATTAATAATCAAGAATTCCTAATAATATCTTCGAGAAGCGTGTCAATTTGAGTAAATATTAAATCATTCACTATGACCTGGAGCGTGCATCTAGGTTTCTTTGAATATTTTTCACATCATCATCATTTCTTTGTAATCGTGCATCATTTAATTTATTAAAATCGTATAATCTGGGTTTATACCCAGACTTTCCGGTTTCTGGTTGTGTACTACTGTTTTCAATATTTAATCGAGTAAATTAAGTTTCGATCAATTATGAAATTTTTCTAAATCACATCGCACATATCAGTCAACTAATTGGCATCGAACAAGCGTTAATAATTAAAATGTAAAAATTAAGAGTCGAGCGGTGCCGACGCTGCCCCACACCTAGTGTTTTACTTAACTGGATGTCCGAATTCGCCTGTAAACACGTCCAGAGCCTATTTCCGAGCATTCCTAGGGTTGTCTTCAACCTTGGAATACTCTGTTTACCGTCCAGCTATCCAGTGACCGCTCCTTCACATACATGTTGGAATCAAGCTCAATAGATGGCTGAATCGTGGCTAGGAGCTAGAGACTCACACTGAGTACTCCCGTCCGAGCTCAAAGGCACCAGTTGGAGGTGCTAGCCGCGCCAAATAAGGCTCCTAGCCGCAGCTGCGGATGCTGCAAAGTACGGCGCCGCCCCTCTTGCTGGGTGGGCGCACGAGGAGAGGAAGATAAAGGAGAAGTAAAAGGAGGCGTTGCCCATCCAAAATCGAAGCAAAGGGAGCCCAGATCGGCCTTGAACCAGCCGCTGCTGCTGGGGGCGCGACGCTGCTACTGCGGCTGTGTTGGTCGGCCACCCTGCTTGTCGGGCGCTGCAGATGGGGCAAGGGAGGAGGAAGGAATGTGGAGGAAGGAGAAAGGGAGGCAGGGCGCCTGCGGATCGGAGCTAAGGGGCCAACAATTGCCCGCTTCTCTTCTTCCCCTGCTGCTCGATCGAGCGCAGGTTTGGGCGCCGCTTAGGCAGTTATGTAAATGATCGAGAAGAAAGGATAAGGAAGAAAGGGAAAAAGGAAAAGAATTAATAGCCAATTATATGGGAAAATTGCAAAATCAGCCCAAACAAAAGAAAATGTCATAACTTTCGCCTCGTAGGTCCAATTCGACTGATTTCTTGTGCAAACTTTCAAGCATGAAATCATCTACAACCTCAACATAAGAAATCATGCTAATAAGACTGTAACACTGGATCAAATCACCAATTTCATCGTGTACTTAATTCAACTTAATTAACTTAATTAACGTATTAATGTTGTGATTATCATACTTATTAGTTAATTTTAGTGTGGGTCATAACATATAATTAATTAAATACCTGATTAATATCGTCAATTTCAAATCAAATCAAATCAAATCAAAAGAGTTTTGGACTAAAATTACAAATTTCCTTTTTTTAGATTAAATGGCTACCAACAACAATCAATTTTCATTGCGATCGGCCCTTGAGAAGGACAAGATAAATGGGAACAACTTCCACGACTGGTTTAGGACGTTGAGAATTGTTCTCACTCAAGAGTAAAAGCTCTATGTCCTAGATACACCAGAGCCAGAGGAACCCGCTCCCAACGCACCAAAGGATGAAGGGATGCTTACAAGAAGTTTATTGAGGATGCCATTGATGTGAAGTGCTTGATGTTGTGCTCAATGAACTATGAGTTGTAGAGACAACATAAGAACATGGACGTCATTGAGATGATTCAACATCTTAAGAACATGTATCAAGACCAAGTACGACAAGAGAGATATGATGTCTCCAAGGCATTGTTCAAGTGTGTCATGACAGAAGGAGATCCAATAGGCCCTCACACACTCAAGATGATTGGGTATGTATAGAACCTAACTCGATTGGGATTCCCTCTGAGCCAAGAGTTGGCTACTGATGTGAACTGCAATCGTTGCCAGAATCCTATAGTCAGTTTGTGATGAACTACAACATGAACAACTTTGACAGACCACTGATAGAGTTATTGGGCATGTTGAGGACATCTGAGGCACAGATGAAGAAAGACAAACCCAAATCTATTATGATGATCAGTAGAAAGAAGGGAAAGTCTAAAGGCTAGGTCAAGGGAAAAGAAAAGAAAGGTTTTGATGCTAGCCAACAACCCAAGTCATCTTCAACTCTCAAAACCAAGGGAGGGGTGATCAAGGGAGGCAAATGTCACCATTGTCATGAGCCAGGACATTGGAAGAGAAATTACCCTCTCTACATAGATGAACTAAATAAGAAGGAGGGGATGGAATTATCCACCTCAGGTGTTATGAAATAAACTTAAAATGCCTCTTTATCTTAGGTATATGGTACCGAGATATAGATTTGACATATATGATGTGCATGATCTGAAAAGGAGTGATGACCTTTATGAAAGGACCAGGAAGGAACACTCATCAACATTGGAGCAAGTGTTGCTTCCATAGATAGTAGTACCTTTTAGTTTATTTCATCCCAAAGGGCATGTAATAGATTTATAAACTGCTATTTCATTTTTCCAATAAATAGAAACATTTTATTTCTGCATCTTGTAGTGACAAGGATGTCTATCAATAAAGTTCATGTTTCAATTTCAAAGATATGATCTTTTATGGAAAATGTCTTATTTGTCTTGTGGTACTTGATATGCATGAGATAAAATAATTATACCTAAAAGTTATTGATGACTCAAACAATAAATTAACATTATCATCTATACTACTATAAAAAGAGCGAGTTTTGCAGGCAGTTCAAATACATCCGTCCAAATTCATATTGACCAATCACATACCACAGTTTTTCCAACGTGACAAAAGCTTGCACTCTCCTTCACTCAAGCCACTCGCACGTTTTTTCAACTTTTTTTTACTTCAAAAAAATAATTTAGTTTGAACAACCGGAACTCACTCTTTTTAAAATTCAAATCTGCCACCCCACTTTCCTCCGCTTCCTCCACTTCCCACACTCAAAACATTTTTCTTAAATCCTTTTATTCCATTTTTGTCTTCCCCATCTCAAGTAAGTAGTTCATTAATTCTCTCTAACTTCCCAACAATCGTAATAGTTCTCACTCCAATCATCCACCCTACAAGTTTTTCTTGAAAAAATTCTCGCATCGTTAACTACTCACTTCCCACAAGCGTGTCAAAATTAGTGATCCCAAACTCTCGGTACGACTTTCCCACGTTCATTTAAGTTTTCATATTCTCGCTTATCAGATCCCCAAATTCCAACATATGTAACCGTTTGTAAAATATCAACATCCAAAGATTGTTTGTACGTGGGATCTCCTTTAATTTTGCATTAACTACATCTCATCTCGACATGTTTGACGGTATATGTTATGTTAAAATCTTCTTAAATCTCAATACATCCCCACTAACACCAATCCGTCCCGACAAATCGGCTAGCCCATAATCTCTACATTTAATAACTTTGTTCCTATAATTTCTCTTACGATAACTAGCTTTCCTTTTTTTTGAAATCCATACTCAACAATATTCTTTCTATTTATTTTTTCATAAAAGATTAATTCCGGAGACCGTTAATAGATATGTGCCACGATCTCTGATTTATGTGGTGAGAAATATACACCCTCTCTCTCTCTCTTTGTGCAGCGTGCATTTATATCTTTTCTGTTACTCAGAACACGACCGCCTCAGTTACATCCCCTTGATCGATGGAACTGCTTCATCTCATTTCAACCCCTCCTCCCCTCCCTTCATCTTATTTTCTCCACAATGGATGTTTTGCATCGCTACACGGCTACACCAACAAAGCATCATCACCAACACATGCTCCCTTCGCATGGTAGAAGTACGATATATATGCCAATGTCCTAAAGCACTCTAGGCTCGGGGTTGTACAAGGAAGCGGTCAGGCTGGTTTTACTCACTGACAATGTGGCTACCACAGATATGTATGGAATGATGATGTGGATATCTGAATCAGCGAAGTAAAACTGCAAATGAAGACTACAGTGATCAACACCGCCCATTCTGCATCGCCTATCTCCTTCATCATTCATCCGCGCGTCAATATTTGAATAGGCAGAAGGCATCAACTCAAAGTAATTTTTGTTTGATTCTCTTAATCCAATATACCTGTCAATTTTGGTTACATTGCTTTTACTTGAATTTTCTTTTGTCGATCCCTCTATGGCTCTATAAATACAAGGCATTACTAACGTACCGACCAATCTTGCATCTACAGACAGACGGTTTGTTGGTTCGAGCATTTACTAGATGGAGTAGCATCTGTTGTGGCTATGGCGTCTCTAATAAAATCTTCAAGGTTGATTACAGTAACTGATATTAATAAATGTATCATATTCCTTACAGTTATGCTCTTGACACCAACTATACACAACAGTTATTTCATCGCCAAGCCATCCATTTGATCATCAAATGTCACCATCGACCATTACTCCATGCCCGACGGAGAGGCCGCGAGAGGTCAGTTTTAATGATTCAATTTTTTCAGGAAGTGAAGTTGCAATAGGATTTTCTTTATCAAACACTAAATTTAATGGTGAAGATCAAAATATGTAGATGCTTACTTTTTCTTTCTTTTTTTCTCTTTCATTATCATTGAAACTCAGACACCCATGTGATGTTTATTTGTTGTCCTATAGTCATTTTAGCACATACAGATCAGCGCTTTTGTCGATCCTTATATAAGCACAAGGCATCACTAACGTAGCGGACATTCTGGCATCTATATATAATCAATATGTCGGTTGTGATCATTTGTCGGATAGAGTAGCATTTGTTCTGTTGTGCATGGCTGTGGCGGCACTGATAAATCCTCAAGGTTGTTTGTGGTAAGTGCTAACAAAATATTTTTTATATTTCTTATAGTTATTTTCTCAATCGACACCATCTCTATAACATGGTGTTCTCATCGCCACACCATTCATAATCATCAAATTTCATTGTCGTCTATTACTCCATGTACAACATTGCACACCTAGAGAGTTCTAGAGGGAAAAGATTAATGACTGCACAATTCTAAAAGAAGTTTGTCCGGGTAACAAAGGTGCGATTGAATGGGTTTTCGTTATCAATCACCAAATTTGATAATGTCATGGTGTGAATCTCACAAAACGTAGATGAATATATTTTTGAAGTTTTTTCTCTTCTATCTTGAATACGTGAGGTATATACAATGGTAGAAGGTAATCAGGATCCCTTCCGTTTGGCTGAGAAAATGTTGTTATTGATGTTGGTAAGTTGCTCGACTAATAAACACTCAATGCATATTTTTTACCTAATCTATTGATACTCATATTAGTTTATTAGCTTCCATAGAGTTGACGATAGTCCATTATTTCACTTGTGATGATATGCTTATCTCGAATTGACATTATTGAGTACTGAAGCAGTCAAACAAAGGTAATTATTAGAACCATAATGAGAAATAATTTTCTTTCACGAATGGTTCGTTAGATCTATCATAAGATAGATCATAATCCCACAAAAAAATCATTTTTAGCGATTGCAACAATAAATATCTTTATGTTAATCCTTTTTGTAACTAAGGCAGTCGATATAGTTGGTTCACAAATGCTAGGTCCTTATTCTAAATATACACAACGTTGCAACATAATAAATTATTAATATATAATTATATTTCAATTGAAAAGTTTGTCATTGGTAGTTTTATTTCAAAGATGTATTATACCTGTCAATTTCGGCTACATTGCTTTTACTTGAATTTTCTTTTGTCGATCCCTCTATGACTCTATAAATACAAGGCATCACTAATGTACCGGCCAAACTTGCATCTACTAACAAATGGTTTGTTGGTTCGAGCATTTACTGGATGGAGTAGCATCTGTTGTGGCTATGGCGTCGCTAATAAAATCCTCAAGGCTGTTTACGGTAAATGATATTAATAAATGTATCATATTCCTTGCAGTTATGCTCTTAACACCAACTGTACACAAGGGTTATTTCATCGCCAAGCCATCCATTTGATCATCAAATGCCACCATCGTCCATTACTCCATGCCCAACGAACTTGGAGGCCTCGAGAGGTCAGTTTTAATGATTCAATTTTTTTGAGAAGTGAAGTTGCAACAAGATTTTCTTTATCAAGCACTAAATTTAATTGTGAAAACCACAATATGTAGATGCTTACTTTTTCTTTCTTTTTTTCTCTTTCATTTATGAAACTCAGACACCGATGTGATGCTTATTTGTTGTCCTATATTCATTTTAGCACATACAAATTGGCACTTTTGTCGATCCTTCTATAAGCACAAGGCATCACTGACGTAGCAGACATTCTGGCATCCATATATAATCAATATGTCGGTTGCGATCATTTGTCGGACAGAGTAGCATATGTTCTGTTGTGCATGGTTGTGGCGGCAATGATAAATCCTCAAGGTTGTTTGCGATAAGTGCTAACAAAATAGTTTTTATATTTCTTATAGTTATGTTCTCAATCGACACCATCTCTACAACAGGGTGTTCTCATCGCCACACCATTCATAATCATCAAATTTCATCGTCGTCTATTACTCCATGTACGACATTGCACACCTAGAGAGTTCTAGAGGGAAAAGATTAATGATTGCACAATTCTAAAAGAAGTTTGTCTGGGTAACAAAGGTGCGATTGAATGGGTTTTCATTATCAATCACCAAATTTGATAATGTCATGGTGTGAATCTCACAAAATGTAGATGTATATATTTTTCAAGTTTTTTCTCTTCTATCTTGAATACATGAGGTATATACAATGGTAGAAGGTAATCAGGATCCCTTCCCTTCGGCTGAGAAAATGTTGTTATTGATGTTGGTAAGTTGCTCGACTAAACACTCAACGCATATTTTTTACCTGATCTATTGATACTCATATTAGTTTATTAGCTTCCATAGAGTTGACGATAGTCCATTATTTCAGTTGTGATGATACGCTTATCTCGAATTGACATTATTGAGTATTGAAGCAGTCAAACAAAGGTAATTATGAGCACCATAATGAGAAATAATTTTCTTTCATGAATGGATCGTTAGATCTATCATAAGATAGATCATAATCCCACAAAATAATTCATTTTTAGTGATTGCAACAATAAAATATATTTATGTTAATCCTTTTTGTAACTAAGGCAGTCAATATAGTTGGTTCACAAATGCTAGGTCCTTATTCTAAATATACACAACGTTGCAACATAATAAATTATTAATATATAATTATATTTCAATTGAAAAGTTTGTCATTGGTAGTTTTATTTCAAAGATGTATTATATATTATTTTCACGTGCATGTGCACGTGTCTGTTGACTTGTCTAAACAAATGAATGAGAAATTCATCTCTAGGTTTCATGTTGATGGATAAACTAGACTCTCTTGGTTAATGAGTCATTAAGAGATATGAATGTCTTGTTTATTGGGCATGATGACAAGTCAATCTTCACTAGATGTAATGGGAGAATGACTATTCTATTAGGTATAATGCATATTGATGTATATATATACCAATTAGAGTAAATTCTAATACTTCAGATATGGTATTTAATGAAATACCAATATGAATATCTTGAAATGTTCAAGAATATCTTAAATGAAGAACAAACTTGGTAAATGTATTAATTCTTTGATATGATCAATGAACAAGATACTTAAACCAAATGTTTGAGGATCTTGTGAGTAACTATGATAGTGTATCATAGAGAACTCATGATTAAGGCATAATTATGTCTAAATCAAAGAAGGAATCACACTCTAAATAGTAAGATCATGATCATCAAACAAATAACTAATATTCTAGAATTCTTCTAAAGAACAAGATTTACACTAAATAAAGGTACAAAAGGAGATTAAGAATCACAAGTGTTGTGGAATCTCAAATTCCTTATGTAACATATACACCTCATATATCTATAAGATAACACCTTGAGCTTGATGGATAATGATATCCTACAAACTCAAAGGTGATTAATTGATCAAATGATGATGAGCCAATAATCTATCTAGATGATGTTGAGGAACCAGATTTTGAGTTATGGCTTGAAGCCATAAGATCCAAAATGACTTCCATGTGAACCAAATAAGGTATGAACTTAATGGTAGCACTTATAGGGATAAAACCCATAAGTGCAATTGGGTCTTAAGAGTTAAGACTCGCATGGATGATAGTTCAAGAGCTGATTGGTTGAGATAAATTCAAGTGAGTTCAAGGTGTTGAACCTGATGATTTTATTTAGCCAATTGTAGTGGCTATAGGTCATAAAGGATCATGCTTACTTTTGGAACTTTAAGACTATGAAATTTGGCATATGGATATTAAAACTGCATTCCTTGTAGCAATAACATGAGGCTGTATATGTGACACAACTTGAAGGGTTTTATAATTCCGTTAATGCAAATGTAGTCTATAAGTTACAAGAGATTAATCAATATGATTGACTAAATACAAGCACCTTAGAACTGGAGTCTTTATTTGATTATATAGTCAAAAGGTTTGACTGATATATCAAAATAAAGAAGGAATTTGTGACAACAAAGATTTATTGGGAGCACATTCATATTCCACATGATGATGAGGAATGAAATGTTCTAATAAAATGAAACGGGTGTGGTAATACTTTCTTTAAAGGAATAAAATAAATGTCCTGTGTGATAGGAATAGAGACCTATAGAGATAGTTCTCAAAAGTCTCTTGACCTGATATAAAGAGAGAGCATACATTGGCAGTCTGTATTGAAGGGTTCAGTATGCAAAGATTCTGTGGGAGAAAACTTGTCCATGTTACATGGAGTTAGTCTCTCAGATACCAAGTGTCCCAAATTCTTATGAAGAATAGGAACACATAGATAGATGACTTATGCATTTGCAATTATATCTATCATGTATGTAATCATCCCATTATCTTGTATGTATTGGACATGACAAGAAAATAAATATGCATTCATCATCTTGTATGTATTGGACATGACAATATGATATGCTCATCCAGTTATCTCATATGTAATGGAATGATGAGTGGATGTTTGTATAATTCATATTAGTAACTCACATATTAATACACATGATGTTTACCATGTTATGAACCAATAAATCCTAATGATATGATGAAAAAGATAATTGTAACCTAATCTAGGACTTAATGTTGGTATGTATGCCCAGAGAGACAATCATATGATGATTGGATTGGAATATGTTCTGATTGATTTGATAATATCAAAGGCAAGCTTCCAATTTATTCGAGCTCAATCGATTATGAGATAAATGATGGAGCAGAATGAATGTCTAAAGAATGACAATACTAAATGACGTATGTCTTCAGGTTGAGGATCTGAACAATGACATCATACGAATGCTAAGAGTATGTACGTTGTTGTTATGTCCTTAGTTGGATGTCATTATGGAAGGTTGATAGACAACAATGACACATCAAGACTAGAGTGTGTGTTGGTTGATGACAGTGTCTCATTAGTCATGATATGTGATATCAAACCAAGAACGCAAATACCTGTTAGAGAACACTGTATCAGACAGACCCACCATGAGAGTGACACATGGAACCATGACATGGTAGTCAAAATCATCTCTCATAGTAATAGTGGTGATTGTGATTCTTAGACCTGAAATCACTGCACTCGTAGAGTATGATTGGGTACACTTTGACATCATTAAACGTAGTCCTGAAACATAGGTTGTTATAATGGTGATGATTGGGTGGCTTTGACGCATGAGATGGACTATGGGTGATAGATATGGGATTTGTCCCTCCTAAGGGAGTATGATGTCCAGTCCACTTGATAAGCAAGACTGGGAAAGGCATGCACATGCACATGTGAATCAATATATGATATTGATGTCACACATATGTCAGTTTGTTTGCTCTAGTTTAAGAAACATGAATGAACGTTGAAAGGATGACAACTCCATGCCTTGAGTTCATTCAGGATATCAGAGACAAAGGAATTATACATTTAGTGGAACACCAATCACCGACTGTAGGATTGAAAGTTGTTCTCCAACTTTCCTTTTCACTTGGGTAGCAATGATGTGTGACTAAGTACCCCTCTTTGCTTGTGATGTCATAAGCTAGTTATTGACATTCACTGCCAACGTGAAATGGGGCATATAGGGTCACACACAAAGGATTACCCTAGAACAGGAGTTTATCCATGAATGATGTTTGAATTGATTACTAAAGTGTTTAGGTACTCAATAAAACATTCAATATAAAATCATCAAGTTCAAGTGTTGAACCAATTGATTTGAGTGTCAGATTGATTAAGAACTGAATTGACTGTGTTCTACACAATTTGGACCACCAACCAACCGGTTCACTGGGTGAACCGATCAACTCATGGCAGTGAGATGACCGGTTCACTCTGGCAAACCAATTGGTTCATTTGTCCAAACGGGCAGTGTTGGATTTTTCTTGTTTGTGAGAAAAAGGTTTTTCATTTCACTTGTTCAATTTGATTGGGACACGAATTAATCTTTGTGTTAATAAGAAACAAATAAGGAAAGTCAATTGTGGGCAAGTATGGGAAGTGAAATAACCGATTCACTTAGTGTACCGAACGGTTCACACTCCCAACCGATCGGTTCACAAGTGAACCAATTGGCTCACCTTGCCAAATGGTCGTTTCATTTATGAAACGACTGGTTTGCCTGCCATAGTGCAAATTGTTCATGGAAATTCAATACCCTTCTACTCCCGCACAGACTGCAAACCCTGACCCTTCCCTCTACTATAAATAGAGGGGTACAGGGGGCTTCTCCAGAGACAAATCAGAACATCAGTTTCTCAGCAAAGTTATTGTCCTCTCTGGTTGTGGTAACTAATAGAGTCTAAGCAAGTTCTACCCGTCCAGGGAGGAACGAAAAGGGAAAGACAACTACAGAAGAACAACTGGATGTGGGAGAGTCTGTCGGTGACTAATATGTCGACAGAAGGGTACAACTCCTTCTAGTCTATTTTTCAAGACGACTAGAGTTCTCAGTGGTCCGTGTGGACTATCTATAGAGGTAGGAGACTTTTGCCGCTCAGGAGGACGACAGTCAATCACAGTCTGGGTCAAGACCAGGAGCTGCACAGACATCGTAAAAGATAGGCGGTTGAAGACCACACTAGGTGTGAGGTATTGTCACTGAGCAAGCCTCAGGACTAGGTATATCTCACTAAAACCATCCTTCCCATTACATAAATATTGATGTGATCTGCTGGTTATGGGTTTATGGTCAAGTAAATTTTTTGTTTCTGCTGCCTGGTCCAACCATGAAAAAACCTAACACTTAATGCATGTTAAGAAGGTATAAGTGAAGTATAATGATCATTGTGACCAATATCCTAAGTTGTAATCATCTAATCTTAATATCTACATCCTTGATGACACTCATGATACATTAGTGACATTAGGTGTTATAATCAAATAATATACTTTGATATACATAAATGGTACATAATCACCTAATCATAGAATTAATCAAACTATCAATATGTAATGCATATTACCTTGTTCTCTAATACACACCTAATTAATCACATAATCATGACTTGGTATGTGAATCCATTCATTAATATGTAATATATTCCACCTTGTTCACTAAAATCCTATAATGACTCAAATATGGATAAGAAGTAATTGGATTCACATAAATGTGCTTAACCAATAATAGAAAGTGAATAATTGGACTGTACTTCTTGTTTGAATCTATTCACAAGGGGAGGATGGGATGAATAAGATTGCCTCCCGACTACTTCTAAAAAAAATAATAGAAAGTGAATAAACATGAGTAAATTATTAACGATGACATTAATGTGAGTATGAAAGGTAATGTGACAATGTGTAACATAGATATAAGTAATCAATGTGACATTATTTGGATTAATCATAGACTTAATAAAAAATTGGATAAAATATCTTATTTCATGCAAAAAAATCTATTATAATTCAATATGGTGATAATATGAGGATAATGGAGTCTAAATTCAAATTACTAAGGATAATAATCTTGAATATTAATATGAATACTGAGATGTTTGAGTAAACTCTAATTGTTCTAAAACTCATAAGGAGATAAATAAGATATATATAGGATTTTGTGCATAATAATGAAATGTAACTCTTTTAGAAAAAAAGTGAATATAATAAGATACAATTAAAAGAATAATATGGATAATGTAATACCATTATAAATATATTACTTAAAATGTTAATTTTGTTATATATAATAAAAGGAAATCTCAAAAGTGGAACCCTAGGTGATCCATGAGAACTTGACCCATGAGGAGTTACTAGTGAAAGTCTTATGGAAGTCCATGGTTTGGAAGAAACAACCTAGGAGCTTAGAGATGAGATGTTATGTACTCACCCTTCCCTCTTTAATTGAGATTTTAGGGACAAAATCCCTTTTAAGGGATGGAGTGCTATAACAAACTGAAATCTAGGTACATTCTTAGTCTAACCCTTTTTCCTAAGATTTTCCTATCTTTCCTATCCTTTTTATTCTTGATGTTGAATTGTGGAATTATTAGTGGTTTGGGGTGAATTTGATCACCATTTATGCCAATAAAATGCAAATTTATGACTTCTAAGACATATTGATAAAATTAATTCGTTCTAGAACATTCCTTAGCATTTTAGAGCAAGGAAGAGAAAAAGGAATGATTAATAATGCTTTAAACATGTTAATGTGATATTGAATTATTTAATATGAGAAATAGTGCTAATATTAGATAATGGGCTAAAATTCATAAAAGGAAGACTAATTGGTTGAAGATAACTAGAGATTCATTTTCTTTGGGCTTGGTTTGGATTTGAGGCCAAGTTTCACAATTTTGGGATAATAATAATCATTTCTTTTTTATTTAGAAAAGAAAAGGTGATTTTTCTTTAAAATATGAAATAAAATATTTAATGATTTCAAAAGTGGTAGATAATCTTATATTCATAATCTACACATTAAAACTTGCCTATGTGTGAATTTGCAACTAATTTGGATAATCTTTAATGTTCATGTGTAGATTAGGAGAGAGAAAGTGCTTAAAATCCCAAAATGTTAAATAATGTGCTAAACAATACCAAGGGATAAAATTGATGGAAAATTCATGTCTAACATGCTTAAGTTTTCTTGAGGGTGAAGTTTCACTTTAATTGGGTAATTCTAGAAGTCACTAATGTGATAAGAAAGACAAATTATGAATTATTTTGAAAGAATTAAATAAAATAATTAGATTCCTCAAAAGTAAAAAGTAATGCCAAAATTTAATTTGACATGTCCTATGGGCTAGGTAGTAAATTCCATTTAATTTGGAGTTTGTTTCCACCCTCAATTGAGGAGATGAAAAGTTAAATAATTATATATGTCACTTTGATCGAAATCATAGTCGGATTTGATTTATATGTCATGTGCATTTCTCTCTCAGTCAGTGATGTGCATGATTCTTGCCATTAGATTCATGATCAAATGGCCATGCATTGTCATCTACCTCGTAAAGAAGAACGAAATAGGTAGATGGCCATGTAGTCAGTAAAATCCAGATTTCTCACACCACAGTCGATAATTTTTCAAGATTTCTTTGCCTATGAGTTTAGTTTTCAATTCCACATCAAATCATACCTCACTTGAGTTCTATTGTTGCATATTCTAGAAATGCCTAATCTTAGAACCCAAGCTTCTCCAAGTCTGGAGTACATATGCTCTACCAGGGAGCTGTATAAATAGATGACCATAACCCAACTCAGACTCACAACAAGCAATCCCCCTCTACCATCAATTTCTCCACTCGTTGAGTGTTTATTCACCACCAAGCTATTTTCTTTCTCAGACTTGCAACACTTCACACAACCAACCTACTCCATCAGATTTTGATTCCCTCTTACAGTGAGTTTGAGAAGCCTTGTTCTTCATTTTTAATCAATTCAAAATGTTGCTTCGGTGTCGTATGTAGATTTTCCCAAATCGGGCTTGGATTGCTACTGCTCGGGTAGCAACCATGGCAAGCAGCTGAGGAAGGGGTGACTACCCTATGAAATCCTTGGTTTGCCCTCGCCTCATCCTTCTTTTCTTGTTTTCTCACCTAAGGTTATTTTGGTCCTTTTCTGTGTAACTTGCCTTCTTGAGCGCGCGATCTGTTGGATGCCAGTCATGTCGAGTTGGCCACTGGTGATTGGGCCAGGTCAATAAGCCCATCTTATGTGGCTTTACTTATGTGGATTTTTTAAATATCATGTTGGCTGAACTTATAAAAAATCATGTATTTCAGTCTACTTGTCAAAAAATTATAAATAAATATGATTTGAAATTGGAAAATGTGATCTTTCTAATAAAAAATGTTTCGAGAGTATGATTTCCATGTTTTCAAAGGTTTGTTTTTAGAAGTCTAATTAATTGTATAAAAATTCCTAAAAATTGTAACTAATTCATATAATCTTCAAATAAGGCAAATACATTTATTTTCTTGATCACAAAAACATAAGGCATCATTTGGTTAGGTTTTATGACCAAAATCTGAGGTTTTACAAAAAAAAAAGCTAAAACTAGCGTTTTCTTTATACATATATGAAATTCAAACCCTAATACATGTGAATAACTTGAAATTAGGCAAATGTGATCTTAGAATCTACTTAGTTGGTGAAAAGTGACATCTAGGACTCTGAACTGAGCCATGTTCAATCTTATCCTATAAGTTGGGCATTTTTATTCCAAACCCTAATTTCCCAATGAGGCATGGACTAAAACCTTGATTTCTACTATTGATCTTTTTGGCACAATCTACTTTATTTTCTTGGATTTTGAACCCCACCTACAATATCTCTATTATTTTAGCTTGCACTAATATTTCTTTTAGCATGATGATATGTTTGACTTGTTAGATAATGTAGTGGTACTTATGTACAACCACCCATAGTTTGGGCATGTATTATTTTTTCCCGGGGAATATGTTACTCTCCCTCATATATAAATATTTTATAGGTGACTGGAAATGTGTTTACTCTCCCCTCACCTATTGGTTGGGGTCGGGTAGGTGCCTCAACCATAGTTAGTTAATTTAGTCTAATACTTAGTTAATTTAGTATAACTTAATCATTAATGTAGAATTTCTTATTATTTGACATGGCAAGATTCTTTTTTATGTGTGCCTCATACTCTTGACTTTCTTTGTTCTTGATGAACATACACCTTTTTATGCTTCATTGATATTATCTTGTATTTTCTCCTTATTTGACACATACCTTGTTTTCTCCTCTTGCTTGGTGATCCCAACCACCCACACCTAGGATCTGAGTTGCATAACAAAAGCATGGAGGACTAGCCTAGGATTAGGATAAGGAGTACATGGATTTCAGTGTGCACCTAACTCATGAAGTTGTTGCTTGGAGATAAAATTGATATGGTTTAGATTTCCCTCTATATAGATCCTTATGTTATAATAACCATGTAAACCATATATGGGAGATGATGACGTACCTATGTAAAATTTAATTGCTATCTCAAATTTCCTCCAAGTGAGCCTAAGATTTAATCAACCTCAATGTCCTACTCCGCCAAAAATATCCTTGCCGAAAAACTTGTGATCTTAAAAATTAGGTTGATCTTGAACAACAAAAGGAACACATAATTGTATTTTGTATGTGTATAGAAAAGGTGATAAGATATAGCTTGATAAATCCTAGTTGGAATCAACCAATTAGGAGATACAACATTGAAATACTATACATCTTGAGGAGAGAAAATATAAGTCCTTGTCAAATATGACTCAAGAGAGATGAAACATACCTCAAAAGTTTATCAAAAGGTCAAGCTCAAACCCCAAGTACTACCAAGGTATCTTTCACCTATTGTTACATTCAAATATAACTAGCATTTCTGATATGCATTTGATGAACCCTATATTATCAACTCTTATTATTATTGTATTCAGGTTTTGAATTACAACTAATTAGGTAGAGAATATTTTTTTAATTAAATCATGTATTTATTTGTAATTTTTTGAGAACCAGTCAATAAACTATGAATTGTATGATTTAAATGAATCTATGAATTTATTGAAATGAAAATATTAGAAGAAGACCAAACTACCCTTACATCACACATCAGAGATTGATGTGTGACAAGGTACTCCATATCCTTTACATGGATTCAAGCATGTTTGGTAAAATATATTAGAAGGGCGCAAAGACCATTCTACCATAATACATGTGAAAAAAATTAAATAAAATTTAGGGCGTAGAAAAATTATTTGTATCAATGTGCTGAAATGAAGAAAATCGGAAAATAACAACAAAGAACAATGGTATAGCAGGTCAGAGATGAGAATAATACTCATGGATCCCGCATTTAGAAGAATAAGAGGAGAGTTCCTTTGCCTTTCTTAGACATTGTTGATCATGATGAACCCAAACCTAAATTAAAGGCGCTTATCAACTATACCTCAATTCACTAGTGGAGAGCCTAGCCTTATATTCTAAAATCAAGTTTAGGCACATATGTGCAAGTTCGCTAATGGGTGTCAAGCAACCTGGAGGTCAGAGGAAGATTCTTCACCATCATCATTCTAGAGAGGTCGCTTTGAAGTAATATTAGGATGAAACGTAGGTATATCAAAGGATTCAAACACTATTATGAATTTAAAACAAAGTTGGGGTAAAGGGTTGGGTTCCAAAACAATAAAAACTTATCGAACACCCAAATTATTTTGCATAATAGAAAACAAGAGGATGTAATGATGAAGTAGAAATATACCTCTATGTGGGTGACCCAAAGCCATGAGAAGCTTCTTTGGAGTTAGAGGAATTTTCTTAGAGGTTTTTAGGCTTCATGGAGGCTCCATCACTACCCTTGAGGTGCTCACGAGAGAACCCAATAGATTGGCAAGGGAGGTATAACAATGGAGTTGTTGGAGTCAAATGAGTGATGGTTTGTGATTATTTAAAATTGTACTGGTGTTTTGGGATAGATTTATATAGGTGTGAGGCTCTAGTATAGTCATGAATCCCAATGGTGGGTTAAATACAAGAGAACATGATCTCAAGATTTGTCTAAAGAGTTGGGAAAAGAACTCCTATCAAGTTTGGAATTTTTGAGTGCTAGGGATTACAAGGAAGAGAACTACAAGGGAAGGGGGATATAAAAAGGAAATATGAGGGAAGAAAGGAAATTAGGAAGTCTATGACCTGTAAATCCACAATAGATAGGACTTTGGGTGGACACGATGATTTAGAAGCTGTTGTGTCCTCCGCCCACCCATGTCTGACTCAGATAGGGTATTGAGACAAGGAACCAGAAATCAATGCTTGCCAACCTGAGCTTAGGTGCAACATAGTGATCAAACCATACAAGAAGAGTGTTTTTCATATAGGGAATGCATATTTTAGGTATTGCCCTTCCTAATTAAATTGATATAGTTAACATTATCCAACTGAAATGAAATATGGTACCTTAACTAGGTAGGAGTTAAGGAATTTGATTATGAACTTAGATTTGTCTTTTAAAACTTACTTTTATGATTTCTGATAAAATTAAGGCTTTTCCTCATTATATTAATATATATTATCTTATTAACCATTCTTATCACCATTTAGTATTACAAGCATATTATCCTCCTATTGTTATTATCAACATTGTATTCATATTATCTTGCTTGAAATATTGTTTATTGCATGTTTTATAATATTTACATGCATAAAGCACATTAATAATCTCCACTTACATTAAACATCAATTATTAATTCAATATATATATTATTCACATTTTCTCCCAAATTAATAGTGCATATTTATTCACATATGATTACTATTTAAGCATTTTATATGAATATGTGTACATTAGTGGATAGTGTAGCATGTACTATTATTTAAAGAACACACTTACATATTAAGCCATGTTTACATTGTTAAGTCAATTTTGTGCATATGAATATATATTATTTATAATACCTAATGTCACTAATGCATCAAATGTGGAAGAAAATATGTATAAGTTATGGTTAGTCAACAACAATCTATGGTTTAGGTCAACATTTTTGGAAGCTAGACCGGATTGGCATGCTAAACCGGTTGGACTAGTAAACAATTAATTGACAAATCTAGAAGCCTAAAAAATCAGCCATGTTTTCTTTTCCCATCCACTTGGTCAAAAATAGGTTTCAATTGGTCCAACTAGTTGACTAGACTGAATCAGACTAAACTAGTGATTTAATGAAATAAAATAAATATAAAAACAAAATGCTAAAATATCTAACTAATTAGACAAATTCTAATTGCATGAAAGGGAACTCTCACACACCCAACAACATTCGTTGTTTCTCACGTCATAAAAGAAAAATGGCCACAGAGGAAAACTCTTGCATGTTTGTATACACACACTCATACACACACGTATATATGTATATATATATACACTTATCATCACTTAAGGTTATTGAGTAACTCACGTTACGTGCACTAGATGTTCATCAGGGCATACTACATTGTGTATTAGGGTATCCCTCTATCCTGGTTTGGACATTTCTAGAAAATCTAGACATACTAAGATCCTATATGTGGGGTTAGGGTTTTGAAAGTCAAGATGGCATATTTTGGTACGTTAAAGTGACACCTTTGAATGGTGTTCGTGTAAAGTGGAAGTATGAAATTGTAGTGAGTTTGCTTGAATCTGGAGGACAAAACTCTTTTTTTGGTGGGTTGAACGTGATAACATGACCTAAAGGGCAATTTTCAAAAGAAAATAATTGTTTGGATAAATAATGATTTGTGGAATATTATATTATGTGATAGTTGATGCTTTTAAAATAATGAGCAATTGTGTTACTTAAGGTACTTGTAGTAGTGTATTTAAGAAAAAAAGTTATATTGAGGTATATGTGGATTAATTGATTTATTTTTGTATCATTGATGATCTTAATATTTTGTAGAATGAGATAAATTTAGATGAGTTTGAGAGTGACATTAGGGTCCATTTTCCTAATTGATGTTCCCTAGATAAATCCTAGTATTCATATTTTGAGTGAAATAACTTTTAATATTATATTTTATAGAAGAATATTTTCATAATCAAATAAAAACTTATTTGTATGAGAATTGGTCTAGATGGAAGTTACCTAATAAGTATGCAAGAATTCAAATTTCATTTAGTTTGGAATTGGGTATTAGGATATATGGAACTTTTAAAAAAATAAAGAAGTTTGACTACTGTTTATAACTTCCGTACTTAGGCTAATGGATTGATCAATTAACATGACAACTATGGAGGTTGTCCCCCTAGTTCAGACTTAGCAGTGTGTCATTGATTAAATGTGGGAGTTGTTGTCTTTGGATAATGATCTGATGGTTTTCCTTTCATCTTTTACCTCCTAGACAAAATGGGAAAGGAGAAAATGTAGAAAACAAAATTATGCCTTTCCCCACATCTCTATCAATCACATTTGAAACACATTTGTAACTAAATGTATAAACAAGGTTTCTTTTTGTCTCTCTTGTAACCTTTTAATACATTGTGTTTGAGGTATAGATAAGGGAAACATTCAAACCCTTGTTCCCCTCTCTCTTGTACATTCATAGAGAAGATACAGTCTTTCCCCTTCGACACCAGAGGCAACCAAAGAAACTATGCAAGGAGTGTAGTCTCCATGTGGGATCTTTTCATATATGATATACCAAGGGAGTGTGTTCCCCTTACCTCCACCACAAAGGTCCAAGCAATGGTGGATGTCATATTTCTGGTGACTCACTGGTGCTCTGAGATATAGATTTTCCAACCTATAGACCAATAACCTATTGTGTAGGGAAAAGGGTCGAAGGGTCAAGGGTCCATGGAGAAATCCATACAATCATTTCCCCCACCTCCTCTAGGTTTGTTAGGGCCATGACAGCAGGAGGAGGAGACCCCTAGTACCATATTTCAAAGACAAAACATATCTGCGGGAGGCATCGAGTAGGGGGAACATGTAGGTGAGTCAATGGGAGAGAGAGGTGGAGGTAGGGCCCCCATTGTGGTTAAGCTAGATTGTAGATAGGATGACATGGTTCACACCCACGCACATCCTGGTTGGGTTCTAGGTTAAGCATGAAGCCATTCAATCTAGAGAAGATGACCTACAACTTGTTGTTGGGTTCACAATCCCTGATTCCATGTGGCAACATCTTATCACACTAACCATTTGATCAATGGACATAACAATTCTATTAATGTATACCTTTTATATACATATAAAATGTTAGGATAGTTACAATTTGTCAAAGTTAAATACCATGTTGGTAACTATCATGATACCGATACAATTGTACCCTTAGACACGAGTTTTGACATATGGAACATTCTAATGTATATACAAGAAGAAATAGAAAATGATTAGTCATGTGTTATGTTGATAAAGTAAGGCTACATGTTTGGTGGTCTATGTGAAGTGATAATACGTTATATGGACAACTATTATAGATCCTATATATAGTGATATACATATTTAATTTCAATTTATATTAAATATGTAATGCAAGTTGTAACAAACTCATGTAGTTCCTCTGTGTATATGCAAACTATACAATGTTGCATGTATGTATGATTGTTTCATGTGCAAGTTATAACCATCTTCAATTGTGTGCACTTATGATGCCCAAGGTAGCATTATGGGGTTTCCTATGCTAAAATGTAGTATTAACGTCAATAGGAGATATTGGTGGCACTTTATTTTAGTTACATACTGATGAAAGGAGTGGAATCCTATTCATTAGGCATTTTGTAGCCACTCCTCCATAACCATAGCTCTAAGTTTTCAAATCATAGAGGTTTCACTCAACTCTAAGAATCCTTGATATGGGGCCCACTTTACCATCTAATTGTTTAGTCATTGTACCTACACATGTATAACATCATTCTAGACCGTGTAATTAGTTCAATATGTCTTAAAGTATAAGGTTTATCACGAGACTTGTATGACGAGACTTCATTTAAGATTTACATCCTAACTGAGGTAAGAGGGAAATATTAAAAGGAAAATGAGACGTTAAATAGTGAAGTTCAAAATTTATTTCAATTATTCCATCTTTATTTCCATTATATGATATTATTTGTCTAGTTGTATTTAAAAAAAGCAAAAAGTTCAATAGTCTAATAACTAGCAGTTTTATGAAGTACTTGTCTATATTTAATGTGCTATGTGCATGTAATATCATGTCTATATATAATATAGGTAGATTGAGTAATTTCCTGCACTAAATTAGTATCACATGTTCTAATGAACAACATGTTCAAGTAGAAGTTAGGGAGTAAAAGAGAAGCCCAAAGAGAATCAATAGTAACTTGTCATGAGAAGAAGTAGACAAAAAGTTCCCTTGTTGTTTGTCCTTGGAAAAGAATGTGTATATGAGAATGAAAGTAACTATATCATGTATAAAGTTATTTTTACTATTTCAATGAGTGATATATATTGTTTGTGATGTTACCTGAGTGTAATCTTCATGGTCCATGCTTCAATATTGTATGTATATGAATTTCCCTTGGGGAATAATATATATGTATGCAATCATAGCCAAAATCATACAGTTAGTTTTTCATGAACTACCACATAAAAGTTTGTTTGAGTGTTGTCAGAGTTGCTTGGCATGTTGAGAATTGTTCACACTCAAATGAATAAATACAAGATAGAGTCTGTGTTGAAGGACAAGAAAGGAAAGGGAAAGTCAAAGGAAAAAGGCAAAGCTAATAAGAGTTCTAAAGCTGGCTATAAGCCCAAATATTTTACACTTAGAGATAAAGAAGTAGCAGGAAATGAAGGAAATTATCACCATTGCTATCAAACTGGACATTGGAAAAGAAATGTCCTTCTATACATTAAGGAATTGAAGAATATAAGGATGGAAGAGAGATATCTACTTTAATATATATATTATAGAGATAAACTTATCTACTTCTTCATCTTGGGTATAGGATATCAGATGTGGATCTCACATATGGTCTAATATTCATGATTTGAAAAGAAGCAAACCCTTACTAAAGGGAGAGGTGGATCTACAAGTAGATAATGGATCAAGATTCACTTCCACAACTATAGGAACCTATAGTTTATCTCTACTAGTGAGCTTGTAATAGAGCTAAAGAATTGCTATTATGTAAGTTCAATAAATAAAATAATTGTTTGTGTGTCTTGGTTGGACAAGAAATATTTTGAATTTCTAGTGAATAATAGACAAATATCTGTTTTCAAAGATGAGATATTCTATGATAGTACCCCATGTTTTATGGCCTCTATTTATTGGAACTTGAAACAAGTCTATACATCATAGATACCAAGAAGTCAAAACTCAAATGACTCCAACAAAAACTACTAATGGCATTGCCATCTAGAGCACATAAATGAGAAACACATCTGAACTCCAAAAAAATGGTTATCTAGACTCTTTTGATTTTCAATCACTAGAGACATGTGATTCCTATTTACTATACAAGACAATACAAGAACCCTTCACTGGAAATAGTAAGAGGATTATGACGTATACATACTGATGTGTGTGGAACTTTTGGCACTAGTGCTAGATGAGGATATCAATACTTCATCACATTTAATTATGACTTATATATATATGGATATATGTATATAATGAAATACAAATATAATCTCTGTAGAATTTCATGAATGAATTACATAACCAACTTGGCAATAATATTTAAAGCACTACAA
This sequence comes from Alisma plantago-aquatica, assembly GCA_963693085.1. Taxonomy (NCBI): domain Eukaryota; kingdom Viridiplantae; phylum Streptophyta; class Magnoliopsida; order Alismatales; family Alismataceae; genus Alisma; species Alisma plantago-aquatica. The sequence continues at coordinate 737,784,140 of OY856414.1, read as the reverse complement.
TCTAATCGTGGCGATGAATATCTAAGCTGAAATTTGGAGGCCATTTTGAGAAATAGTGATATTGTATCACACTTGACTCCACCTGGGACACCACAACATAATCAGAGAAAAGGAATCATACCATGTTGGACATGATACCATAAATGATGAGTTCAGCTAATGCTGTGACTTCCTTATGGGGGCATGCTCTTGAAACTGCCTCATTTACACTTAGCTAAGAACCTTCCAAATCTATTCAAAAGACACCGTATGAGATATTGAATGGAAAGCTTCCAATATATCTTGTATTATAGTTTGAGGTTTTGAAGCTTATGTCAAGAACAATCCTTTAAAATCTTTGTTAGATATTCAAAGGAAACTAAGGGTTATTACTTCTGTATTCCATCTGAAAACAAAGTGTTTGTTTCTAGAACTATTGTATTCCTTGAAAAAGAATTATTTCTAAAAAGAACCTGTTGGGTTTTAGGGGAGGCAGAGAAGGCAGCGGAAACAAAAAAAAATTCTCCCCCAAACCCGGAACAAGGAAACGCGTCAACGTCTATATAATAGGAAAGGGATGGTTTGTGGAAACATACCTTGTCCCGAGGCTTTCTCGGCGACAATACCTCGTGCCTTGCGCGGTCTTCACCTCCGATCTGGGACGGTGTCTGTGCAGCTCCTGGTCGCACCGGGACTGATGACTCCTCCTCTCACCGGGACTGTCGGGGTTCACAGTTGTCCTCCTGAGCGACAAAAACCTCCCGCCTCTGAAGTAGTCCACACGGACCACCTGGAACTCCACACTCCTTGTCCCACAAGGAGTTGGAAGGAGTCACACCCTCCTGTTGACGTACTAGTCACCAACACACTCTCCTGCCTCCAGTTGCAACTGTAGTTGTCTTTCCCTTGCTGCACCTCCCTTTACGGGTAGCACTTGCTCGGGCTCTCTCGGTTACCAAAACCAGAGAACGACAACTTTGCAGAGCAAATGGTTGCACTGAGTCATCCTTTGAGAAGCCCCCAATACACCTATATATAGGAGGGTCATGGGACAGGGTTCTCTATCCCGGGCAATGCGGGACTAAAAGCAGGAGTAGACGGGTTCGAGATTTTCCACAAAAGCAACCAGCTCACAACCTGAACCGATTGTTTCACAACTGAAACGGTCGGTTGGGGACCTGAACCGGTCGGTTGATACCTCAACCGATCGGTTGGGACACCTCAACCGGTCGGTTCATAAGTGAACCGGTCGGTTGGTGGTCCTGGTCGGTTCCCGATTGACTTTCCTTCTTTTGTTTCTAATCGGTATCAAATACGAATCCTATTTCCCAATCAAATTGGGCAATTGAAACGAAAGGAAAATTCTCGCCAATCTTACTTTCCCAACTTGCTCGGTGGCACCAGTTGAATCAATCGTTTCAACATTTGAAGCAATCGGTTCACCTGATCTTGAGCCGACTGGTTCACCAAGCTCAGTCGATCGGTTCATCACATGAGCCGATCGGTTGGGAGTGCGGATAGTGCACAATCAGTCAAATGTGATTTCAATCAATCCGATACTCCAATCAATGTGTCCAGTACCTTGAATAATATGATATTGAGCTATCAATTGATTGAGTGTTTAATTGAACTACTAAACTCCTTTAGTAATCAATCTAAACATTGCTTGTGGACTAGGCTCCTCTTCCAAGTTAAATCCTTTGTGTGTGACCCTACAGGTCCATTTCACGTTGGTAGTGAAAGTCCATAACACTTATGACTTCACAAGCAAAGAGCGGTGCCTAGTCACACATCAGTGCTACCCAAGTGAAAGTAGAAAGTTGGAGAACAACTTTCAACCCTACAATCTATGAATGGTGTTGCAGCGAATGTATAATTCCTTTGTCACTGATACCCCAAATGAACTCGAGGCATGGAACAGTCATCCTGTCAATGTTCATTCACTTTCTTGATCTCAGAGTAGATTGAACGAGATATGTATGACATCAATATCACATACTGATTCACACATGTGTGTGCACGCCTATCTCAATCCTACTCATCAAGTGGCCTTGGATATCAAACTCCCTTAGGAGGGACAAATTCCATATCTATCACTCACCCCTCAAAAGCCCCATGTGTCAAAGCCACACAATCATCACCTTTATTACAACCCATGTTTCAGGACTGCGTTTGATGATGTCAAAGTGTACCCAACGACATGTGTTGAGTGTAGTGATTTCAGGTCAAAGAATCACATTCACCACCATCACTGTGAGTACTGACTATGACTACCATGTCATGGTTCCATGTGTCAAACTCACGGTGGGTCTGTCCAGTACACTTGTTCTCTAACAAGTACCTATGTGTTTGGTTTGATATCTCTATATCATGACTAATGAGATTTTGTCATCAACCAACACCACAATCTAGTCTTGTGTGTCATTGTTGTCTATCTACCTTCCGCAATGACATCCGACTAGGGACATAACAAGAATGTACAAACTCTTAGCATCCGTATGATCTCATCGTTCAGGTCCTTAACCTGAAGGCATATGTCATTGAGTATTGTCATTCTCTAGACATTCAATCTGTTCTATCACTATCTCATATGGCTGAACTAGAAAGAATTGGAAGCTTGCCTTTGATGTTTATCAAATCAATCTTAATGTATCCCACCAATCATCCCATGATTGTCTCTTAGGGCATACATACCGACAGACTCCCACTTTTACTGTGATCCAATCACCCTTGAATCATATTCATAGTGATCTTTAAACATGTCCCACATGTTATTGTGCTCTAGTACGAACATAGTGAGTAATGGCAACACCTTGCCAAAGTCAGTATAAATTACATGTCTCACATCTCTTCAATGTACGTCATGCGTATGAGATTGAGTTTTCGTAATATGTGATCTAGTATTCCTTTGCTAACCTTTAGCCACATTGCATGATCAAGAATTCCATACTTGTCATCAATGAGTGGAATATCTGTAAGTTCATCTCATGAACTTCCAGATCCATATAGTATCCACAGTTGTTCTCTAACACGTAGATACTCATCATTTCCTTTTAAATGGTTTTATTTGAATGTTTCCAATTATCAACAAACTTTCACTTATTATATCCCATATATATTTTGTGATTAATTTTCTGTCCCTTTTGGAAGTTCGCATCAATGTAACTCTTTACATCAAACTCTTCCTTATCACCACAGAACTAGTACTTCTCAAGTACTTATCAAGTTCTTATGGTTTCCAGTAACCCTTACTGGAAGTAGACAGACATCCACTCATCATGTCCCACATACGAGTTATCAGGATGAGCACATCATATTGTCATGTCCCACATACAAGATGATGAATGCATTTTTGTTCTTGCCATGCAAGATAATGGGATGATTACATACATGATAGATCCATATCTATTCTTAGTGTTCCCATTCTTCATAAGAATTGGACACTTGGCCTTGGGATACTAACTCCATGTAGCATGGACAAGTTTTCTCCCACTGAATCTATGCATATTGAACCCTTCAGTACAGATTGCCAATGTATGCTCTCCTTTTTCAGGTCAAGAGATTTTTCGAGAACTATCTCTATAGATCTCTATTCCTATCACATAGAAAACATCTCTATCTTCCTTCCAGATAATTTCCACTTTTGGATTTCCATTCTAGAACATTTCCATTTCACATCAACATGTGAATGTGAACACGCTCCCACTAAATCACAGATCCCTTCTTTATCTTTGACATATCAGTCAAACCCTTTGACTATATCATCAAAGTAAAGATCCAATTCTGAGTTGCTTGTACTCAATCAATCACATTGATTAGTCCATTGTAACTTATAGACTTCATTTGCATTAGTGGATTCATAAACCTTATAGGTTGTGTCACGTACACATCCTTGTTTTATTCCTCATAGGAATGCGGTTTTAGTATCCATATGCCAAATGTCTTAGTCATTAAGTTTCAATCAACAAGCATCATCCTTCTCAAAATGTTATCCATGTGTCTTAACACTTAAGACTTATTTGCACTTATGGATTTTATTCCAATGGGTGCTACCATCAAGGTCATACCTTATGGTTCACATGGAAGTCATTTAGGATGTAATGGTCATAAACCATAACTCAAAAATTCGGTTCCTCATATTCATTTAGATAGTTGACTCATCACATGAACAACTCATCACATAGATAATTGAGGTGTATCTGTCAAGGATATAAGAACTTACAATTCCTTGTGATTCTTAATGTCCTTTATTAGTGTGGGGTATTCTTTTATTAAGAAGAATTCAGTTATTTGATAATCATTCTCTAACTCCTTAGAGTATGATTCCTTCTTGATTTAGACATCACCATGCCTTAATCATGAGTACACTATCATAATCACTCATAAGGTTCTCAAACATTTGGTCTAAGTATTTCATTCATTGATCTCATCAAGAATTAACACTTTACCAAATTCGTACTTCATCTATGATATTCTTGAACACTTCAAGATATTCATATTGGTATTTCTCTAAACACCATTTGAAGTATCAACATTTGTTCCAATAGGTATGTAAATACATCACATGTATTATACCCAATTGGATAATCATTCTCCCACTACCATTAGTGAAGATTGATTAATCATGTACAAGAGATTCATGTCTCTTACTGGTTCTCTAACCAAAAGAGTCTAGATTTATCCATCACATGGAAACTAGAAATGAATTTCTTATGATTTATGCTAATTTGATTGTTTGAGTTATCAATAACTTTAGGTATCATTTTATCTTATGCATACCATGTATCACAAGATAAACAAGGCATTGCCACAAAGATCATATCTTTAAGATTGAAGCATCAACTTTATTAATTGCCATCATTGTCATATAATATGCAAAAATAAAGTGTTTCTATCTATTGGCAATATATGAAATAGCAGTTCTCAACTCTATTTCGTTCCCTTTAGGCTGAAATAAACTGAAAGGTACTCCTATCTATGGCAGCAACACTTGCTCCAATGATGGGTACTCCTTTCTTGGTCCTTTCACAAAGTCCATCACTTCTTTGTGGATATTGCATATCATATATGACATATCCATATATTGGTATCATATACCTCAGATAAAGAAGCGGTTCATTTCATGATACCTTAGGTGGAGATCTCCATCCCCTCCTTCATCTTCTTTTGTTCTTCCAGATATAGAGGGAAATTCCCTCATACACCCTTTCCCATGTGCCTTGAGGCTGAATACGGCTTGGATTGTTGGCTAGCATCAGAACATTTCTTTGCTTTGTCCTTGTCCTTGCCCTTAAGAATTACCTTTTCTTTGATCACATCAAATATTATGGTTTGTCTTTCTTCATCTTTGCCTCTACTATCCTCAACATGTCCAACAACTCTATCAACGCTTGTCATTGTTGTTCATGTTGTAGCTTAGCATGAATTGTATGATTCTCACAACATTTGCAGTATCATACTAATAGCCAACTCTTGGCTCAGAGGGAATCCTTCTTTGTCAGGTTTTCCACATACCCAATCATATTGAGTGCCTGAATACCTTACTGGATGTCCTTCTGTCATGACATACTAGGACAGTGTCCTTGAGACATCATATGTCTCATGTTGTCTCTACAACTCATAGTTCAGAGAACACAACATCAAGCACTCCTCATTAATGTCTTCCTCGGTATGCTTCCATAAGCATACTTTCAGCCATTGATATGGTGGGATCGAGTTCATCTGGTTCTGGTATAACTAGGACTTGGAGCTTTCGCTCTATGAGAACACTTCTCATCATCCTAATCAATCATGAAATTATTCCCATTTAATTTGTTGGTCTCAAAGACCGATCGCAAATAAAGCGATTATTGTTGATTAACCATTTATTTTAACAAAAGGAAATATAGGCAATTTTTAGTCCAAAACTCTTTTTGACTTGTTTGATTGATTTGAAAAGTTGACGATATAATTAGGCCTTTAATTAATTATCACTCCCACTATTTTAATTCAAATTGATAGCCCTCACCATCAATTCGAAGATTACAGTGTACAACCTTCTGGTGGGCAAGATCCGTATTTCATCAAGTCATGAGTCAGCTTTGGCTGATCGCCCACAATCTTGACTATTTAGGTAGGCCATCATGCCAATTGCATCATATGCAACTCTTGATGAAAGAACATGCGCAACACCTTGCCATGGACATTCCTTGCCTCTGGGCTTAGACACTCTAAGAATCACCAGTTAAGTCTAACCCAAAATCCGACACGGTAAACGTGCACCCTGCTTTGGTAGAACCTACATGTCTACCCTTCACACTTCCACAAGATAGACGGCGCACCACGCTTTGGCGTAACCTATGCTTGGTCGATCGAGTTTTTCATGTGTGCCGCTAATGGAAGGCATATAAGACTTAATATTTTAATGAAGGCTTCAGTTTTATATACATATACATATCCAATCACCACAATACATAGTATGTATCATATACATGCTATAACCCACAGAAAACATGAAAAATGATAAAAACGATGATTATGGCCATCCTAATGTGATTCCTCGAGCCAAGAGGAATCACGGTCATCTAGGTCTACATCACATGCAACCTGTATAAGATGAACTTTGTGCTTTGCCTTCAGAGTAGATCAACTCATCATATGATTGACTTGCTCATTCTGGCCCGGTCGTCTGGGTGCCACCAGCCGATCGGTTGGCTCCTCCAACCAATCGGTTCGCCTAGTCGGCGTGCATCTCCTCATGGCCGCCACTCGCTTGTCTCGCTCCTCGAATCGGTCATCAACCGATCGGTTCACTCCTTGAACCGATCGTCTGGAATGTCAACCGATCGGTTCACGCCTTGAATCGATCGTCTCAGCTGTCGTCAGGATGTCCGTCGGTCTTCGACATAACATGAAATAAAATTCTATCCTATTTTACAATTTAATTGTGAAACCCTGAGTTACATTTGGGGGGAGAAACGGTAGGAAAAGAATTCTCGAATTATTTTGAGTTACATCAGGAATAGGAGAAGGAGAATCGGTGCGCAGACCGAGATGCAAGCAACGACATACAACCACACACAGATATAGGGGTTTATAGGCCATAATGATGCTACACATCCACCACAAAATTCGTTTAAGGGCGACGCGTATCGAGTGCATTAATAATACATATCATATATGTAATTGCTATTTGTGGATTTAGGATTGGACATGCATAAAGCCAATTTTATTTGCATCGTATGCAATAAATAAAGGCGACAAACCAAAATTGATCATATCGATATTCCTAAAATATAGAGCAGTTGACGTGGCTCTGATACCACTGTTGGGTTTTAGGGGAGGCAGAGAAGGCAGCGGAAACAAAAAAAAATTTCTCCCCCAAACCCGAAACAAGGAAACACGTCAACGTCTATATAATAGGAAAGGGATGGTTTGTGGAATCATACCTTGTCCCGAGGCTTGCTCGGCGACAATGCCTCACACCTTGCGCGGTCTTCATCTCCGGTCTTGGACGGTGTCTGTGCAGCTCCTGGTCACACCGGGACTGACGACTCCTCCTCTCACCGGGACTGTCGGGGTTGATAGTTGTCCTCCTCAGCGGAAGAAACCTCTCGCCTCTGAAGTAGTCCACACGGACCACCTGGAACTCCACACTCCTTGTCCCACAAGGAGTTGGAAGGATTCACACCCTCCTATTGATGTACTAATCGCCAACACACTCTCCTGCCTCCAGTTGCAACTGCAGTTGTCTTTCCCTTGCTGCACCTCCCTTTGCGGGTAGCACTTGCTCGGGCTCTCTTGGTTACTAAAACCAGAGAATGACAACTTTGCAGAGCAACTGGTTGCACTGAGTCGTCCTTTGAAAAGCCCCCAATGCCCCTATATATATAGGAGGGTCATGGGACAGGGTTCTCTATCCCGGGCAATGCGGGACTAAAAGCAGGAGTAGAAGGGTTCGAGATTTTCCACAAAAGCAACCAGCTCGCAACCTGAACCGATCATTTCACAATTGAAACGATCGGTTGGGGACCTGAACCAGTCGGCTGACACCTCAACCGATCGGTTGAGACACCTCAACCGGTCGGTTCACAAGTGAACCGATCGGTTGGTGGTCCTGGTCGGTTCCCAATTGAGTTTCCTTCTTTTGTTTCTAATTGGTATCGAATACCAATCCTATTTCCCAATCAAATTGGGCAATTGAAATGAAAGGAAAATTCTTGCCAATCTTACTTTCCCAACTTGATCGGTTGCACCAGTTGAATCGATCGTTTCAACATTTGAAGCAATCGGTTCACCTGATCTTGAGCCGATCGGTTTAACACTTGAGCCGACCGGTTCACCAAGCTCAGCCGATCAGTTCATCACATGAGCCGATCGGTTGGGAGTGCAGATCGTGCAAAATCAGTCAAATGCAATTTCAATCAATCTGATACTCCAATCAATGTGTCCAGCACCTTGAACAATACGATATTGAGCTATCAATTGATTGAGTGTTTAATTGAACTACTAAACTCCTTTAGTAATCAATCTAAACATTGCTTGTGGACAAGGCTCCTCTTCCAGGTTAAATCCTTTGTGTGTGACCCTGCAGGTCCATTTCAAGTCGGCAGTGAAAGTACATAACACTTATGACTTCACAAGCAAAGAGAGGTGCCTAGTCACACATCAGTGCTACCCAAGTAAAAGTAGAAAGTTGGAGAACAAATTTCAACCCTACAATCTGTGAATGGTGTTGCAGCGAATGTATAATTCCTTTGTCACTGATATCCCAAATGAACTCAAGGCATGGAACAGTCATCCTGTCAATGTTCATTCACTTTCTTGATCTCAGAGTAGATTGAACGAGATATGTATGACATCAATATCACATACTGATTCACACATGTGTGTGCACGCCTATCTCAATCCTACTCATCAAGTGGCCTTGGATATCAAACTCCCTTAGTAGGGACAAATCCCATATCTATCACTCACCCCTCATAAGGCCCATGTGTCAAAGCCACCCAATCATCACCTTTATAACAACCCATGTTTTAGGACTGCGTTTGATGATGTCAAAGTGTACCCAATGACATGTGTTGAGTGTAGTGATTTCAGGTCAAAGAATCACATTCACCACCATCACTGTGAGTACTGACTGTGACTACCATGTCATGGTTCCATGTGTCAAACTCATGGTGGGTCTGTCAGGTACACTTGTTCTCTAACAAGTACCTCTGTGTTTGGTTTGATATCTCTATATCATGACTAATGAGATTCTGTCATCAACCAACACCACAATCTAGTCTTGTGTGTCATTGTTGTCTATCTACCTTCCACAATGACATCAGACTAGGGACATAACAAGAATGTACAAACTCTTAGCATCTGTATGATCTCATCATTCAGGTCCTTAACCTGAAGGCATACGTCATTGAGTACTGTCATTCTCTAGACATTCAATATGTTCTATCACTATCTCATATGACTAAACTAGAAAGAATTGGAAGCTTGCCTTTGATGTTTATCAAATCAATCTTAATGTATCCCACCAATCATCCCATGATTGGCTCTCAGGGCATACATACCAACAGAACCAACAGGGGGAAATGGATGTCTAAGAAGTTTGAGTCCTTGAAGATAACATTGAGACTATGGAAATAGATGAGATAAAAAGAGAATCACAAGCCATTGTGCAATCTCAAATTCCTCATGGAACACAAGAACCTTGACGGTCTAGTAGGACATGTCTGGAGCTTGAGAGATTTTTATTTCTCATGACTCAATAAGACAATTTGATGGTTGTAGGTGATGAGCCAACAACCTTAGATGAGTCCATAGAGAGATTAAAATCTAGTAAATGGTTTGAGGCTATGAGATATAAGATGGACTCCATGTATGCCAACAAAGAATGGACTTTGGTGGATGTGCTTTAAAGTATCAAATGTATAGGATGCAAATGGGTCTTCAAGAAGATGACAAACATGATGGTAATGTACAAACCTATATAGGATGATTGTGATGGTATGTATGCCTAGAGATCCAATCATATGATTGTTGTAATGACATATCACGTAAATTATTTGATTATTAATAAAGGCAGTATTTCATTTATTATATTTTATTCAGTTATGAGATAATGATGTAACATAATAAATGTCTAAACAATGATATTACTCAATGATGTATGTCTTCAAGTTGAGGACCTGAATGATGAGATCATATGTATGTCAAGAGTATATGCATTCTTGTTATGTCCCTAGTCAGATGTTATTGTGGAAGGCTAATAGATAGAAATAACACTCAAGACTATTGTGTGTGTTGGTTGATGATAAAATCTCATTAGTCATGATATGTGATATCAAACCAAGCACATAGGTACTTGTTAGAGAATAGTGTATCAGACATTCCCACCTTGATAATGACACATGGAAACCATGATTAGTAGTTAGAGTCATCATAGTGATGGTGGTGATTGTGCTTCTAACAATTAAAATCACTACACTCATTACATATTGTTTGGTGTACTTTCACATCATCCACTATGATCCTGAATAAGGGTTTACATAGAGGTAGTGTTAGGGTGCAGTGTGACACATGAGGATGACAATGAGTGATGTAGATGGGATTTGTCCCTCATACAAGAGTTTGATATCCTGGCCACTTGATAAGTGAGACTAAGAAATGCATGGCCATGTTGATGTGAGTCGATATATGATATTGAGCTTAAACATACCTCAGACAGTCTGCTCTAGTTCAAGGAACATGGATTGAATGTTGAAGAGGATGATGATTCCATGCCTTGAGTTTACTTTGGATATCAGAGATAAAGGAACTATACAATCAATGTATCACCAATCACAGATTGTAGGTTAAGTTGTTCTCCAATTTCTCCAATTACTTGGATAACAATGAAGTCTTTCTAGATACAATCATTGCTTGTGAAATCATAATATGATTATGAATATCACTACCAACGTAATTTGGAGCCTACCAGATCACATAGATAGGATGTATTGAAGTAGGAGTATAATTGCCGATGTGATTAAAAATGTTCCAAATCAAATTGATTACTAAAATGTTTAGGTAATATCTTAGAATAATGTAGGATCATAATTTGAGATAACTGGTGAAATTTTTTAAGCTAATTAATTAGATTCAAATTGTTAACTCGGTTGGCTAATCCCTAGCGATCAACTAGAGCCAGATGATGAAAATTAGTTAATCAATTAATATGATTAATTGGTTAATTAATTGATTTCTGAATTTTTTTACTAGTCCACGAGCGGCTCAATTTAAGTGCAACCACAACCTTTGATTTTCTCAGGGGTTTTAGGAAACCTTGCTTCCTTTCCTCTGCTAATAATAGGGACATGATGGCTAGATTTTAAGATAACACTCTTATACATGAGGCGTAGTCGTCATTGGATTGAGAGAGTGATAAGGAAAGAAATTGTGATGCTAGCACATCATCAAAGAATAAGACTACTCATTCCCTCCAGTTTAGGAAGTGAGATGTGGAGTTGCCATCCATCTGCATGGATGAAGTAGAGATAGAGATGTTGAGCGCCCGTGTTCAGAGGATGGACGAGGACCATCTTTGCATGTGAGGAGCGACACACATCACTATACGAAGGGACGTCGTCAAACTTGCTCCTTGACGAGGTATATCTTGCTCACCTTCTTTCTCAATATGTTGTCTAGGATATGTGGAGAAAATTTTATTGTTTCTACTACATTTGTCGCCTCCATGAATCCCAACATATTGGTTTTCAAAAGGTTTCAAACAAGTTCAAGGTGTTGACTATGATGAAACGTTTACACCAGTTCCCATGGTTGAATCCATCAGGACTTCTCTTGCCATTACATCTTACCATGACTATGAGATTTAAAAAATGGATGTTAAAACAACTTTCCTAATGATAATTTTTTGGAGGATGTGTACATGACACAACCTGAAGTTTGAATTGCTCCAATGAAGAAAATAAAGCATGTAAGCTACAAAGGTCGATATATGGATTGAATCAAGCATGTAGAAGTTGCAATCTTTGTTTCAATGAGATAGTTAAAGAGTTTATATTTATTAAAATGAAGATGAAAGTTGTGTGTACAAGAAGGTTAGTGGGAGCATAATTTTATTTTCTCATGTTATATGTGGGTGGCATATTATTCATGGGAACTGACATACCTACTCTACAATTGGTTAAGACTTTGTTAGGCAATACCTTCTCCATGAAGGACTTAGATGAAGCATCCTATATTCTAGAAATCAAGATCTACATAGATATATCTAGAAGGCTTCTTTGTATAAGACACAATACATACATTGACAATGTGTTGACGTGGTTCAAATGTAGGGTTCTAGGAGAGGCAACTAACCCATGCGTCATGAAGTAAGGATATATAAATCCCAATTTCCTAGCTCTTTGGAAGATTGGGAACACATTTTTAATAGTACATATGCATATGTAATTGGATGTATCATGTAAGCAGTGTTATGTACATGCCCAGATGTCTTGTTGGCTCTGAGCATAATGAGTAGGTAAGTGTTAGATCCAGGTGATGGTCATTGGATTACCATGAAGAATATCTTCAAGTACTTGAGAAAAACTAATGATAAACTCTATATATATGAAGGTGAGGAAAGGTTTGTCATAAGGGTTATGCTAGTGCAATCTTCCAAACCAAGAAGGATTATTACCAAACAATATCAAGATTTTTGGTTTGCCTAAATGATTGAGCTATATGATAGAAGAGTGCCAAGAAAGAAATAGTTGTTGACTTTATAGTATAAGTTGAGTATATTGCCACATCCAAAAGGAATAAATATGGATCAAGAAGTTAATTAGTGAAAATGGGGTGGGTCCAACCATTGAGGATACAAAAGAGCTTTACTCTGAAAACAATGGAGCCATTAGACATTATAAGGAACTGATATCGCATTAGTGTTCCAAACACATACTACTGTGATATCATCTCATATGAGAGATTGTGTAGAGATAATATGTCAAGATTTGCAAAATACCAACTGAAAGCAACATGGATGATCCCTTAACAAAATCACTTTCACATCAGAAGCATAATGGTCACACTAGATCACTTGTAATTTGGTTCATGAGAGATTATCTCTAGTTAAGTGGGATATTATTGGTAGTATACCCTGACAAACATCAATGTGACAGTGACGATTGTGATCCTTAAACCTAAAGTCACTACACTAATACCATGTTGTTGTATGTACTTTAACACTGGCCCAACATGACTCTGAGTAAGGGTTTCCATATAGGTGGTGATTTGATGTACTATGACACTTATGGATTACTGTGACTGATGTAAATGGAATGCGTCCCTCAAATGGAATCATATTTTGGCCACTTAAGTAGTGAATGAGACTATGAAATGCATGTCCATTCTCATGTGAGTTAAAAAAATGATATTGAGTTCACAAAATATGAATACTTTTCTCTAGTTTAAGGATCATAAATTGAATGTTAAGATGATTGAAACTCCATGCCTTAGTTTCAGTCTCGATATATGTGAAAAGATTTATAAAGTCATGGGTACATTGGTTGCTTTATAGGTTTAAATTGTTCTCAACTTATTCCAGTTACTTGGGTAGCAATAATGAGTTTCTAGACACCAATCTTTTCTTGTGAGGTTATGAACATCACTATCAACATAATGTGGAACCTACATGGTTACACACATAAGGATGCATAAGGGAATTGATGTTCACCATCAAACATGTGATTAGAATGGTCCTGAGTTATGTACATGTAGATTTCCAACCCAGTCAATTAAATGGTTTTCTAGTGAAATGGTTGATAGTCAATTGAGCTACTGATCATCACTTTGTGAAATTGACAAGTCCAGGAGACTGAATTAGGTGAATGGACTGGGTTTGGTAAAGGAAAGAAATTTGCCTTTTTCAATATGGAATCAATTTGGCAAACTGAATTGGATAGGATTGACAAGTTGGACGATATGTTAGTGAGTCGGGTGACTTGGAGTCCAAACTAATGCCATTCTGGAGGCACAGTAAGCAAGTTAGCTGACTAGGATTGATGATTGAGTTTTTGTTGTTTGAGTTTTATAGTTATGATTAGGAACGTGATGGATTGTTGAAAATTTCAATCCCATGGCTCTTGTATATAAAAGGGTGTACGTCTATGCGGTGGATTGTTGAAAATTTCAATCCCATGGCTCTTGTATATAAAAGGGTGTACGTCTATGCGGTGATACACACTTGAGACACGTTGCAATATGAGTTGTCTAATGGTTCTTCCTCTTTGAGAGAGAAAAAATCAACCCAAGGACAACAACTTGCATTAGGAGGAGAAAGAGGGTAAGCAACACTAGAATGCCAAGAAACTTTGAGTTCATCTTCCTCTTAAAGATCAAAGTGGTGCGCTATGAGTTCCCACATCTATGTGGATGATGTAGAGACCAAGACCCTTGGATGGAGGCTTGAGAATATGTGACTTCTTTAAGAAGAAGAAAATATGTTATTGTGATGAAATGGAGACAAAAACCACATTTAGATCTAGATCCAGAAGTGCAAATCTAGACCAACATAAGGATATGTCTAGTTGTTGGGCAACTAGTGTTTGCCAAGGTACGACAGATTAGGTTCTTGGGTTTTGTTGGGAAAAATATTTTTATTTCAGTTTTGCACCCTCTCCCTAAAAACCTACAATTTCCTTGTTGGATCTTGAGAGGAGGAGCTTTGTTCTGCAACAAATGGGGCATGTTTCTTGATCCCTCCTTGTTATATACACATGCAATGGATTGAATGTACTAAAACATAAGTTTAAAATGTGAATCTTGCTAACTACATTAAGATTAAGGCTGGCGTCTACATATTTCTTGGATATACAAATGTTTTTTTATGAAAGTGTGCACGTTATTACTTGTATGTATTGTTTTGTTATCTTTAGGCCAAAAAAATTAAACTTTGGATATCTGTCCTTACCTTAATGGACATTATAGTGAAGTTAGAATTTTAAAATAGAACTTGAAAGGTATTTTCTCCCTCTAATAAAGGATTAAAGGGCAGACCAACCTAGTTAACCATGTTATGAATTAGGCTAGACTTAGTGAACCTAGGCAGGGTTCATAGGGGAAAAATTATCATTTACCATAATGCCCTATTCTTCCTTAAAATGGATAAATGGCTGAAGAAATAGCATATGTACTTATATTCATTGAAAACACATCCCATCGTTGCTTTGATAAGAATCAAATGAATGCCAAATACTTGTACACAAATTCACTCTAATACAATATGCAAAAGGATGTGAAAATTCATGTTACAATGAACTTGTATTAAATTATGGATCTAGAAGCAAATATACATGTGCATGAAAGCAAGCAGTGGGATCTAGTTATGAAAGTATGAGTGAAGGTGATTTGGAAAATCTTAAATCATATTTTAGCTTTTCTTTAAAAGATGGAAGGTTTATATGAGAGTAGCCACATAATGGGGCTGTTTCTATCCATATATTAGGTATTATGATTTTCTTCTCTTCTCTTATCAAAATTATTTATCAAATGGTCAACGTGGTGTAAGTAATTGAACTATACAATGTATTTTTGGCTAAGGGATATGCATACATGTAGACTTAAAGCCTTGACATTAATACTAGAAGGCAATGCTATGGGTTTCCATGCTGGTTGATGGTAAGAGACAATAGATAAGTAATTAATGCATGCATCCAACTGATAAAAAATGAGATGATGGTTTATAGTATGGAATTCTTAGGGAAGAAAAAATATTGCCCTTGTGTATCTGATACACTTGCCTTCAAAACTATGTCATACATTTTATGATCATCAAGTAAGACTTGAAGATAATGGTAAAGATGATTAATCATTAATTTCCCTTGAATTGGATGATTCTAAAAAAGTATGGCGGGATGGAATGAAAAGATTTATGTTGACGTATCAGACATATTGTTAATAAAAGATCACTAAAAAAGAAGCAAGGGATGAAATTTTATAATTGATTCCTAGCATCAGTGACTTCACCATGCCTATGATTTCTAATTGTGTGGTAGAGTGACCAAGTCCTTCACCTTCTTCAACATTTTTTGTGCCACATTCTCGACCCTAACAAAAAAGAAGAAGACAACACGATGTAGTACATAGACTAGTATGATTTGGCTCCACTACAACAATATATGCAACCTTATAAGGGTATGAAAGGCCAATTAGTAATACAAAGTCAATGTGTTTAAGTAAATACACTATGGTAGAATATCATATTACTTTAGAGACACTATATGACACACTGCATCATTGTGTTTAACCAAAGAAAAAAAGATATGATGAACAAGAAATTATGTTGTAAGTAAGGTGTATAGAAGGAAAAGACATTTGTTGAAACTTATTTGGACTAATTTTATACCAAATGCAATGTTAAGGAAGAATAGAACTAAAAATCAAAGGGACAAAATGAATGATGATTGTTTCTTGGTGTCAACAATGTAACTCTACATATCCTCTTTAGTGCCGTGTCTGATGAACAATTCATCGACCTCCTTCACTGTTCATTGGTCAACACTCCCAACCCAAGCCACTGCAAAAGATGAGGTAATTCTTATAAGAGTACACAAGGCACAATTACTAATTTAAGGAGTAAAGTTAAAAGTGTATGAAACCCTTCTCATGACCTTCATATGTATGGTAAGACAAGTGACAACCTACATTTATAATAACAAAGTGATGTCTTGGTCATCCCGTTGTCTATCTTTTGCAGGAAGGGTTTGCCTAGTGAAGATGACTCTAACAACAATGCCAACCTACCTGATGCAAACATCCCTCTTGCCAGTAGGACTATGTGACTGGATTGATAGCTCGATCAGGAGGTTCATTTGGGGAGGTGGAAGGAAGAAACGACCACTATCACTTATAGCATGGAGGAAGGTTATCAACAACAAAGCTAATGGTGGTCTGGGTATCAAGACAATGAGAGACTGGAACAAGGCTCTCCTTGCTAAGAACTCCTGGGATGTGGCTACTAATAGACCAATAATTTGGTGTCAGCTTATGAATAGAAGATATGAAGTCTACAAAGCAGGAAGCAAATCGAATCTCTCTAGACTGGGGAGAGTCACCCTGGAGGGAAAAGAGTTCATCATGATGAACTCTCATATTTTTCTAGGGATGGGTATAGAAACCATGTTTTGTGATGATGTGTGGGTAAAGAACCGAGGAAAACTAAGAGATAATGCTATCAAACCCATACCGGAGGAACTCAAGGACCTAAAAGTATGAAGTGTTGTTCTTGACAATCATGAATAGGATGTGGGCTTCTTGGCAGAGTGGCTACCACCTAACTGTGTGAGAGATATCCTATGGATCAAGCCACCTAATGAGCAGAACAGGAGAGACACCAGGGTTTGGAATCATACAAACGTAGGTAAACTCTCGACGAATTCAACATATAGAGCCATTAGACAGGGGTCAGACCCTGTGATACAAGGTGACTGGCAGACGATCTGGGACGCTCACACCTCCTCTCGAGTAAAAATGTTTATGTAGAAACTTTCACACAATGCCATCCTCACGAATAAAAGGAGGCAAGAGAGGCAGATGGTGGAGGATAGCAAATGTAGCATTTGCCAGACAACTGAGGAAGACAGTCTCCATGATGTTCGGGACTGCACCCATGCTAAGGAATGTTGGAAGATTATATGGGCGATCCGGATTCCACACAACTTCTTCATAGAGCCTAATCTGAATGCATGGCTAAGAGAAAACCTAAGGAACAAGAAGGAATAAGATATCTTTATGTATGGATGCTGGTACATCTGGAAAAGCAAGAATAGGCATGTTTTGGAAGGAATCCCGCCCAACCATACCCAGACTGGGAGATCTACGAGATATGACATCACGCTGAGTAGGTTGTCCTGGAAGAAGGAGGAGGCACCATAGAACGTTAAACATGTACTATGGAAGCCACCAAAGGAAGGTTGGATCAAAATGAATGTAGACGCTGCGTTCCAAAAGAAAGGCAGCAGCTGTGCATATGTTGCGAGGGAGTGGAGAGGGAGGTGGTTGGGAGGGAAAGGGACCAAAGTTGTTGCTGAAGACACTATGGAAGTTGAAGTGAAAGCCATAATCATCGCCATGGAAGAGGCAGAGAAGGTAGGTCTGAATAAGGTGATAGTAGAATCAGACTGCAAACTGGCAGTTCAACTGCTCCAAGGAGAAGATGTTGATGCACCAAGGTTTATAGAATCCCTATCTAAGTTTAAGAGGATGACGAAGCCAAACTGGATGATTGTTCATGTGAGGAGAGACTGTAACCATCTTGTTGATAAGTTAGCAAGACACCACCAAAAATAAAACCAAGGATGGATGCACTATACCCATCCACCGGAATGCTTGTATGAAACCCTGGTTAGCGATTGTAATGGCAGTAGTACTGCCAAGTTTAATGAAGCCCATAACTTAGATTGTAGTAGTTTTTTTGAACCGCTCGTAAGAGGAGGACGAGATGAATAAAAGGACCTCCTGACTTTCCCAAAAAAAAGCCTTTCACATATTCTTATAGTACACATGGACCGATATGTAATGTAATTAATTGAAGAAAAAAATTACATCCAAAGCCTTCTAAACACTCACATTACTGCCTTGTTAGAATAAAAGACTAATTTGCAACTAATTTTTTTAAAAGTTCTCCTAAAATACCTCTCTATCTCTTTCATATAAAATATAAAATGGAATGGAAGGAATACTTTATAACTACAAAAATTAGAGGTAAAAGTTGTCGTTAAAACCCTCAATGGGCTTTCTTATATCATATAAGATTGTCACATGCATTGAATGCAAGAGTATAAAATTAAGTGGTGGTTCAATTGGAAACCAAGCTATAAGCATAGTGGCCTTGTAGAGGCCCTCTTCAACCACCTCCTCTATCGAGGGGTTAGATATTCCTTGACCTTTGAACTTGGTTGCACCACACTTCCAACCCCTCCATCACAAAAAGATGGCGTGATACGATGTAGACTAGTAGGAATCAACTTCCAATATGAAACAATTTTGATAATCTATCAGCTATAGTAACACAAGGACCAATATGTAATTAAACACACTAAAGGAAATAATTGGATTTATCCCACCCATGACATTTCATACAACCTTATTAGAATTAATAAAGACCAGTTGTAATAAAAAAATAAAGTGGAAAATGTATCCAACATATATGTACTTGGACGACTGCATTATTACAATAAGAGATTAATTTATATAAATAAACATGAAAATTTTGTGTACTATACTTCACAGACTCTTTCCAACATAGTATAGATTAGAATTGGAGGACTACTCTATAATTCAGACAATAGAGGAAAAATATCATAAATACCCCCCAGTGGGCTTTTTTATCTCCCAAGAGACCCATAAAGCTCTATAAGAAATTTCTCAATCAAGATCATGGTCACTCAATCCGACCTCCTCTTCCTAATTTATACAGAAGTAAGCCTTGGAATTTATATAATTCATATATGAACCTATGATCATCCTAATGGTTTCTATTTTTCTTCAAAAGTATGGAAAATCATTAGGAAGTGTTAGGGAAGACAAAAATGTAGCATGCATGAATTTAAGGCTAGATGGTTATGGGTATACCCATTTTGGTGTTTCACCCTATGTGTGATGTTCCAAGAGACCCAATAAGAAAAACTCTCTCTCTAAAACCCACATGAGTCCACTACAAAAAAACTTCATAACATCTAGTAAGATTTGATACAAAACTATTTCAAGGTAACCTTTTTTATTAAGAGTCTACAAAGAAAAAAGCCTTGGAGTTAATACAATTCATATATGAACTTGTGATCATCCTAAGAGTTTTTGGTTTTCACCAAAAGTTTGGAAAGATGATTATGAAGTGCTAGCAAAGACATATATGTAACATGCATGAATATAACGTGGGATGGTTGTGGGTTATACCCATGGCGGTGTTTCACCCTATGTGTTATCTCGCAAGAGAACCATAAAGCTCTATAAGAAACTTCTCAGTCAAGATCATGGTCACTCACTCTGACCTCCTCTTTGTAATCTATATAGAAGTTCCTACATTGAGTTTTCAAACCCTATAATTAGGTCAATTCCATTTAAGAGGTGGTTGCACTATTGACATAATACATAGCAAGAAATTGGATTTCCACTCACTCTCCCTTTATAGAGGGTTCTTTAAGTTCAACAGGTAACACATATGAAAACTACCAAACAAATAGTAGATGTTATAGAGTGACATGGACTTTTCATATACCTTAAACATGTTCTGGATACATTTCACATCCTCTCCTTAACCTCTTATCTACCACTATTGTTGGAACCATGCATGCTATATATACTTTCCTAACTTTAGTAACCCACACAACAAACTCACTCTATTAAAAGACCACTTTATTATTATGGAAATCTAAATGTACAAAATATGTTTCTTGACAATCCACACCTAATATAATGTAAAAATCATTCATATTCAATGGAAAGAGGTTAATCCCAATTGTGTATTCATTAAAACTTGACAAAAAACTATGACATGAAACTCTTAAAATTATATGTTCACGTAAAGGTGCACTTTTCATCATACTAAAAGATAAATAATTTACAAGAAAATACAAACTATATATCAGAGAGAACTAAAGAAATGAGCAACATACTACATTTTAGTCACCTGGATGGTTCCAAGTCACATTAAAAAAATATTATCTGATTATCAGTCTTCACTCCAGACTTGTAACTCTTTAAGGAAGGTGAAGTCTGACGGGAACATGCATCCTAAAAAAATATAGTCTCATGAAATTAAAGGTCAAATTCTCCACCATGATTGAATTCCCAAGGAAGGAGCTGATGTGAGTGGATATTTGTTCATCCCATAAATCCAAGGGTGGACTAAAAATCTTCACCTAAATCAGAATCTCTCTAGTTTTAGATTATCTATATGATCCCCCTTCTTCCACTTGTTTAAGATTCAAGGCTTACCACTGATGGACATGGTCCTCACTCCAGTGCATTTATCTTATATTCATCAATGGTAAAGAGGATTATGAATAATTCTTTACATCTTGATCAAACTTCAATGGAGGCTTTCACCTTCTAGATTTGATCCACATGCATAATAAGGTTGGATATTGTGGTCTAAATACCACAATATATCTAGCAAAAATTCCACTCCACCTTGTGAGGTTGCGCTCCAAAACACTTTTTGGGTAGATCAATTTCCTTCCCTTGACATGGATATATGTCTTCTAAATTTTTGCTTGAACTGCACCATCACCTAGACTAAATAGATTTACCCAAAATTTGATCAAAGGAGTTTCTTGCAATCTCCTTCTATCATCAAAGAAATTCTTTTGTCAAGGATGGGATGGCCTGAGGTAGAGGAGGCATGACATGTGATTGCCTCCTTTGTCACCTCCATCACTCCTCATGTGTTTTCAAAACATGTCAAGCTTAACATAGTGCATGTCCTCATGCAATGGATCTAAAGTCCAATTGTTTATGAAAAACCATGCATCACTAACCAAAACATGTATATGAACCTACATAATTAGATACTAGATATCACATTGCCATTTATAAATAAGAGAGATACATGAACAATCAAGCTATATAGTGTATACAATATAATAAAACTAGAATTGAAATTAACATCTGTACAATGTTTATATATCAGGGAAAACACATGTACTATCTCCAAAACCTTCTAGTACATAGATGTACTATGTAACATAGTGATAAGTACATATATTGACACTAATACACATACATGCTCTAGCATCGATCATTTAACAAAACATATAATTTTCAAAAGTAAAATGTGCATTCAAACCCCTTTCACATATTCATACAAGGATCAATATATGATTGTAGAAAAAAACAGTTACATCCAAAGCCTTCTACACTCTCAAATGACTACATTGTTATAATAAAAGACTACTTTATAACAAAAAAGTTGATAGATTTACATGCAAATACCTTACAAACTCTTTTCCATAATATATAAATTAGCATCGGAGGATATGAAACTTCTCAAAAGGGCTGAAAACATTATGAATAGTAATGTCATGACCCCTAAATCTATGGACGTAGTATTTCAGATGATTGGTTTTGCTATTCAAAAAGTTTTGGCAGTGCAACTTGTTGTTCGTCTGCCTTCTATTTTGATATAGTTATCAAATCTATATGTTTGATACTGGAATGACTTTTTTATAATTAACAAAATTAGAGATAAAAATTCCATATTGCAATGGGTTTATTGTATATGGTTGTAACATATGCTAAATTATTAAGGGAAGGAAACACCATAGTCATAATATTTGAGTATTTACCGACGAAAAAAAATTCCTTTTTATATTTTTTTCCCATGTACATTCCATATATCCATTGCAATGATTTCTCGTGATGGTATATCCATATATTGTTTTAGCGTTTCTTGTTTCTTGTTTGTGTTATTTTTGTGTGGATCTTTTTCATGTTAATTTCCTATCTATTTTAGATTTGGAAGAACAAAAGTGGTGGTATTTTTACCAACCAAAAAAATTCCTTTTTATATTTTTTTCCCATATACATTCCTTATATCCATTGCAATGATTTCTCGTCCTAGTATATCCATATATTGTTTTAGTATTTCTCATTTCTTGTTTGTGTTGTTTTTGTGTGCATCTTTTTCATGTTAATTTCCGATCTTATTTTAGCTTTGGAAGAAAAAAAACGGTGGTCCAATTGGAAACCAAGCTATGAGCACAGTGGCTTTTTGGAGGCCCTACCCGACACCCTCCTCTCTTGAGGGGTCAAACAATCCTCCACTCTTCGAGGTTCACAGACGGGCCCTCACTAACATCATCATGACACACCATGATCTCTCCTCACTGGCCTTCACTCGGAAACTCACATATGCTAAATTATTAAGGAAAGGAAACACCATAGTCATAATATTTGAGTATTTACCGACTAAAAAAATCCTTTTTATATTTTTCCCATGTACATTCCATATATCCATTGCAATGATTTCTCAAGATGGTATATCCATATATTGTTTTAGTATTTCTTGTTGCTTGTTTGTATTATTTTTGTGTGCATCTTTTTCATGTTAATTTCCTATCTATGTTAGCTTTGGAAGAACAAAAGTGGTGGTATTTTACCGACCAAAAAAATCCTTTTTAAATTTTTTCCCATATACATTCCTTATATCCATTGCAATGATTTCTCATGCTAGTATATCGATATATTGTTTTAGCATTTCTTATTTATTGTTTGTGTTGTTTTTGTGTGCATCTTTTTCATGTTAATTTCCGATCTTATATTAGCTTTGGAAGAACAAAAATAGTGGTCCAATTAGTAACCAAGCTATGAGCACAGTGGCTTTGTGGAGGCCCTCCTCGACACCCTCCTCTCTTGAGGGGTCAGACAATCCTTGACTCTTTGAGGTTCACAGATGGGCTCTCACTAACCTCATCGCTACACATCAGGAGCTCTCTCTCACTGGCCTTCACTCGGCAACTCACATATGCTAAATTATTAAGGTAAGGAAACACCATACTCTTAATATTTGAGTATTTACCGACTAACAAAAATTCCTTTTTATATGTTTTTCCCATGTACATTCCATATATCCATTGCAATGATTTCTCATGATGGTATATCCATATATTGTTTAAGCATTTCTTGTTGCTTGTTTGTGTTGTTTTTGTGTTCATCTTTTTCATGTTAATTTCCTATCTATGTTAGCTTTAGAAGAACAAAACTGGTGGTATTTTTACCGACCAAAAAACTTCCTTTTTATATATTTTCCCATATACATTCCTTATATCCATTGCAATGATTCCTCATACTAGTATATCCATATATTGTTTTAGAATTTCTTATTTCTTATTTGTGTTGTTTTTGTGTGCATCTTTTTCATGTTAATTTCTGATCATATGTTAGCTTTGGAAGAACAAAAATGGTGGTCCAATTGGAAACCAAGCTATGAGCTCAGTGGCTTTGTGGAGGCCCTCCTCGACACCCTCCTCTCTTGAGGAGTCATACAATCCTCGACTCTTTGAGGTTTACAGACAGACCCACATTATCCTCGTTGCAACACACTGGGAGCTCGCTCTCACTGGCCTTCACTTGGCAACTCACATATGCTAAATTATTAAGGGAAGGAAACCATAGTCATAATATCAGAGTATTTACTGACTAAAAAAAATTCCTTTTTATATTATTTTTGCCATGTACATTCCAAATATCCATTGCAATGATTTCTCATTATGGTATATCCATATATTGTTTTAGCATTTCTTCTTACTTGTTTGCGTTATTTTTGTGTGCATCTTTTTCATGTTAATTTCCTATCTATGTTAGCTTTGGAAGAACAAAAGTGGTGGTGTTTTACTGACAAGAAAATTTCCTTTTTATATTTTTTTCCCATATACATTCCTTATATCCATTGCAATGATTTCTCGTGCTAGTATATCCATATATTGTTTTAGCATTTCTTATTTGTTGTTTGTGTTGTTTTTGTGTGCATATTTTTCTTATTAATTTCCGATCTTATGTTACCTTTGGAAGAAAAAAAATGGTGGTCCAATTGGAAACCAAGCTATGAGCACAACGGCTTTGTGGAGGCCCTCCTCGACACCCTCCTCTCTTGAGGGGTTAGACAATCCTTGACTCTTTGAGGTTCACAGACAGGTCCTCACTGACCTCATCAAAACACACCGGAACTCTCTCTCACTAGCCTTCACTCGACAACTCACATATGCTAAATTATTAAGGGAAGGAAACACCATAGTCATCATATTTGAGTATTTACCAACTAAAAAAATTCCTTTTTATATTTTTTCCCATGTACATTCCATATATCCATTGCAATGTTTTCTCATGATGGTATATCCATATATTGTTTTAGCATTTCTTGTTGCTTGTTTGTGTTATTTTTGTGTGTCTTTTTCATGTTAATTTCCTATGTATGTTAGCTTTGGAAGAACAAAAGTGGTGGTATTATTACTGACCAAAAAAATCCCTTTTTGTATTTTTTCCCATATACATTCCTTATATCCATTGTAATGATTTCTCATGCCAGTATATCCATATATTGTTTTAGCATTTCTTATTTCTTGTTTGTGTTGTTTTTATATGCATCCTTCTCATGTTAATTTCCGATCTTATGTTAGCTTTGGAAGAACAAAAATTGTGCTCCAATTGGAAACCAAGCTATGAGCAAAATGGCTTTGTGGAGGCCCTCCTCGACACCCTCCTCTCTTGAGGGGTTAGACAATCCTCAACTCTTCAAGGTTCATAGACGGGCCCTCACTGACCTCGTCGCAACACACCAAGAGCTCTCTCTCATTGGCCTTCACTCTGAAACTCGCATATGCTAATTTATTAAGGAAAGGAAATACCATAGTCATCATATTTGAGTATTTACTGACTAAAAAAATTCCTTTATATATTTTTTCCCATGTACATTCCATATATCCATTGCAATGATTTCTCGTGATGGTATATCCATATATTGTTTTAGAACTTCTTGTTGCTTGTTTGTGTTATTTTTGTGTGCATATTTTTCATGTTAGTTTCCTATCTATGTTAGCTTAGGAAGAACAAAAGTGGTGGTATTTTTATCGACCAAAAAAATTCCTTTTTATATTTTTTTCCCATATACATTCCTTATATCCATTGCAATGATTTCTCGTGCTAGTATATCCATCTGTTGTTTTAGCATTTCTTATTTCTTGTGTGTGTTGTTTTTGTGTGCATCTTTTTCATGTTAATTTTAGATATTATGTTAGCTTTGGAAGAAAAAAATGGTGGTCCAATTGGAAACCAAGCACAGTGGCTTTGTGGATGCCCTCCTCAACACCCTCCTCTCTAGAGGGGTCAGACAATCCTCAACTCTTCGAGGTTCACAGACAGGCCCTCATTGACCTTGTCGCAACACACTAGGATCTCTCTCTCACCAGTGTGATGACCCGATTATAAATCAAGCCATCACCAGTAATTATTGCAGAATAACCATCTGATTTAACAAAAATCACTAAGAGTTGGAACCATTTTGCACATAGATCCTGTTCCAAGAAACTCTTGCAAAAAGAACCAAAACTTTATATACATGTGGTTCATATTGTACATACAATATACCATATCTTCTCAAGGGTAACAAGTACTAGTTGCTTTACTTTAACAAATACATTTGCAACATAAAACATCGAATTAAACACACTAAAATCTCAAGTCGCTCGTTAAAAATACTAAGAACTATCTCCCAAGGACCTGAGAGTACAGAGACGATACATACGACTTCTAACTTCAAGACACGACAGATAGTGTACTCAACCTGAGCTACTACTGCTACCCTTGTTGATGTGGTCCTTCCTTTGTAGTCCGGTTTTTATTCCCTCGTCCACGTCCACCTAAAAATTGTGGATCCCACGGGGTGAGATTATTGTCCCGGTGAGATATATAACTCTCTACCAACAATATTATTATCATAGGAAATAGTATAAAACTGAATAGAGGATACTTTATGCAACTAGAAGGTATATTTGTAGTGCAAATAATAATGATTGATAACAACATTATAAGTCATCTATTTGCTTTAAAAAGGAATATAAAGAACATGTACAACATTTGTCTACTAAGATGTATAAAAGTAATGAAGCATCATCCAATGTTTTCCATATTCGATCCTTAAACAAATACACTATACGGCTAATTATAGGGTCACATTCACACTTATGCCCAGAGGAGATGAGGTATACCACTCATGCTCCAACTGACCACTAGTAAGTCAAAACTGGTACCATACAAGGTCAGTGGCAGAGCTGGATGTCAAGACCTCACCTATCTCGGTCAGTATGAGATAACTGACAGGACATCTTGTGTCATCTGCAATCAGCTATGTTGGGGTATAGCGACATATTCGCTATAGAGTTACATCTGTAGCATGTACTCTCTTCGGGAGAAGACCACTAAGCTTTCCAAGACTATTTGTCATCAGGAAGACCACTGAGCGATCCTAGTTTAGTTTCATCAGGAAGTCCACTGAGCAACCTGGTGTAGTTGGGTAGTCTACTGAGCACCCTCATTTAGTTTGGGGAGTCCACTAAGAACCCTCATTTAATGATTACATATTCAAAAATATGCAAACTGAGTAAAACTCATTTCACCATTCAACAAATCCTGATACTGAATGGATCTACGGTCTAGGAAACAACATGATAATATCTAACTTGCTTAATTAAGTGCATTACGGTATCTTTTAGCATCAGTCAAGTTACAATCAAGAATTATATCAGATGCTACAAAGAAAGGCATAAATATGTTTATGATGTACTTTCATGTTCTTTGGAACACATAGATCACATAGAATCTCAATCTCTTATCATCATCATACTTGGGTATTCAAACCCTTAGTTAGTCACTGAGTACTATCCCCACTTAGTAATTAATCATTACCTCTAGGTCATCAGACCAAGGTATTGATTCACATAGTTCACATATCTCATTAAATCTGTATCATATAAACATCATAGCTCTTACTTATCTAAGATCATTACCTTATGATACCTACATGATTAAAATTTCATGATAACAAAAATATCACATACATGTCATTACCATGTAATGCTAAAGAATACATTCTATCCATTGAGTTAGGGTTAGGATTCCCTTTTATCAACTGATTAGGGTTTTAAGATTTCATTACAAAAGATTAAGCCCTAATTCATTCTCCATTCTTCTTGGGAGTATCAACATATACATATTGCATAATTAACTTTCCAATCTTAGTTTCTCTCTCATCCTCACTAAGATGTTGGTTACTTAATTCACCTCTTAAAGTCTATTTTCTCCCCATTGTTTAATTGAATTAAACTCATTATATCTCAATGTTGCATTAACCATACAACATACATTACTTAGACAAATCTATTAAATTGGAGCATGCCTACCATATTGGGTATCACGGTATATAATGTTATCCTATCATACTTGAAGATGCACATGTCATCATATGTATCGATATTAGTCATGTGGTAAAACCACATCATCATATCGGGTTTAGGGTGTATCCCTTAACACCATATCATGTAATCATCTCGGGTTAGCTATCACCTAGCTCTTATCATCTGAAGTCAATCTCATATCGTGTATGGGTTAAATTCTTGACCTCATATTGAGTATAAGGATATATTGGGCTCTTATATCATGCACAAGGGTGCACCATATCGGGCATAGAAATATACCTACTGCCATATCATGCACATAGTGTGCACCATATCAAGCATAGAGTATATTATCTTATCATGTATCATTTAAGTGGTATATAGATAATACCATATCTGTTTCCTATCTTGGATTGCCATATTGGTTTCCCCTATTGGAATATTATATCTGTTTCCCATCTTGGATTGTCATATCAGTTTCCCATCTGGGTTTTTCATATCGGTCTCCCATCTTAGATTATCATATCAATTTCACATCTTGGATTGTCATATCGGTTTGCATGTTGGGTATCATATCAGGGTTACACTTCTCCATCTAGGGTTTTAAATCTTCATATCGGTTAAGGGTACCATATCGTGTAAAAGATAAAATCTTAACATTGTATCATGTATAAGGTGCTAGTAGGTACCTTCCATATCATCCATAGGACATGCCTTATATCGTATATGAGGTGTCACTCACTTGTATATCGATTGAACCACCATCTTGGGTTCCATATCGGATTTCAAGGTACTTCAACCCACATCGGGTTGCACCATGATGATGTCATCATCATCAAACTCAAGACCTTTGTCTTTCTATTCTAAACCACATACAAAAGTGTAAACTACTTATTGGAACTCATAAATATATCAATTAATCAAAGGAATCCGAAATTAAAAGTAATTCAATAGGTTCAACAATATCGAAAAAAAAAGGATAATAAAATAGATGGGTTCAGGTTATATAACCCACCTATAAAGCAACTTCCATGCTCCAAGATCCAACTCTTCAAGTTCCCAAGGTTGAAGTTGAGCTTCTCCATGATTCAAGACTTGAGCTCCTTAGCTTTTGCACGATATCTTCCTACCTTGTGGCCGATATCACTTTGCTAGGTTGATATCCCCTACTTGGTCGATATCCCTTGTCCTTGGCCGATACCAAGCTCTTCCACTCAACTCTCCTCACTCATGCACGTTACAAGAGTGGCATGCATGATATGTAAGGAAAAGATGGTGACAAGATTTTGAATATTCTACTAATAGGTGAAGAGAAGAGTATTTATACTTGGGGCTTATGAGAAAGAGTGTAAGAGGTGTCATTACCTTAAGCTACTAAGTGCCACATGTCCATGCATGGATTGACATATGTATTTTCATGCATCCTATCTTTATCTTTCCATGAAAAAATAAAAGTTGAAGCATAATGCAAAGGATAAGGGTCATCCCTTTAGTTATCTTCTCGGGCAAGTTTTCTTCCACTAACTATATTATTATATTCATCACAATCTTTTCCAAAGAAAAGTTGCAAGCTAATACATTTGACTTTCTTTGAAGTATCTAGCCCATCATGGGCAAAGCCAAGACTCAACAAACTAATAGGAGACTCCCCTTTATCTCTCCATGGCTGATAGGGACTCCTACTTCAAGTCTACAACTTGATATGGTTCATATAAAGCTTTCAACTATACATTACTTGGTCTTTTCATCATCAAAAGTGCTATCACTCTAGGATGATTCAAACATAGTGTTTCCTTCTTTCTCTCTCCTCTAGATGATACTAGGAAGGAGTAGAGACAATCTAGAAGTGGTAATTTACACATCAACCCTACATTTTGAATATATTACAATTTATACCATAATTGATGCACAAAGCACTTAGAATTATTCAAATGAGTTCTCACATAGATTTTAGGCTTTCCACAAGCCATCACTTAGCATCATTCTCTCTCTTATGATGTTAAAACACTTTAGAATACTTTCAACATGTGACATTTTGCACTTTACACTCAGTGTATCATATAATGCACAAATAGTTTGCAAATAAACTCAAACTTGAAAATAAACTTCACAAAGAGCCTTAATTACTTTTCAAAAGATTAGAAAAGTTTGTAAGTTACTTACTCAAGAAAAACTCCTAGGGATAAGCCATAACCCAGGTCAGGGATGTTACAATTATCAACCCCTAAAAATGATTTCGTCCCCAAAATCTCAAGAAAAAAGAGAAGGGTACTTCCTCTAGTTTCCATGTGGCTTCTTTAATGCCACGATGATGCCAAAGAACTTTCACAAGAACTATGTCTTTCTTCTTCAACTTCTTGACTCTTTTGTCAAGAATCATCATTGGGCCTTCCACATAGGATACATATTCATTCAATTTGACCTCTACAGGCTGCAACACTAACTTTGTATCAGGATGACACTTTCTCAGCATAGACACATGAAACACTGGGTGTAGTCTATGTAGCTCAGGTGGCAATTCCAACCTATAAGCTACCTTTCTGATTCATGCTGTCACTGGGTAAGGTCCTATAAATCTTGGAGCTAACTTACCCTTCTTCCCAAATCTGAGGACACCTTTCCAAGGAGAGACCTTGAGATACACTCTGTCTCCAACTTAGAACTATAAAGGTCTACGACATTTATCGGCATAAGATCTCTATCTATCCTGTGCAGCTTTCAACTATTGTTGTATCACTTTAATCTTTTCAGTTGTTTATTACACTAACTTAGGACCCAGAAGTTGGTATTCTCCTATCTCAAACCAGCATAACAGAGATCTACAACGTCTACCATATAATGATTCATATGGTGCCATTTCAATACTAGCCTGATAGCTATTGTTATAAGCAAACTCTATAAAGCTCAAGTGTAAGTCCCAACTTCCCACAAACTGAAGAAAACATTCTCTAAGAAAGTCCTCAAAAGTTTGTATAGTCCTTTTAGATTTTCCATTCGTCTGAGGGTGAAAAGTTGTACTAAACTTCAACTGAGTACCCAAAGATTTATGTAGTCGTTCCCAAAAATGACTCGTAAATTTTGGACCTCTATTAGATACAATTGTTGTTGGAACTCTGTGCAACTGCACTATCTCATCTATATAGATCTGTGCAAGTTTCTCAGCAGTATAGGTTGTTTTGACAAGAAGAAAATGCACTGTCTTAGTCAACCTATCAACTATCACCCAAATGGAATCTTGACTTTTGGCCGTTCTAGGTAGACCAACCACAAAGTCCATCGTTACGTGATCCCATTTCCACTATGGTATAGGTAGGGGTTGTAATGTTCCTATAGGCTTCTAGTGTTCTTCTTTAACCTGCTGACACACCAGACACTGCATAACGAACTCAGCTATGGCTTTCTTCAAACTGGGCCACCAATACATATCTTTCAAGTTAAGATACATTTGGGTACTCCCTGGATGCATTGCATACATGGATGAGTGAGCTTCTTCCATAACTAACTTTCTTAAGTTATTGACATCAAGAACTACCATCCTATCATGGTAACAGACTATCCCATCCTCTAACTCATGGAAACCATCATGTTTCTCACTGCCCAACTTTGACCTAATCTACTGAATCACAATATCATCCTGTTGTGCCTCTTTGATCTGTTCTTTTAGAGTAGATTTCACATGCATCTCAGCTAACAATCTGGCTAGAAAAGTTACTTCTAACTACACATTCATCTGTCTCAAAGAGACAAGCATGTCTCGCTTATAGCATACTAAAGATTTAAATTGTGCTTTATCAGAGGATGGAGACGAAGATTTCCTATTGAGTGTGTGTGCCACTACATTGGATTTCCCTGGATGATAATCAATTGTACAATCATAGTCCTTGATTAATTCCATCTAGTGATGTTGTATCACATTTAGCTCGTGTTGTGAGAAAATATATTTTAAGTTTTTATGATCTGTGAAAATCTGACACATTTCTCCATAGAGATAATGCCTCCAGATTTTCAACGCGTGAACTAGTGCAGCTAATTCTAAATCATGTGTTAGATAATTTTCCTCATGTTTCTTAAGATGTCGGGAAGCAAAAGAAATTACCTAATCGTTCTGCATCAACACACAGCCTAGACCATTCATAGAAGCGTCACAGAAAACAATGTATCCCTTTCCTTGTTCAGGTAGAACCAACACATGTGCACTAGTCAACTTTTCTTTCAACAACTGGAAAGAATACTGACACTTGTCATTCCAAACAAAAGGAACTTCCTTCCTGGTCAACCTATTTAAGGATAATGCTATAGAACTAAAGTCTTTGATGAACCTTCTGTAGTAACCTGCCAAACCTAAGAAACTACGAATCTCAGTCGGTGTCTTGGGCTGTTCCCACTCCAAAACAGACTCTACTTTCTTAGCATCAACATGGATACCTGAAGCAGATATAACGTGTCTAAGAAAAGATACTTCTGACAATTAGAATTCACACTTGCTAAACTAAGCATATAACTTGTGTTGTCTCAACAAAGTCAAGGCTTGACAAAGGTGTTGTTCATGTTGTTGTCTGTCTCTATTGTATATCAATATTTCATCTATGAAACCACTACAAACTGATCAAGGAATGGCCAAAAGATTCTATTCATCAACTCCATGAATGCAAATGGTGCATTAGTTAGTCCAAACGACATAACTACAAACTCATAATGATCATACCTCATCCTAAAGGCTGACTTAGGTATGTCACTCTCCTTGATACGTAACTGATGATATATTGATCTTAGATCTATTTTAGAGAACACCATTGCACCACACAACTGGTCAAACAGATCATCAATCCTTGGCAAAGGATATTTGTTCTTAATAGTCTCCTTATTAAATTGTCTATAGTCTATGCATAGCCTCATAGATCCATCTTTCTCTTTAACAAAAAGAACTGGAGCACACCATGGTGAATTACTCGGTCATATGAAACCCTTCTCAAGTAACTCATATAACTATTTATTAAGTTCTGCCATCTCAGCTAGCGCCATCCTATAAGGTGTTTGGGTATGGGTTGCATACCTGGAATTAAATTAATCTTAAAATCAATCTCTCGGGGTGGAGGAACATCTGGAAATTCCTCAGAAAACACATCCTTGAATTCCCTGACAACATGAACTTTAAAAAGACTAGGTCTCTCTGTTCTAGTGTCTACCACATGTGCTAAGAATGCAAAGCATCCTTGTCGCATCAACCTCTCTACTACCATTGCTGACACTAGACAGGTTGGAAGAATCTTTCTGTCCCCCTGAAAGACCCATGTCTTATCACCGTTTGTAAACATAGCTTGCTTGGAACCGCAATCCAAGATAACCTTATACTTCTCTAGGGTATCCATACCAATAATTACATCAAAGTCATGCATTTCAAGTGGTATAAGATCCACTTGAATGTTGTGTTTAGAGAAAGAAAGAACACAGGGAGAGCATATCTCCCATAACATTGCAGATCCGACTAACAAAGTTTCTAATAACAAATTATCCATTCTAGGATTGACAGTCATATTGCAGTCGTGAATCACTTCTCGAGTGATAAAGGAATGCGTAGCACCCAGATCAATCAAAACATATACAAAATAGGATGAAGACATATCAGAATGAAATAATTCCATCTGACCTATCACAACTCGTGGGTTAATCATTGCCTCCGGCTGATTCATAGCATAGAATCTCACAGTTGCCTGCTGCTGACCTCATGTTGTGTTGGCTGGTGCAGATGATCCTACCTAGGACACTTGTCCACATCCTCATGTGCCACTACTGAACTATTATCTTTGCGAGCCCTATTAACTCTGCCTTAGTGGTTGGGTTACTTCCACATCTCTAACTAGACAATCCTTTATCACATGTCATGTCTTCCTACACCTGTAGCAGACTCTGTCCTCCCATTGCGACCTAGATGGTCCTGGAAGTGACATCGATGCTGAGCTATGGGCTCTACTTGGTGGAAAACGATGTCCTCTACCTTGGCTGGACATCCACTGTGTCTGAGCGCTGAACCTCTGTGGTTCTACTGGTGAAGTAAACTTTGGTTTCTTAAAACTGCCAAACCTCTGACCCTAAAGTTGTGTCGATACTTTCCTACTGTTTGCCTCATGTTTCTCAATCACGAACCTCTTTATCCACCTAACTGACTCCACAAAGGTAGCAAACCTCTCTCTATTCTCTAGTGTAGATACTGGTGTGCTTAATTCAACGTTCAGACCCTTCTCTAAATGCTGAATTCTCTCCTCATCTGTAGTAGCCATATGCGGACAAAACTACAGAAGATCCATAAACTTAGCTTCATATTCTCTAATCTTCATCGATCCATGTCTAATCCACTCAATATGTGAGATCTTATCATCTAGATAAGTCTTAGGGAAGTATCTATTGACAAACTCTCATCGGAATTCCTACCATCCGACCTCAACACCAGGTCTTTTCTCTTCCTCAATGGCCAACACTCCCTTTTAGAAGGTACACAACATGCTTAACTTTATCAGCCTCTAGAATATCAAGGATCCTAAAGGCTTTCTCTATCTTAGTAAGCCATGAATATGCATCTACTGGGTCAGCTGTGCCAGCATATTCAGTGGCTCCTACCCGGTGCAACCGTTCAAAGGTCTTACCAGATCCGTGTCCCTTACTAGGAACTGGTACACTAGGGGCTGGTGTTGGTATCCGATCAGCCATATGTGTCATCGTATTCATGATCTGCCCAAAAAGAGCATGAAAAGTTGGGTTCTCTAACAGAGTTTGGTTAAGCTGGGGATTCTCAAGCACTGGTTCTTCTCTATCCTAATCCCTTGCACTACCTCCTGGTGCAGCAACACTACTTTCAGTAGTGTGTTCTTTGTGTTCTCTAGCCATCTTTTAGTTTTAATTCTTCTCCTGTATGAGGAGAAGTCTCTATAAGATATACTGGTGGATACTAGAATAGACTCAACAAACTTAATCCTATGTCTCTGTAGACTCGGAGAACCTTAGGCTCTGATACCAAAACTCTGTGACGACCCGATTACAAATCAAGTCATCACCAATTATAATTGCAGAATAACCATAAGCAACAGATTGAATGAAAATCACTAAGAATTAAAACCATTTTGCTCATAGATACTCTTCTAGGAAACTGTTGCAAAAAGAACCAAAACTTTTTATACATGTGGTTCATATTGTACATACAATATACCGTCTCTTCTCGAGGGTAACAAGTACCAGTTGCTTTAGTTTAACAAATACATTAGCAACATAAAACCTCAAATTAAACAAACCAAAATCTCAAGTCATTCGTTAAAAACACTAAGAACTATCTCCCAAGGATCTGAGAGTACAAAGATGACACATAAGACTTCTAAGTACAAGACACGATAGATAGTGTACTCAACCTGAGCTACTACTACTGCCCTTGCTGATGTGGTCCTTCCTCTGTAGTCCGGTTTCTATTCCCTCATCTGCATCCACCTAAAAATTGTGGATCCCACGGGGTGAGACTATTGTCCCAGTGAGAGATATAACTCTCTACCAACAATATTATTATCACAGGAAATATTATAAAATTGAACATAGGATACTTTATGCAACTCGTAGGTATATTTGTAGTGCAAAGAATAATTATTGATAATAGAATTACAAGTCATCTATTTACTTTAAAAAGGAATATGAAGAACATTTACAACATCTGTCTACTAAGATGTATAAAAGTAATGAAGCATCATCCAATGTTTTCCGTATTCGATCCTTAAACAAATACACTATATGGCTAATTACATGTTCACATTCACACTTATGCCCAGAGGAGATGAGGTATACCGCTCATGCTCCAACCGACCACTAGTAAGTCGAAATTGGTATCATACAACGTCAGTGGCAGAGCCGACTATCAAGACCTTACCTGTCTCGGTCAGTATGAGATAACTGGTAGGAAATCTTATGTCATCTATAATTAGATATGTCGGGGTATAGCGGCATCTTTGCTATAGAGTTACAGTCGTAGCATGTACTCTCTTCGGGAGAAGAGCACTAAACTTTCCCAGACTATTTGTCATCAGGAAGACCACTGAGCGATCCTGGTTTAGTTTCATCAGGAAGTCCACTAAGCAACCTGGTGTAGTTGGGGAGTCCAATAAGCACACTCATTTAGTTTGGGGAGTCCACTGAGCACCCTCATTTAATGATTACATATTCAAAAATATGCAAACCAAGTAAAACTCATCTCACCATTCAACAAATCTTGACACTTAATGGATCTATGGTCTGGGCAACTACATGATAATATTTAACTTGCTTAATTAAGTGCATTATGGTATCTTTTAACATCAATCAAGTTGCAAGAAAGAATTATATCAGATACAACAAAGAAAGGCATAACTATGTTTATGAAGTACTTTCATGTTCTTTGGAACACACAGATCACTTAGAATCTCAATCTCTTATCATCATCATGCTTGGGTATTCAAACCCTTAGTTCATCACTGAGTACTATCACCACTTAGCAATTAACCATTACCTCTAGGTCATCAAACCAAGGTATTGATTCACATAGCTCATTAAATCTATATCATATAAACATCATAGCTCTTACGTAGCTATGCTCATTACCTTATGATACCTGCATGATTAAAATTTCATGATAACAGAAATATCACATACATGTCATTACCATGTAATGCTAAAGAACACATTCTCCCCATTAAATTAGGGTAAGGATTCCCTTTTATCAACTGATTAGGGTTTCAAGATTTCATTACAAAATATTAAGCCCTAATTCATTCTCCATTCTTCTTGGGAGTATCAACATATACATATTGCATAATTAACTTTCCAATCTTATTTTCTCTCTCATCCTCACTAGGATGTTGGTTACTTAATTTACCTCTTAAAGTATATTTTCTCCCCATTGTTTAATTGAATTAAACTCATTGTATCTCAATGTTGC
Organism: Alisma plantago-aquatica; assembly: GCA_963693085.1. Lineage (NCBI taxonomy): Eukaryota > Viridiplantae > Streptophyta > Magnoliopsida > Alismatales > Alismataceae > Alisma > Alisma plantago-aquatica. The sequence continues at coordinate 737,747,309 of OY856414.1, read as the reverse complement.
ATTAACCATACAACATACATCACTTAGACAAATCTATTGAATTGGAGCATGCCTACCATATCAGGTATCATGGTATATAATGTTATCCTATTGTGCTTGAAGATGCACATGTCATCATATGTATTCATATTAGTCATGTGGTAAAACCACATCATCATATCGGGTTTAGGGTGTATCCCTTAACACCATATCGTGTAACCATCTCGGGTTAGCTATCACCTAGCTCTTATCATCTGAAGTCAATCTCATATCGTGTATGGGTTAAATCCTTGACCTCAAATTGGGTATAAGGATATATTGGGTTCTTATATCATGTACAAGGGTGCACCATATCGGTCATAGAAATATACCTACTGCCATATCGTGCACATGGTGTGCACCATATCAGGCATAGAGTATATTACCTTATCATGTATCATTTAAGTGGTATATAGATAATACCATATCAATTTCTTATCTTGGATTGCCATATTGGTTTCCCGTCTTGGATTATCATATCGGTTTCCCATCTTGTATTTTCATATTGGTTTCCCATCTTTGATTGTCATATCAGTTTCCCATCTTGGATTATCATATCGGTTTCCCATCTTGGATTGTCATATCAGTTTGCATGTTGGGTATCATATCGGGGTTACACTTCTACATCTCCCATCTTGGATTATCATATCGGTTTCCCATCTTGGATTGTCATATCAGTTTGCATGTTGGGTATCATATCGGGGTCACACTTCTACATCTAGGGTTTTAAATCTTCATATCGGTCAAGGGTACCATATTGTGTAAAAGATAAAATCTTAACCTTGTATCGTGTATAAGGTGCTGGTAGGTACCTTCCATATCATCCATAGGACATGCCTTATATCATATATGAGGTGTCACCCACTTCTATATCGGATGAACCACCATCTTGGGTTCCATATCGGATTTCAAGGTACTTCAACCCATATCAGGTTGCACCATGATGAGGCCATCATCATCAACCTCAAGTCCTTTGTCTTGCTATTCTAAACCACGGACAATAGTACAAAATACTTATTGGAACTCATAGATATATCAATTAATCAAAGGAATCTAAAATTAAAAGTAATTCAACAGGTTCAACAATATTGAAAAAAATGGATAATAACATAGATGGATACAAGTTATATAACCCTCCTCTAAAGAAACTTCCAAGCTCCAAGCTCCAACTCTTCAAGTTCCCAAGGTTGAAGATGAGCTTCTCCAAGATCTAAGACTTGAGCTCCTTAGCTTTTGCACGATATCTTCCTACCTTGTGGCCGATATCACCTTGTTAGGTTGATATCCCCTACTTGACCGATATCCCTTACCTTGGCCGATACCAAAATCTTCCACTCAACTCTCCTCACTCATGCATGATACAAGAGTGGTATGCACGATATGTAAGGGAAAGATGGTAACAATATTTTGAAAATTATACTAATAGGTGAAGAGAAGAGTATTTATACTTGGAGCTTAGGAGAAAGAGTGTAAGAGGTGCCATTACCTTAAGCTACTAAGTGCCACATGACCATGCATGGATTGACATATGTATTTGCATGCATCCTATATTTATCTTGCCATGCAAAAATTAAAGTTCAAGGATAATGCAAAGGATAAGGGTCGTCCCTATAGTTATCTTCTAGGGAAATTTTTCTTCCACTACCTATATTATTATATTCAACACAATCTTTTCCAAAGAAAAGTTGCAATCCCATACATATGAATTTCTTTGAAGTATATAGCCCGTCATGGGCAAATCCAAGACTCAACAAACCAACAAGAGGCTCCCCTTTAAGTCTCCATGGCCGATAGGGACTCCTACTTCAAGTCTACAACTTGATATGGTTCATATAAAGCTTTCAACTATACATTACTTGGTCTTTTCATCATCAAAAGTGCTATCACTATAGGATGATTCAAACATAGTGTCTCCTTATTTATCTCTCCTCTAGATGATACTAGGAAGGAGTAGAGACAATCTAGAAGTGGTAATTTACATATCAACTCTACATTTTGAATATATTACAATTTGTACCATAATTGATGCAAAAGCACTTAACATTATTCAAACGAGTTCTCACGTAGATTTTAGGCTTTTCACAAGCCATCACTTAGAATCATTCTCTCTCTTATGATGTTAAAACACTTTACAGTACTTTCAACATGTGACATTTTGCACTTTACACTCAGATTATCATATAATGCACAAATAGTTTGTAAATAAACTCAAACTTGAAAATAAACTTCACAAAGAGACTTAATTACTTTTTAAAAGATTAGAACAAGTTTGTAAGTTACTTACTTAAGAAAAACTCCTAGGGTTAAACCATAACCCATGTCAGGGATGTTCCAACTGGCCTTCACTCGTCAACTCTCATATGTTAAACTATTAAGGGAAGGAAACACCATAGTCGTAATATTTAAGTATTTACTAACAAAAAAAAATTCCTTTTTATATTTTTTACCATATACATTCCATATATCCATTGCAATGATTTGTCATGATGGTATATCCATATATTGTTTTAGCATTTCTAGTTGCTTGTTTGTGTTATTTTTGTGTGCATCATTTTCATGTTATTTTCCTATCTATGTTAGCTTTGGAAGAACAAAAGTGGTGGTATTTTACCAACCAAAAAAATTCCTTTTTAATTTTTTCCCCATATACATTCCTTATATCCATTGCAATGATTTCTCGTGGTAGTATATCCATATATTGTTTTAACATTTCTTGTTTTTTTGTATGCATTAACACTTGACAAGAAACTATGACATGAAACTCTTAAAATTATATATTCATGTAAAGGTGCGCTTTTCATCATACTAAAAGATAAATAATTTACAAGAAAATACAAACTATATATCAGAGAGAACTAAAGAAACGAGTAACATACTACATTTTAGTCACCTGGATGGCTCCAACTCACATTAAAAAAATACTATCAGATTATCAGTCTTCACTCTAGACTTGTAACTCTTAAAGGAAGGTGAAGTCTGACGGGATAAGAACATGCATCCTAAAAAACTCTAGTCTCATGAAATTAAAGGTCAAATTATCCACCATAATTGAATTCCCAAGGAAGGAGCCGATGTGAGTGGATATTTGATCATCCCATAAATCCAATGGCAGATTGAAAATCTTCACCTAAATAAGAATCTCTCTAGTTTTAGATTATCTATATGATCCCCCTTCTTCCACTTGTTTAAGATTCAAGGCTTACCGCTAATGGACATGGTCCTTACTCCAGTTCATTTATCTTATATTCATCATTGAAAAAGAGGATTATGAAGAATTCTTTACATCTTGATCAAATTTCAATGGAGACTTTCACCTTCTAGATTTGATCCACATGCATAATAAGGTTTGTAAATAGATTATCATATAATGTACAAATAGTTTGTAAATAAACTCAAACTTGAAAATAAACTTCACAAAGAGGCTTAATTACTTTTCAAAAGATTAGAACAAGTTTGTAAGTTACTTACTTAAGCAAAACTCTTACGACTAAGCCATAACCCATGTCAGGGATGTTCCAACTGGCCTTCACTCGACAACTCACATATGCTAAATTATTAAGGGAAGGAAACTCCATAGTCATAATATTTGAGTATTTACTGACTAAAAAAATTCATTTTTATATTTTTTTCCCATGTACATTCCATATATCCATTGCAATGATTTGTCATGATGGTATATCCATATATTGTTTTAGCATTTCTAGTTGCTTGTTTGTGTTATTTTTGTGTGCATATTTTTCATGTTAATTTTCTATCTATGTTAGCTTCGGAAGAACAAAAGTGGTGGTATTTTTACCAACCAAAGAAATTCCTTTTTAATTTTTTTCCCATATATATTCCTTATATCCATTGCAATGATTTCTCATACTAGTATATCCATATATTGTTTTAACATTGGATATATTGTTTTAACATTTCTTGTTTTTGTGTGCATCTTTTTCATGTTAATTTCCAATCTTATGTTAGCTTTGGAAGAACAAAAGTGGTGGTCTAATTGGAAACTAAGCTATGAGCACAGTGGGCTTTGTGGAGGCCCTCCTCGACACCCTCCTCTCTTGAGGGGTCGGAAATCCTCGACTCTTCGAGGTTTACAGATGGGCCCTCACTGACCTCGTCATACAGTGGGCTTTGTGGAGGCCCTCCTCAACACCCTCCTCTCTTAGGGGGCGGAAATCCTTGATTCTTCGAGGTTCAGGGTCCATTGCAATGATTTCTCGTACTAGTATATCCATATATTGTTTTAACATTTCTTATTTTTGTGTGCATCTTTTTCATGTTAATTTCTGATCTTATGTTAGCTTTGGAAGAACAAAAGTGGTGGTTTTAACATTTCTTATTTTTGTGTGCATCGTTTTCATGTTAATTTCTGATCTTATGTTAGCTTTGGAAGAACAAAAGTGGTGGTCCAATTGGAAACCAAGCTATGCGCACAGTGGGCTTTGTGGAGGCCGTCCTCGACACCCTCCTCTCTTGAGGGGTCAGAAATCCTCGATTCTTCGAGGTTTACAGACGGGCCCTCACTGACCTCGTCACACAGTGGGCTTTGTGGAGGCCCTCCACAACACCCTCCTCTCTTGAGGGGTCAGAAATCCTCGATTCTTCGAGGTTTAGGGTCCATTGCAATGATTTCTCGTACTAGTATATCCATATATTGTTTTAACATTTCTTATTTTTGTCTGCATCTTTTTCATGTTAATTTCTGATCTTATGTTAGGTTTGGAAGAACAAAAGTGGTGGTCCAATTGGAAACCAAGCTATGAGCATAGTGGGCTTTGTGGAGGCCCTCCTCGACACCCTCCTCTCTTGAGGGGTCAGAAATCCTCGACTCTTCGAAGTTTACAGACGGGCCCTCAATGACCTCGTCACACAGTGGGCTTTGTGGAGGTCCTCCTCGACACCCTCCTCTCTTGACGGGTCAAAAATCCTCGACTCTTCGAGGTTTACAGACGGGCCCTCCCTGACCTCGTCACACAGTGGGCTTTGTGGAGGCCTTCTGTGACGTCCCCCAATTTCTATATACTTTCCATAGCGACATTCATAGATATGTGTGCACTCATATCTATAGATGTCAAAAGGGAAAATATAAGAGATTAAGGTAGTCAACTAAAACAAAGATTGAGCCAAGATCAAGTCCACATCATCATATAATGCCACACAAACATTCATTCATAAAGGTAATAAAGTCATTACATATGGAGACAAAATATTGTTCTAGGGAAAGTTAACTTTATTACATAGGATCTCAATCATCCTCAATATCAACTAAGAAAAGAATTAAACTAACATCTAGCAAGAAATGAGATAAGAGGAAAAGATCTATCTAATATATTCTCCAAGTTTATTATTGTATGCCTTCAGGTACTTTGAGCATGCATTTCACTTTGTTGTCAATTGTTCCTTGCACCTAGAAAATATGAGAAACAAAACATCAACAAAGTTGGTACGTGGTAAAAAGTTACACTAATAAGGTTGCATAAAGGAAAATATTTGAAAAAGAAGGAAAGAGAGAGATAAAACCATTTCTTAAGGCAAAAATCAAGTAAACAGCCTTTTATTACATTCATTTTGATGTGGTTGTACTACACCTATTGCACTGGACTTACATCTAGTGTGGGCAATAGAATATCATCATACATCTAACATGGGCCAACAAATCATACATCCATGTTAGGAAACATACATCCACACCAGGCTATGTGCTCTAGTAGCTACAACCCATCATAATCATTTATGTTTCTCTTAAATTTGGCAAAGTATAACTCATTCTAGTTCAACCAAACAATCATATCCAAATACGAACATTCCAGATATTATATAGCATAGGCAACCAGAAATCTAGTCTTATACTTATAAGACCACATACCTACTTGTTTAGATCAGATATCCACGAATTTAGAATCAACAAGAAACAAGTCACCCTGCACAGAAAGCAAGGGTACAGTATTACAATTGGTCCATGTGACCAAGGCTAAGATATGTTCTTAGCTATCATTACTTTTATGCTATCTAATTCGGATTAGGGATTGTTCATCTTTTATTTGGGTCTTGAGACTATATCAGGTCTGATCCACCATACAAAGTTTGATTTAAAAGATAATATTTTATTAATCAATTAGAGGATTTTAATAATCACAAATTAAAGAGAGAAGAAAAATAAGGGTCATCCATATGTCATAAATGTGAGCCCGTTATTGATCATTATCCTAGGGTTTCGATTTAGGGGAAATAGGGTCAGATCTAATGCTAAAGAGTTACTACAAGTACTGTCCTTTATTTTCATGTTTATATTCCACTATTAAAGTAAAAAGAAATGACATAAAACAAGGTCATATAGAAGATGTCTCGGTCTAGGGTTGGATTTGGTATGAATGATAATTTATACATGTTCTTCTCATTTTTCTTAGAACAAGGATATTTTTTGGGTACTTTTCGGACACTGGAGCTATTTTTAAAGGTTTTTACAATACTAACCAATCAGGTAAAACTTAAAGGAATAAATAATATATTAAAAAAAAGAAAAAGAATAAGGTGTCTGTTATTGCAGATCATAGGAGGGATTAAAGGACGTCGATGCCCCTTGGGGTTGAAGTCTTTGCGCGTGACCACGCTTGTATAGAGTGGGGTTTTCATTTGGTTCGATTCGTCTGTTGCTCGTACCATGGCAGCAGCTAGCTGAGGCGAGGAATGCAGAAGGGGTGGGGTAGCTAGGTGGGTGCTGAGTGTGTCAGCATGAGCAGGTTGCGTTCGCGGGATCTCCCTGAGTTCAACGAGCCTAAGAAGCTCGCCAGAGGTGAACCACACCTCCGATTACGATGGTAGGAAGCTCTATGAACCGAGATTGGGTTTTAAGGGTTTACCTGCCCTCCGGCTTGATTGAGGGGTCACGAAGCTCAGCGTGAGGTTCGTGAGACTCTATGTCCACTCCCTACTACTCGATGTGCCCTGGACCTCGCCGGTGATGGAACCTTTGAGCTCAGCTGCGATGGCTAGTCGACTCAAAGTTCTAGACCTTCGTGGCTCCAACCGGGGGTGCTGCTCGACTCGTCGGAATCCCAGGAGCGTGTAGCCCTAGTTGATTGAGGAGTAGAGGCTCTGGCGGAAAGGAGAAGGGTCAGGATCAGGCAAGGTGAAGGTGGATTGGGGAAGTCGTGCTCGGGTTTCGATGCTTGCAATTGAGGATGTAGGATGGTTAAATGGAGAAAGGAGGAGCTAGAGGAGGCCTTATATAGGCATTTGAGGAAGCGAGCAGTAAAGCCCTAAAATCTACCGCCGCCGCCAGGAGAAAGGGTGAAGAATCAGGAGTTTGTTCTCTCTGTTGCATGGACGAGGGGAGGTGAGTAAAAGGCCATTGAAATCATCTCGGTGAGATGATTCTATCCTCCAAATATCTCGCGCTGAGGTGACGAGATTCGGGCGCTAGCTATTTTGGAGAGGTTGTTGCACTGCTGCGGGTGGAGACCGAGTCTTGCGGGAGGTTAGGGACGATCTGGGGACTGTTGGATCTCGCGCCATCCCTGATCAGCTGATCAGACGGTCGTGGCCGATCCCTGTTCCATATATCCGCCCCCAACCTAGAAAAAGGGTGCGTGACATAAATTATAAAATGGGAATGGTAACTTAGGTCCTAGGGATTAATAGATGACATAATACACATAAATTTCAATTGTGGATAACTCCTAATTGGTACATCCAATTGTAACGAAATTTTAGGGGTAGTTTTATAAGGTTGTTATGAAATTATAATATAATTTTGAGATCCAAATTTTCAATATTTGATATGTTCATTTACTAAATACACTAACACATGTATTTTATCATTATAGCATATTAGGGTTTGCATTTTCTTTGCAATGTGTGACTCATCTTTGTTCAATTGAGTGAGGGAAGTATATGAGGGTATTTTTGTCAACAAATTGACAATAAAAACTTTTAAGAGAGAGAAAATATTATAAAAACTCACTTTGTCACATTCTCCCCTCCTTTTAAGAATTTTGTCCTCAAAATTCAAGCAGCCTGAAAGAGATGTGGATATTTCCGCTCGACTTCGGACTTGAGCTCCCATGTAGCATCGGTTTGATCATGGTGGCTCCAGAGAACTTTCACCATATCTATACGCCGATTATTGCAAAGCTCCTTTGTCTTTAAATCGAGGATTTTGACTGGTGATTCAGCATAAGACAGATCATCTTTCAGCTCGAGAGGTTCATGATTCAGAATGTGACTGGGGTCTTTAACATAAGGATTCAGGTTAGATACATGAAAGACATTATGCATATCACTATACTGAGGTGGCAAGGCAAGACGATAGGCACATTCTCCAACCCTTTCAAGGATCTCGAAGGGTCCCACATAACGAGGACTGAGCTTTCCCTTATTCTTGGCCAAAGCCCGAATCGGTCAGATCTTCAGAAAGACATGATCACCTTCCTTGAACTGACATTCCTGCCGGTGAGCATATGCATATGATTTTTGCCTATCATGTGCTCACTTCATTCTCTGCCTGATCAGTGCAACCTTATCTCCATACAACTGCATCTCCTCAGATTTCATCAAGGTGTGTTCCCCGACATCGTCCCAATGTAATGGAGATCTATACGGTCGGCCAAAGAGAGCTTCATATGGTGGCATCCCAATGCTCGCCTGATAACTATTATTATAAGTGAACTCAGCTAAAGGCAGGTAGTGGTCCCACGAGCCTTCCCAGTCAAGCACACAAGCTCGTAGAAGATCCTCCAGAATCTGCACTGTTCGTTCTGACTGTCCATCTGTCAGTGGATGGTATGTTGTATTGAAGTTTAGTTTGGTGCCCAATTCCTCTTGAACCTGTTTCCATAGATTTGAAGTGAACTTTGGGTCCCGGTCCGAGACAATGGATGTTGGAACTCCATGCAGACGTACAATCTCTCGTATATAAAGGTCGGCCAACTCAGAAACTTTCACAGTAGTCTTCACGGGTAAAATGAGCTGACTTGGTGAGACGATCCATAATGACCCATGCAACATCGTACCCCTTCCTGGTCCTGGGTAATCCCACTACGAAATCCATAGTGATATGTTCCCATTTCCATTCCGGAATCTCAAGGGGTTGCAGTAGACCACCTGGTCTTTGATGCTCGGCCTTGATTCTCTGGCATGTCAGACACCTAGATACAAAATCTGCAATGTCGTGCTTCATGCCTCTCCACCAGAACTGACGTTGTAGGTCTTTGTACATCTTTGTCGTGCCGAGATGAACTGTGTACTTGGACCCATGTGTCTCACTAAGAATGGTTGTCTTTACAGCTGACTGCTCAGGGACCCACATACGGTTCTTGTATCGAAGACCACCATCAAGACCCACAGATAAATGTGTATGAGGTTTAGCCAAGAGAGAGGAGAGATCTGCAAGCTCGGGACTAGCTTTCTGTGCCTCCAGAAGTTCAGAATGCAGGCTGGATGTGATAGAGATGTTATTGACATGCATACAATCAACCAGGAATTGTGGTCTCCAGCTTGCTAGGTCCTCCATGTTCCTCCATTCGGGTACAGACAGGGAACCACAAATAGCTCTTTTCCTACTAAGAGCATCTGCAACCACATTGGCCTTACCTGGATGGTAGCCAATGGTGAAGTCGTAGTCCTTCAGGTACTCGATCCACCTTCGTTGTCGCAGATTCAAATCCTTTTGCGTCAGAATGTACTTGAGGCTTTTTTGGTCAGTGAAGATATCAAATGTTGCCCCATACAAGTAGTGCCTCCAGATTTTGAGAGCATGGATGATATCAACTAACTCCAAATCATGCGTAGGGTAATTCAACTCATTGGGTTTTAGATGTCTGGAAGTGAAGGCCACTACTTTCCCATTCTGTTGTAGGACACACCCTAGACCATATCGGGAAGTATCAGTGAATATCACAAATCCTTCATTGCCAGAGGGTAAAACAAGGATGGGTGCTGATGTCAACTTCTGCTTGAGCTCTTGGAAACTCGACTCACAAGCAGCTGACCAAATGAAATGCTCGTCCTTTCGAGTAAGCTTAGTGAGAGGAAGTGCCATTTTGGAGAAATTCGGAATAAAACGACAATAATATCCGGCCAGACCTAAGAAACTCTAGATTTCAAAAGGATTACGAGGAGGTTTCCAATCAAGTACGTCAGATACTTTAACAGGATCAACATATATGTTACCCCCAGAAATGACATGACCAAGAAACATAACTTTGTCAATCCAAAATTCACATTTAGAAAGCTTGCCATAGAATTTTTGGGCTCGAAGAATCTCAAGGATAGACTTCAAATTCTCTCGATGTTTCTCCATAGAATCAAAATATATCAGAATATCATCAATGAAGACGACCACAAACTCATCAAGATAAGGTTGGAAGACTTTTTTCATCAAGTTCATGAATACGCCAGGTGCGTTGGTCAACCCGAACGGCATCACCAGAAATTCGTAGTGCCCGTAACGAGTTCGAAAAGCAATCTTGGATATATCTGAATCCTTGACCTTAAGTTGATTGTATCCAGAACGAAGATCAATTTTCGAGAAGACTTTAGCAGTATGAAGTTGATCAAAGAGGTCATCTATATGAGGGAGAGGATACTTGTTTTTAATGGTAGCTTGGTTCAACATGCGATAGTCAATACACATTCGCATTGAACCATCTTTCTTTTTAACAAAAAGGACAGGTGCACCCCAAGGGGAAACGCTAGGGCAGATACAACCCTTATCAAGAAGTTCTTGTAATTGTTTCTTCAACTCCATAAGCTCAGCAGGTGCCATCCGATACGGTGCCCTAGAAATCGGAGTGGTTCCAGGAAGAAGATCTATGGAGAACTCAATGTCTCTATTTGGAGGCAGCCCAAGAAGCACCTCCGGAAATACGTCAAGGAAATCACGTACCACCTCTAGTCTTTCTACAGGCCCGTTTTCAGGACTGGTCTCTGAGACGAATGCGAGGAAGACTTTACATCCTTTAGATATGAGCTTTTTAGCTTTAAGAGAGGAAATTATTATATTATTACAGAATCCGCTTCCCCGAGGGATCACTACAGGAGAGGAATGAGGTTGAGAGAGAACTACCATCTTGTTCTACAGTCAATGTAAGCATGATATGTGTATAGCCAATCCATGCCAAGAATAACATCAAAGTCTTCCATGGTTAAGAGAATGAATTCAAAGGGCATGTCATGATTTTTAAATTTTAGAGGGTGGACATCAGTTTTCTACAATGTAGTGAATATTTTGCCACTAGGAGTTGACACATCCAGAATGTATCCCAAGTCCCTTATATGTAAGTGCAACATTGAGGCCAGATTTTGAGAGATAAACGTAGTTGTGGATCCAGAATCAAACAATGCTTTAATAGGATGTCCATTCAAGAAAACAATGCCTACACATGATAATTACATTTTAAATAACTGAAGGCATTGAACAAGATATTAGATATATGAAAAAGATTTAAGGTTACCTTCGACAAGCTGGTTCGGACTTGCCCTAGCCTCCTCTGCTGTTACTGCGAACACCCTAGCATTGCGGTGTCCCTGAGGGGGTGGCACACCCGCTGGAGGTTTGCCAAGGATAGATGCATTAGGACACTTGGCAAGGAAATGTCCCTCTTTCTTGCAGTTGTAGCAGACCATCTTGGTGTATCGACAAGGCCCATCATGTCCTCGTCCACAAGTCTTGCATTTGTTGCGATAATCCATCAGCTTGCTATTCTTTTGTCCTTTCTTCCGTGAACCTCCTCCTCCTTGCCCCGATCCTTTATTATGTCCGGGGTGGAACTTCTTGAACTTCTCTTCCTCAGTGGTGGTCAACCCTAAATATCCCATACTAGAAGGCTTCTACAATCCCTGCTCCCTTTCCTGCTTAAGGGCCATGTCTAGGGCTTCATCAATGCTTCGGGGATGAGAGGCTATAACTAGGGTTTTTAGGTGTGCGGAGAGACAATCTACATAATGCTCAGTGAGGCGGTCCTCAGTCCGGATAGGGGCATAGCGTTCCAGAAGCCTAAACTTCTGGGTATAATCGGCCACTGAGAGACTGCCCTGCCTAAGCTCCATGTACATCTTCTCTTTCCTCTTCCTCTTAGCTATGGGCATGAAACGGTAGGTGAAGAGGGTCTTGAAGGCTTCCCATCCCAAGCTGTCTACTTCCTCTCCCTGATTCCCACCATAGTTCTCCCACCAGACCTTCACCTCTCCCTTAAGCAAATGGGTGGCGAATTTAACCTTCTTTTCTTTGGGTACTTCCAGGGTACGAAAAGCATTTTCTATGGAAAGGACCCAGGCCTCAGCCTTGTCCATGACTTCGGGTTGGTCTTCCCCCCAAAAGCTGTCAGGGTTGAGCTTAATGAAGTCTATCACCATCACTTCCTTTTTCCTAGAGGAGCTAGGTTCATGGGTTCCTTTGGTGGCGAGGGTTTCCATAAAGTCTAGAAGGATTTTCTTCTATTCCTCCCATCTCTCCTTGGCCGCGACATCAAGATCAGGTACTTCGGAGGTTTCAGGCTCTTTTCTCTTCTTAGAGGACGATTCCTCCAAGGCCTTTGAGTTGCGAGTTTTAGGAGGCATCCTGTAATTAATATGAGCATATTAGTGTTGGATCAATGGGCTCTAGAAGGGGGGGTTGAATAGAGCTTCACAAACTTCACAAAAGTGATTAGACCACCAAATTATATTAAGTGCAGAACTTAATTCAAAACAACAATTTGATGTCCTAAATTAGCATACAAAGCAAGGATAAGAGACAAGGAAAGCATGCACTTGGACAGGTGGTTTAGAGTGGTTCCATGTCCTAAACTTAGGAGCAATGTCAGTCCACTACCTAGAGTTGGTTAGGCTCTAGGATTTGTAACTTGGTTCTCTTATATATATCACACAATAAGATTACAAGCTACAACTACCAACCATCCAAGGACTTATATATCAAGCCAAGATCTTCTACCTCACCAAGGACTTACCCACCAAGCAAGTAGTCTTCCACCTTCTTCAAAGGAATTACCCACTCTTGCTCTAGTCTTCGGCCTTGCAGGATTTACCTATCTTGCTTGAGCTTTGCCTTGCACCTCTCCTTCACTTGGAGAGCTTTAGCACCTTCCTCCTTCACTTGGAGGCCAGGAGCAGCTAGCCTTCTTCTCCTTCACTTGGGGAAGAATAGCAACCTTCTTCTCTTTCACTCGGAGAAGAAACTTCAATCAATCTTCATAGAGAATGGAGATGGGAGAAGTGGAAAGGAGAGCTTTACAAGATTACAAATGATAGCTCTCATACATGGGATCCTAACTCACTCATACTCACGAATTTGCTTTGAAGGTAGAGAGAGAAAGGGGCTCAAAGGATTAGAAACCACTCAACTAAGGCTAGGACCAAGCATATGTGAATGAGCAACCTTGGAATGAAGTCCAAGAGGTCCTATTTATAGTTGAGGGTGTCCCTTTGAGGTTGGGAGAGTTAAGTGGCACAAACTAGCCGTTTTACAACTTGCAACGGATCTATTTTGAGTCCCACCTACTCCTCCAACGGTTGGAATTGCTTTTTCTGCATTCCAGTACAGTCCGATCGGCCGAGTTTCATTAAAGGCAATTCGGCCGACACACTAGGCGACAAGTCTGAGAGGCAGACTGTCGGCCGAGTTTCCATGGGGAAACTCGACCGATCGGTCGACCTTCAGTCTTGACTGATCAGTGGATCGGCCGAGTTTCCTACCATTGAAACTCGACCGAACAGGGGTCGGCTGAGTTGGAAACTCGGCCGACAGCCCAGAAAATTCCAGAATATATGGATCGGCCGAGTTTGGAATTCGGCCGACAAAATCCCTGTTAAGGGTATTTTGGAATTTTCATAAACTGTACAAACGATGGAGTTTTGAGTCCCAATCATTTTATCCATCTTAGATACAATGCAAAACATGATTATGAGTGATTACATAAAATGTTCTAAGCCTCTAAGGGCTATATTACAAAGCGGTTAAAAGTCACATGTTTTGCATGTGCCGGAAGAGTAGCTTTGGAGATAAAGGAGATTCTTTTCTTGTATCTAATATCTGCAATGATCTCAAATAGATTTGTTAGATACATATGAATGGAATGATTAAGTCATTATCAAAATATGGGCAATGTGCGACACCTAGGTCAACATTCTCCCCCTTTTTGACAATGACAAACCATTCCTCAACATATTGAAAAGAATGTGAAAATTATACCTTTTCTTTATGGAATTGCAAGGGGATGCAAATATGATCAATTTGTAATGCTCCCCCTCAATTCATGCTTACTCGTTCCTGCATAGTTAGTTAACACACAAGCAGACATAGAATATATAGATACTATATGATTCTAAACAAGTCTAGATGCATTTCAGTTTATAGACAAGAAAAGAACCATACAAGCAATAAAAACAATATGATTGAGGTCTTTCTCCCCCTTTGTCATCTCAAAAAGGCAGGGGGGTAGAAGAGCATAAAAGCAAGGTCTTCTCCAAACACTCAATCAACCAAAACATAGAGAAATAGATAAATATCAAGATAAAGCACGAAAGCAAAAACCTGTCATTCATCAAAATATGGAACACACTATAAGATAAGCCATACAAAGTGTTTCCAAAAGCAAACATAAGACAAAAACTACACGGACAAACGGAGTAGCAATAGTACAACTCAGATGATGTGCCTAATGTAAATAATACAATCATAGTCCAAAAAGATATATCATGGTCATCCGAGACTAAACTAGACACATCAACTCTAAGCTACACTAATCTATGTCAACATCATCAACGGCAGCCTCCATGTCCTCGTCGGGCTGGTAGTCCTCATCTCCATCATCTGAAGGAGGAGCAGCAGCTGGTGTAGCCTCGTCTTCAACATCGGCATCGTCATCGTCATCCTCGTCTTCGGCATCCGTCGCAGTAGCCTCATCAGCGTCAGTCTCAGCATCCTCCTGGTCAGCCATATCCTCGTCTGGAGGACCAAAAGCACGCCCGGGCCACCTCGCACTTTGCTCGGCCCAAGACATGCCTAGAGCATGTAACTCATAGGCAACCTCAATAGGGGGAGCAGAAGAGGTGTATTGGGCCAGAAGCTCAGACAAACGGCCACCTGGGAGCGCCAGAACCGGAGGAGAGTATCCACCTGTAGAGTGATCAGCGGAAGCAGAAGGGGGTGGAGGAGGATAAAACTGACTATACGCAAAAGAAGCGTAGTCACCACTGGGGTAGGGCTCGTAGGTGGGGTAGGGCTGAGGGCAAGACAAAGACATGGACGACATGATGTGGCACAGATCCTGATGGTGATGTTGCTGGACCTGCATGTTGTAGGCTTGCTGATGCATGAGGTACCCTATGAGGGCCTCATTGGAGACATGGAAGTCAGCAAAAGCCGGCTGCGGAGGAGGTCGGAAAGATGGCTCAGGAGGAGGTGGTGCAGCTGTGGAGGGTGGGGGAGGAGGTGCAGCAGATGATGATGGAGGTGGAGGTGGAGCAGAAGAAGATGATGCACCAGAGGTAGGGACACTCTTTTGAAGAGTGGTCTCACTGATGTAAACTCCCTTACGATCAGGGCGGTAGAGAAAATCAGAAAAGAGAGATTTTCCAGTGGCATGCTGGAAAAGACCACAAATTAGGGCAGGATATGGAAGATGCGTGCCCTTGGTGTTCTTTCCCGAGTCAAAACAAGTCATATGGTGAAGGATGTAACGAGCCCATTTGACTCCTTGGTTGTTCAAAAGCAGATACATCATCATAGCTGTATTCTCAGCGATGTCCGTTTGATTCTTCTTTGGATGGACATTGCAACTGAGAACGAACGCCAAAACACGGTGAGGAGAGGACAGGGCAGAAGATGGCAGAGTGCCCTTCTTTCTATAAGGAAAATCGGGTTGCTTGAGAAACTTATGAATATCAGTCAAGTCAACCTCAATGGTCTTATAGACGTCCTCGGGATACAAGAGATCAAGATAAGCAGGGTAATCGGTAATCCACGAAGCCGTGCCAACATTGCCATTGAGATAGAGATTGAACGAGCGTTCAGTAATATGGAAAGGTTGTCCGGCAATCATAGACGTCAAAACGATTGAGGTGTCCGAAGGGGGAACCAAAGAGTCGTAATTCCACCGCAAGTTAGCGTAGAATTGACGTACAGCTTTGGAGCTGTATTTTAGGTTATAAAAACGGGCATCCTCAATACAAAGAGCTTCAACATGATGTGTGCGAAAGAGTTGACAAGCTTCGAAAAGGTCGGCGTGAAAGCTATGGGGCTGATAAAGAGCTCGAAAAGGAAAGGGAGAGCGAGGAAGGAGCTCTTTGTAGCGAGCAATAGCAGCATTGTCAACAAAAGAAAGATTATCAAACACCATATACCTAGGCGCAAGAGGAACCGCAGGAGCAGGGGCGGGAACGGCACGTTTCCGGCGTTGGGACCTCATTGGAGAGGAGAACGAGGAGAGGGAGCCGATCCACGCGGAGAGAGAGAGCAGGCGGCACGCCAAAAACAGCAAGAACACACGAACAGGTCGATTTGGGAAGAAAATCGGCCGGAGAGAGAGAGAGGAGCACCAGGGGAGGAAGGGTCGGGCTGGGCGTCTAGGGTTCGGTCGACTTTGCTCTAGTTGAGAGGGAGCAAGTCGGCCGATTCCTATATATATTAAACCAGTCTGCCGCCGATCGGCCGAGTTCCAGGAAGAGGAAACTCGGCCGACAGAACACACAGGTGCCCTGTGCCCGACCGATCGGCCGAGTTTCCAACTCGGCCGACAGAAACCCTGATGTGGAAAAACTAAAATCTAGCCCTAGCCTCAAATGACCGAAAGCAATTTTTCTGGTTGGACTACATTGTATATTAAGCATATTTAGGCACATTCCCATCATCATAGGGTACTATTTGTCGATTAAAACCCGATTTGTGAGAAAAGCCCGAAGAAGAGATAGAAACAAGAGAAATTTTATCAAAAACAAGCATTTTTAGCAATCAAAGCATTTATAAGCAAGAGCAACACACATAAGATGTAACCAACTAATTAGAGAGCAAGTCAACATCATTAAGAGAGATTATGAGCACTTTTGATCTAATAAAATTAAATTGTTCTCTAGCAAGCGGTTTAGTGAAAATGTCGGCCAACTGATTTTCCGTATCCACATGTGTGATATAAATATCCTTTTTGACAATGTGATCACGGAGAAAATGATGGCGAACTTCTATGTGTTTAGATCTACTATGCAATATTGGATTATAAGAAAGATTTATTGCACTAGTGTTATCACAGAAAATAGGAGAAGCATCAAAATGAATGTTAAAGTCTTGGAGCATTTGCTTCATCCATAGGACCTGGGCACAACAACTTCCGGCTGCAATGTATTCAGCTTCGGTAGTTGATAATGCCACTGTGCTCTGTTTCTTGGAGAACCAAGACACCAAGCATGGTCCCAAGAGGAAGCAAGTGCCACTTGTGCACTTTCTATCAATCAAGCAACCTGCGTAGTCAGCATCACTATATGCTACAAGAGTAAAGTCCCTTGACTTAGGGTACCATAGTCTAAAATTTGGAGTTTTGGCTAAGTACCTCAAAATCCTCTTGACAGCAATAAGATGTGATTTCCTAGGGCTTGATTGAAAGCGAGCACACAAGCCAACACTAAACATTATATCAGGTCTAGAGGCAGTTAAGTAAAGTAAACTTCCGATCATACCTCTATAGAGCTTCTCATCTACCTTCTCACCTTCTTCATCCTTGTCAAGTTTTGCAGTGTTTGACATGGGTGTATCCATTGGCTTCATGTTCTCCATCCCAAAGCGTTTAAGAAGTTCAAGTGTGTATTTGCCTTGGTTGATGAAGTTACCCTCCTTGGTTTGTTTGATTTGGAAGCCGAGGAAGAAGGTCAGCTCACCCATCATACTCATCTCGAATTCACTCTGCATAAGAGAACCAAACTCTTTGCAAAGATCAAGGTCAGTTCCGCCAAATATAATATCATCAACATATATTTGAATTATGAGAAAATGGGTGGAAGTGTGTTTTAGAAACAAAATACAATCAACTTTGCCCATGATATACCCGTTATCTAACAAAAAGTTCTTTAATTTCTCATACCAAGCTCGAGGTGCTTGTTTGAGTCCGTAGAGAGCTTTTTGCAAGAAATAGACATGATTGGGTAACTTATCATTTTCAAAGCCTGGAGGTTGAGCAACATATACTTCCTCTTCGATTGTACCATTTAAAAACGCACTTTTAATATCCATTTGATAAAGTAAGAAATTTTTATAACTAGCAAAGGCAAGTAGCATACGAATAGATTCTAATCTAGCAACAGGAGCATAGGTTTCATCAAAATCAATACCTTCTTGTTGATTGTAACCTTGTGCCACTAACCTTGCTTTGTTCCTTACCACTTTTCCTTGCTCATCAAGCTTGTTGCGGTAGACCCATTTGGTACCGATGATCTTTCTATCATTTGGTCTTGGCACTAAGGTCCACACACGGTTCTTCTCGAACTGTTCAAGCTCTTCTTGCATGGCAAGGATCCACTCATCATCGCCAAGGGCCTCTTTGATGTTCTTTGGCTCCAGTTGAGAGATGAAGGCACTGTCTGCTTGTTCTTTGTTGTGTGCAGCTCGTGTCCTCACTCTTTCAAATGGGTTGCCAATGATCAACTCCTTGGGGTGATTCTTTGCAAAGCGGGGAGTGGGATCCTTTCTTTCTTCTTCTGTTTCTTCTTCTTCAACCTGCTTGTCTTTGTCTTTGATGTTGAGCTCTTTTAAGATAGGAATGATTTCATCTGCAACATCATCATCACCCAAATGCTTGCCAATACCAGGGTTAGTTTCAATAAATTTAACATTTATAGATTCTTCTATTTTAGATAGTTCAATGTTAAACACTCTAAAAGCCCTGCTAGTAGTGCTATAGCCTAGGAAGAAAGCCTTGTAGGATTTCGGATCAAACTTGTCGAGAGAGTCCTTGGTGTTCAAAACAAAACATGGACATCCAAACACATGAAAGAAATCAATTGACGGCTTCCTACCACGCCATAGTTCATAGGGGGTTTTCTTAAAAGTCGGATGAGTGAAAACTCTGTTTTGCACAAAACATGAGGTGCTAACAGCTTCAGCCCAAAACTTCTTAGGAGTGTCATACTCAAGAAGCATGGTCCTATCCATCTCTTGTAGCGATCTATTCTTCCTCTCAACAACTCCATTTTGTTGGGGTGTGCGAGGAGAAGAGAAATTGTGCGAATAACCCGATTTTTCACAAAATCGTTCAAAAAGATCATTTTCAAACTCTCCCCCATGATCACTACGGATGGAAACAACATGACAAGAAGCTTCGTTTTCAACTCGTTTACAAAAGCTCGAGAAAACATCGAGTGTATCACTTTTAGAAACGAGAAAGAAAGTCCAAGTAAATCTAGAAAAATCATCGACAATAACAAGACAATACTTGGAGCCGCGAAGCGTTTGTGTTCTCATAGGTCCGAAGAGATCAATATGAAGAAGCTCTAGAACTCTCTTGGTACTCATGACTCCTTTGGATTTGAAGGAGGATTTGGTTTGTTTCCCTTGAGTACAAGGTTGACATTCCTCATCCTTTTCAAAATCCAATTTGGGAAGTCCTCGAACCAAGTCCTTTTTGTTCAGTTTCTTCATTTGATGCAAGTTCACATGACCCAAACGTCGATGCCAAAGCGAAAGATCGTTTTTATCCACGACTAAGCATCTATTTAGTATGGGCTTTAAAGCATCAAGAACAATCACATATAGATTACCATTTCTAGTTCCCTTATATATGACATTATAGGACAGGGAATCTAGAAGCAAGCATTCTAAGGAAGTAAAGAGCACAAGATAACCATTATCACATAATTGGCTAACACTAATTAAGTTGTGATGTAGGCCATCAACAAGCAAAACATTTTTAATGCACAAATCATTACCTACATCACCCTCACCTATAACCTTACCCTTTTTGTTGTCCCCAAAGGTTACCGATCCTCCTTTCTTCTTCACAATTTTGTTGAAATGTCTGATTTCTCCAGTCATGTGCTTAGAGCAGCCACTATCAACAATCCATTTCTTTGTGACCTGCAAGAAAAGAGGATGTCGGAACCCAACTCAAACTTTGGGGTCCGGGGTTAGCTTGGGGACCCATTTCATATTTGGGTTGGTCCCCTTAGGCTTGTAAGGACAATAGGTAGAATAATGATCATCACATTTGCAATGCATACATACCATGGGATTTTTAGAGCCGGAAGCCTCTCCATTGAAAATTGGAGTTTCCACACTCTTTTTCTTACCCTTTTTCTTCTTCTTACCTTTTGGAGTAGTCGCATTGTATCCTAGACCACTAGTACCAACTTGTTTGGTAGAGTGCTCTAGAACATCATTTAGAGACTTCTTACCCAAAAGAAACCTTTGCAAAGTAGATCTTAATTTAGCATTATCATCACTAAGATTTGTAATGGTAGTAGATAAACTAGCAAGATCTTCTCTAGCATGCAAAAGGTCGGCCTCAAGACAGAGGGCTTTAGTAAGAAGAGAGTCTTTTTCAAGAGTTAAGTTTGCAACTTCATTTCTAGGCAAGATAGGTCTAGAAGATAAATCATTTGTTTGTGCAAGAAGTTTAGCATTTTCAGATTTAAGGACTACAATTTCCCTTTGATAAGCATACACTTCATCTCTCCTAGCATCATCAATAAGCTTAAGTTCAACATTTTCAGTTTTTAGAACATCTAGCTCATCTAGGCAATTTTGGTTCTCTATCTTAAGATTTTCAATAGTTTTAAGATAAGTACCATTCTCAACCTCTACTCCATTATATTGAAGTTCAATGTCTAGAAATTGCCCTTGTAAAGAATCTATGCTATCAAGATGTAATTTCTCATTTTGATCTAGAATGTCAATCTTGGCATAGAGATCATCAACTATCTTTCCTAATCTTTTTCTTTTAGCTTTACATTTAGCAAAAGATGATTGACAATCATTAAGCATTTCAATGAGGGTTTCCTTAGATAAATCAAGTAAACTTTCATCACTTACCTTACTTACCTCACTTACCTCAATTACTTCTTCACTAGTAGAAGCCATGAGTGCAAGGTGACATTCACCATCCTCGGAGCTTGAGGAACTTGAAGTAGAGGACTCCTCCCATGCCGCATGAGCTGCATCTTTGGGTCTTCTCTCCTTCTTGTTCTTCTTCTTGTACTTGGCTTCTCTTTTGTATTTGTCATCCTTCTTGTGGCTGCTCTTATGATAGCCCTTCTTGTCTTTTAGGCAGTCATTCTTGTAGTGGCCCTTTTGACCACACTCGTAGCATCTAGGAGTGGAGGATGATGGCTTGCCCTTGAAGTGTCTTCCTTTTGAATAGTTGGCTTCATGATCATTTGCACCTTCATCTTCGCTTGAGGAAGGGCAGGTAGACTTCATGGCAAGTTGTTGTTGCCGCATCATTTCTTCAACTTGAGCTTTGAAGGCTGTGTCCTTCATCTTCTTGGACTCCTTCTCTTCTCTTTTCTCCTCTTCCTCTTGCTTGTCGAGCCTTGGTTCATGTGCTTGGAGATTACCAACCAGCTCCTCGGTTGACAACTCGCTCAGCTTGTAGACTTCTTCAATTGAAGTGACCTTTGGCTCCCATCTCTTTGGAAGAGATCTCAAGATCTTTGCATTGATGGTACCTCTATCCATGACACTTCCAAGGGCTGCAAGACTGTTCAAGATGACATTCAACCTTGTGTACATGTCCGCAACTCTTTCATTCTTCCCCATCTTGAAGTTCTCAAGTAGGCCACCGAGCATATAGACCTTGGCCTCCTTGACTTGCTCCGTCCCTTCATAGGTGACACACAACTTATGCCAAATCTCATGCGCCGTGTCCCAAGAAGAGATGTGGTTGAACTCCGATGGTGAAAGGGCGGCGTAGATGATGCTCACAGCTTTAGCATTGAGTTGAGCACGCTTCATCTCATCTTCCGTCCACGTGGTGATGTTCCCCTTCGGCTCTTCATACTTGAGATGGACTATCTTCCACATCTCGTAGCTCACGCCTTGGATGTAGAATTGCATCCTTCTCTTCCAATATAGGAAGTTTGTGCCGTCGAAGACTGGGGGTCTCATGGAGAAGCTTCCTTCAAGATTGAGTGACCCAAGAGCTGAATCGCCCATCTTCTCCTACTTGTTGAAGTAGCTTGGAGAAGACCGGCTCTGATACCACTTGTTGGATCAATGGGCTCTAGAAGGGGGGGTTGAATAGAGCTTCACAAACTTCACAAAAGTGATTAGACCACCAAATTATATTAAGTGCAGAACTTAATTCAAAACAGCAATTTGATGTCCTAAATTAGCATACAAAGCAAGGATAAGAGACAAGGAAAGCATGCACTTGGACAGGTGGTTTAGAGTGGTTCCATGTCCTAAACTTAGGAGCAATGTCAGTCCACTACCTAGAGTTGGTTAGGCTCTAGGATTTGTAACTTGGTTCTCTTATATATATCACACAATAAGATTACAAGCTACAACTACCAACCATCCAAGGACTTATATATCAAGCCAAGATCTTCTACCTCACCAAGGACTTACCCACCAAGCAAGTAGTCTTCCACCTTCTTCAAAGGAATTACCCACTCTTGCTCTAGTCTTCGGCCTTGCAGGATTTACCTATCTTGCTTGAGCTTTGCCTTGCACCTCTCCTTCACTTGGAGAGCTTTAGCACCTTCCTCCTTCACTTGGAGGCCAGGAGCAGCTAGCCTTCTTCTCCTTCACTTGGGGAAGAACAGCAACCTTCTTCTCTTTCACTCGGAGAAGAAACTTCAATCAATCTTCATAGAGAATGGAGATGGGAGAAGTGGAAAGGAGAGCTTTACAAGATTACAAATGATAGCTCTCATACATGGGATCCTAACTCACTCATACTCACGAATTTGCTTTGAAGGTAGAGAGAGAAAGGGGCTCAAAGGATTAGAAACCACTCAACTAAGGCTAGGACCAAGCATATGTGAATGAGCAACCTTGGAATGAAGTCCAAGAGGTCCTATTTATAGTTGAGGGTGTCCCTTTGAGGTTGGGAGAGTTAAGTGGCACAAACTAGCCGTTTTACAACTTGCAACAGATCTATTTTGAGTCCCACCTACTCCTCCAACGGTTGGAATTGCTTTTTCTGCATTCCAGTACAGTCCGATCGGCCGAGTTTCATTAAAGGCAATTCGGCCGACACACTAGGCGACAAGTCTGAGAGGCAGACTGTCGGCCGAGTTTCCATGGGGAAACTCGACCGATCGGTCGACCTTCAGTCTTGACTGATCAGTGGATCGGCCGAGTTTCCTATCATTGAAACTTGACCGAACAGGGGTCGGCTGAGTTGGAAACTCGGCCGACAGCCCAGAAAATTCCAGAATATATGGATCGGCCGAGTTTGGAATTCGGCCGACAAAATCCCTGTTAAGGGTATTTTGGAATTTTCATAAACTGTACAAACGATGGATTTTTGAGTCCCAATCATTTTATCCATCTTAGATACAATGCAAAACATGATTATGTGTGATTACATAAAATGTTCTAAGCCTCTAAGGGCTATATTACAAAGCGGTTAAAAGTCACATGTTTTGCATGTGCCGGAAGAGTAGCTTTGGAGATAAAGGAGATTCGTTTCTTGTATCTAATATCTGCAATGATCTCAAATAGATTTGTTAGATACATATGAATGGAATGATTAAGTCATTATCAAAATATGGGCAATGTGCGACACCTAGGTCAACAATTAGGTCTATTACTTCAACAATTATTCTCATCATTATCTTTATTATCATCACATGATATTTCATTATTCTCATTTATCAATAATTAATGTTCTGAATGTTATGATTTAGGGAGGATATCCTAAAATCCTTATCAGTCAATCCTTAGGACTTTCTAAATAGAGAGACTCCTTCCTAACCTTATAACAGAGGTAAGAGGGAAAATTTAATTTATTTTAAAACATAGATGAGAGGGAGAAATTTTTCCTATAGAAGAGGTGAGACGGAGAATCTATAGATGAGAAGGTTCCTAAATTAAGGTACGTCCAAGAATAGGGGACACTTAGGATATCATCCAAGTAGACTTATACTTCCATAAAGGTAGCCTCATGATTGCCAAGCTAAGTGGCTCGGAGACTTTAGTCAAACCCATGGCAGATGCTATCCTAGACACCTCCACCCTTCATATCCCTAACTCAAGGACTACCCTAGACTCAAAATAGGGTGAATGAAGTTCATGTGACTTGATGTGTGAACATTGGCTCTGATACCAACTGTGACGTCCCCCAATTTCTATATACTTTCCATAGTGACATTCATAGATATGTGTGCACTCATATCTATAGATGTCAAAATGGAAAATATAAGAGATTAATGTAGTCAACTAAAATAGAGATTGAGCCAAGATCAAGTCCACATCATCATATAATGCCACACAAACATTCATTCATAAAGGTAATAAAGTCATTACATATGGAGACAAAATATTGTTCTAGGGAAAGTTAACTTTATTACATAGGATCTCAATTATCCTCAATATCAATTAAGAAAAGAATTAAACTAACATCTAGCAAGAAATGAGATAAGAGGAAAAGATTTAACTAATATATCCTCCAAGTTTATTATTTTATGCCTTCAGGTACTTTGAGCATGCATTTCACTTTGTTGTCAATTGTTCCTTGCACCTAGAAAATACGAGAAACAAAACATCAACAAAGTTGGTACGTGGTAAAAAGTTACACTAATAAGGTTGCATAAAGGAAAATATTTGAAAAAGAAGGAAAGAGAGAGACAAAAGCATTTCTTAAGGCGAAAATCAAGTAAACACCCTTTTATTACATTCATTTTGATGTGGTTGTACTACACCTATTGCACTTGACTTACATCTAGTGTGGGCAATAGAATATCATCATACAGCTAACATGGGCCAACGAATCATACATCCATGTTAGGCAACATACATCCACACCAGGCTATGTGCTCTAGTAGCTACAACCCATTATAATCATTATAATCATCTGAGAACAAGGATATTTTGTGGGTATTTTTCGGACACTGGAGCTATTTTTAAAGGTTTTTACAATACTAACCAATCAGGTAAAACTTAAAGGAATAAATAAAATAATAAAACAAAGAAAAAGAACAAGGTGGCTGGCATTGCGGATCAGAGGAGGGAGTAAAGGACGTCGGTGCCCCTTAGGGTTGAAGTCTTTGTGCGTGACCACGCTTGGACAAAGTGGGGTTTTCATTTGGTTCTATTCGTCTGTTGCTCGCGCCATGGCAACAGCTATCTGAGGCGAGGAATGCAGAAGGGGTGGGGTAGCTAGGTGGGTGCTGAGTGTGTGAGCATGAGAAGGTTGCGTTCACGGGATCTCCCTGAGTTCAACGACCTAAGAAGCTCACCGGAGGTGAACCACAGCTCGGATTACGATGGCAGGAGGCTCTACGAACCGAGATTGGATTTTAAGGTCTTACCTGCCCTCCGGGTGGATTGAAGGGTCACGAAGCTCCGCGTGAGGTTCGTGAGACTCTATGTCCACTCCCTGCTACTCGACGTGCCCTGGACCTCGCCGATGATGGCACCTTTGAGCTCAGCTGCGGCGGCTAGTCGACCCGAGGTTCTAGACCTTCACGGCTCCAACTGGGGGTGTTGCTCGACTCGTCAGGATCCCAGGAGCGTGTAGCCCCAGTTGATTGAGGAGTAGAGGCTCTGGCGGAAAGGAGAAGGGTCAGGATCAGGCAAGGTGAAGGTGGATTGGGGAAGCAGTGCTCGGGTGTTGATGCTTGCAATTGAGGATGCAGGATGGTTAAAGGGAGAAAGGTGGAGCTAGAGGAGGCCTTATATAGGCGTTTGAGGAAGCGAGCAGTAAATCCCTAAAATCTACCGCTGCCGCCAGGAGAAAGGGCGAAGAATCGGGAGTTTGTTCTCTCTGTTGCGTGGATGAGGGGAGGTGAGTAGAGTGTCATTGAACTCGTCTCGGTGAGACGAGTCTAGCCTCCAAATATCTCACGCTGAGGTGACAAGATTTGGGCGCTAGCTGTTTTGGAGAGGTTGCTGCGCTGCTGTGGGTGGAGACCGAGTCTTGTGGGAGGTTAGGGACGATCCGGGGACCGTTGGATCTCGCGCGATCCCTGAGCAGTCGATCGGATGGTCGTGGCCGATCCCTGGTCCATATATCCTCCCCCAACCCAGAATAAGGGTGCATGACATAAATTATCAAATGGGAATGGGAACTTAGGTCCTAGGGATTAATAGACGACATAATACACATAAATTTAAATTGTGGATAACTCCTAATTGCTACATCCAATTGTAATGAAATTTAGGGGTAGTTTTATAAGGTCGTTATGAAACTATAATATAATTTTGAGATCCAAATTTTCAATATTTGATATGTTCATTTACTAAATACACTAACACATGTATTTTATCATTATAGCATATTAGGGTTTGCATTTTCTTTGCAATTTGTGACTCATCTTTGTTCAATTGAGTGAGGGAAGTATATGAGGGTATTTTTGTCAACAAATTGATAATAAAAACTTTTAAAAGAGAGAAAATATTATAAAAACTCACTTTGTCACACCCTCCTCAACACCCTCCTCTCTTGAGGGGTCGAAAATCCTCGACTCTTCAAGGTTTACAGACGGGCCCTCACTGACCTCGTCACACAGTGGGATTTGTGGATGCCCTCCTCAACAACCTCCTCTCTTGAGGGGTCAAAAATCCTCGACTCTTCGAGGTTTAGGGTCCATTGCAATGATTTCTCATACTAGTATATCCATATATTGTTTTAACATTTCTTATTTTTGTGTGCATCTTTTTCATGTTAATTTTCGATCTTATGTTAGCATTGGAAGAACAAAAGTGGGGGTCCAATTAGAAACCAAGATATGAGCCCAGTGGGCTTTATGGAGGCCCTCCTCGATACCCTCCTCTCTTGAGGGGTCGGAAATCCTTGACTCTTCGAGGTTCAGGGTCCATTGCAATGATTTCTCGTACTAGTATATCCATATATTGTTTTAACATTTCTTATTTTTGTGTGCATCTTTTTCATGTTAATTTTCGATCTTATGTTAGCTTTGGAAGAACAAAAGTGGTGGTCCAATTGGAAACCAAGCTATGAGCCCAGTGGGCTTTGTGGAGGCCTTCGTCGACACCCTCCTCTCTTGAGGGGTCAGAAATCCTCGACTCTTCGAGGTTTACAGACGGGCCCTCACTGACCTTGTCACACAATGGGCTTTGTGGAGGCCCTCCTCAACACCCTTCTCTTTTGAGGGGTCGAAAATCCTCGACTCTTTGAGGTTCAGGGTCCATTGCAATGATTTCTCGTACTAGTACATCCATATATTGTTTTAACATTTCCTATTTTTGTGTGCATCTTTTTCATGTTAATTTCTGATTTTATGTTAGCTTTGGAAGAAGAAAAGTGGTGGTCCAATTGGAAACCAAGCTATGAGTCCAGTGGGCTTTGTGAAGGCCCTCCTCGACACCCTCCTCTCTTGAGGGGTCGGAAATCCTCGACTCTTCGAGGTTCAAGGTCCATTGCAATGATTTCTCATACTAGTATATCCATATATTGTTTTAACATTTCTTATTTTTGTGTGCATCTTTTTCATGTTAATTTCCGATCTTATGTTAGCTTTGGAAGAACAAAAGTGGTGGTCCAATTGGAAACCAAGCTATGAGCCTAGTGGGCTTTGTGGAGGCCCTCCTCGACACCCTCCTCTCTTGAGGGGTCGGAAATTGTCGACTCTTCGAGGTTCACAGACGGGTCCTCATTGACCTCGTCGCAACACACCAGGAACTCTCCTCACTGGCATGCGAAAGAAGAGGGATGATTACTCTTTTATGCAAGATCTATGTTTTAGGAAGATCATATTCCACTTCGAGGTTCAGGGTCCGTTGCAATGATTTCTCGTACTAGTATATCCATATATTGTTTTAACATTTCTTATTTTTGTGTGCATCTTTTTCATGTTAATTTCTGATCTTATGTTAGCTTTGGAAGAACAAAAGTGGTGGTCCAATTAGAAACCAAGCTATGAGCCCAGTGGGCTTTGTGGAGGCCCTCCTTGACACCCTTCTCTCTTGAGGGGTCAGAAATCCTCGACTCTTTGAGGTTCAGGGTCCATTACAATGATTTCTCATACTAGTATATCCATATATTGTTTTAACATTTCTTATTTTTGTGTGCATCTTTTTCATGTTAATTTCTGATCTTATGTTAGATTTGGAAGAAGAAAAGTGGTGGTCCAATTGGAAACCAAGCTATGAGCCCAGTGGGCTTTGTGGAGGCCCTCCTCGACACCCTCCTCTCTTGAGGGGTCAGAAATCCTCGACTCTTCGAGGTTTACAGACGGGCCCTCACTGACCTCGTCACACAATGGGCTTTGCGGAGGCTCTCCTCAACACCCTCCTCTCTTGAGGGGTCGGAAATCCTCGACTCTTCAAGGTTCAGGGTCCATTGCAATGATTTCTCGTACTAGTATATCCATATATTATTTTAACCATTCTTATTTTTGTGTGCATCTTTTTCATGTTAATTTCTGATTTTATGTTAGCTTTGGAAGAACAAAAGCGGTGGTCCAATTGGAAACCAAGCTATGAGCCCAGTGGGCTTTGTGGAGGCCCTCCTAGACACCCTCCTCTCTTGAGGGGTCGGAAATCCTCGACTCTTCTAGGTTCAGGGTCCATTGCAATGATTTCTCATACTAGTATATCCATATATTGTTTTAACATTTCTTATTTTTGTGTGCATCTTTTTCATGTTAACTTCCGATCTTATGTTAGCTTTGGAAGAACAAAAGTGGTGGTCCAATTGGAAACCAAGCTATGAGCCCAGTGGGCTTTGTGGAGGCCCTCCTCGACACCCTCCTCTCTTGAGGGGTCGGAAATCCTCGACTCTTCGAGGTTCACAGACAGGTCCTCACTGACCTCGTCGCAACACACCAGGAGCTCTCCTCACTGGCATGCAAAAGAAGAGGGATGACTACTCTTTTATGCAAGATCTATTTTTTTAGGAAGATCATATTCCACTTCTTTTTTCAATGATCATAGACTCTTGATCCAAAAATATTTGATAAACTATAACCTACATTCGCGTTTTCATATTCACCCTTTTTCTCAATAAGGCATGAGTTATGGGGTATATCAAATATGCACTGGTTAAGGAACTAGAGTCATGTTGATAGTCACTTTTGTGTCTGATAAAACTCTTCATTCTCATTAGAACATAAAGGGACTAAATGATTGGGCAGACATAGGAAACTGCACAAGTGATAGGATGCCCCTACTCTAGAGCCATTTCTTCCCAATCTTTTCCTCGTTAATTTAGATTTAGAAGGAAAATATATGACACCCACTTGCCTTTTTTCACCTTTTTCCCACATATACCTTTTTTCACCTTTTTCCCATATATTCATGCACATTTTATCCATCCTTTTGCCCACTTTCATACAGTTCAAGTTTTTTTTGTAAAGAAACTTTCTTTCTGACTAAAAGAGCAATTGTCCTCCAATTCTTTTTTAAATAAGCTATTTTTCACAAATTTCCTAGTTGAATTTTTGAAATTAAATATATATATATTTTAAACTGTTTTTTCCATGAAAATCTAAGAGATAACTTTGATTATCTTTATGTGTGAATTTTCTCTGATTGTCACCATAACATTCTTGAAATCATAGGGGGAATGAGAAACTACCTTTTTCACCTAGGGACACCCAGTGGATCATAGCCATCCGGCACATGACACATGGTGGGTCGCCTCCATCAGTGTTCCCCTTTGTGTGGTGCATCATGGTGATCTGTTGTCTCTCTAGAAGATTCTTCCAAAAATCACAAACCCTACATATCCTCCTATAAATAGACCCCATACCCAACATATTCTAGCCCCTCTATCACTCCTGAAGCTAGAGAAATGACTATCCCCTCTTTATTTTTCATATCACTTTTGATAAGACGATTTTTCCACTAACACCTCCTACTCTGTTAGATCTGCAAAATGGTAAACTGCTCTAACTGCTACACCTGACCTGATATGTTGTTACATAGGCATTTGTTAACTATTGCTTGCTTTGTTGCTACTATAAATGTCGCTTTTATTTACATCTGAAAACATAGATCTAGTTTCTCTTACCATACACCTACTAGTCATCTTCTAAACTCCTACACATTGGTCAAAGGATCTCCACTGTGGGAGGTCTTGAGGTGATTGGGACCATAATATGCTTAAAAAATTAGGACTTTTACAATGATGACAGGAAAGACACGGTCATCCTCAACCCTAAAAGTTTTCCATCTAAATAAAAATTATTTTTTATGTTCTTTTCTTTTATCCAACTATCCTTAATTGATAATTTTTTTACAATAAAGTAAGTATTTTGATATTGGTATACCCGACAAGATGGGAGTGCTAATCATTCCCTACTTGTAACTAGACCACTGGATCCGATCTTTGGTTTTTTCTTTCATTTTCTAATTTCCTATTCCTATCTAGCATGGATAATCACTCAAGTCGACACCATGGCTTCAACGACTCATCCTATTTGCTAATATTTTGCACAAAACATGGTGGCAACTCCAAACTCACTTTTTATGTGATGTTTTGCTACTAAAAATGATAGAGATTTATTCATTGAATCTATCTCTTCTTTCCCCTTTTTTGTCAGGGTGCAATAGTGGGAGACATGAGTTGCTACCATCTCGGATTGGGACAGCCGTGCATATCCCTGGCCCATGGGCACAAGAGTGGTTCTAACAAGAAGAAGTTGCCATACTAGAACATGTCAGGGGATCAAGACTATTGAGTAAGCATTCAATAATGAGACTGTATCTGTCCTTGGAAACTTTGGCAGATGTAGTAGGTAGGAAAAAAGTTTCCTAATTGGCAAGGGATTTCATTTAATCAAAGTACTTTTAGAATGGATGGCCATCAAGTTGTTTTGAAAAAATCTTGTCTATGGCACTATTTAAGTGCATAAAGATGTATTCATAATGGTAGAAATGTTTCATTTATTCCCACATGGTATTATGATTCATGTTACATACATATTTGGCTACCACATCATGCTCCACACACACCCCAGAGATAAGAAAGAACTTGACTATTTCCAGTGACCCATGCATCATTGAGGGTTGTAGTGCATCTTCTTTTCTAAATTTTAGTTTACCACATGAATATAGAAGAACATCATTCATCCATGATAAGAAGTTATAGCCATTAAGATTTATAGTAGTGACATGGGACATATCATTTTAGATGACTGTGGATACATATCTATATTTAGCCATAGAGAAAGAACATAGGTACCAGACTGAACTCACAACAAAGAAATAAAGCACGACTAGAATTTAATCCTAATAAGAAAACAAAAAAAGTGCTATTGGAATTTAGGCATAATAGGAAAAAAATAAGCACTACTGAATTTTGACACGATAGTAAAGAGGGTAAAATAACAAGAATTTAGGCATTGTGATATGTAACAAAGAAACCCCTAATTGAAACAAAAGAGAAAAACCATGTGGGTAGGTAAACCACATGGAGAGGAGAAAGAAAGTAGTGTGGTGCCTCTCCTCTATTTTGGGATGCTTTATATACTAGCATTGTATTTTGTTTTCTCTTATTTTAAGTTTGTTAGGATTTTTTGTAGTTGTAGATGATCCAAGAGAAGGAATGTCGTCACATATAGGGGATTGTTGTTGGCATGTTCCCGCGACCAAGATGCCACTAAGATTGGTGGCTAGCGAGGGGGTGGCTAGAGGTCTGCAACCGTTGCGTATGGATAGCTAGCACCCTGCTACCACTATGGGCTAGAGGTCATTATCCCGTTGGTGCTACACTGCTATAATGCAGTAGCTAGGAACTATTTCTACTACTATCTATGTATGGCGATGTGTAGGAACTTTTATTGGTGGTGTTGGTGATGGTTTGCTACCGCTTCTAGTGATTTCCGTGGCGCAGGCTGTCGTGAAGGGAGAAAGAAGAAAAGAAAGACAGAGGATGGGGAGAGGAAATGATAGGGTGGGTTAGAGTTAGGGTACTTCATCTTATAGCATGCATATATATAACAATAATTGTAGTAGTCTATAATGAGGTTCTATATCTCAGATATAAAAGATTAGGGATACAACAGTACACTTAAGTTGGTAAAGGGATCCTAACTTAGGTGTACTTATATTGTAGTCAAAATTGTAAATACAATGTGCATAAGACCAATTAACCAATAAATCACTTATACTATAATTTAAGATTTATGTTTTTTAGTAGATTGACTTTCTAATCATGTTTCATTCACATATAATCCCTAGTTTACATAAATGAACCCATAATGACACCAAAAGCAAATAAATTTCATCGTTGAAAGATAAATATGCATTTTACATAATAAAGGGATAGACTAGATGAAACATAGTATCTCCTAATAAAATTGTTCTAAATAATCAATATTATAGGATAAATGATTTATAACTAATCTCATTCTCACTTTATAATTTAAATAAAAATAATATACATTAAACTTCATTTCCATGAAAAATTTATAAATTCAACCCACATTATTAAGAGTTTTACAAGATATTTATCCAAATCTAATTATTTTGATTTTTTTCTAACAAAAACTAATGTTTGTATAAATGAAGCACACATTAAAGTTGAATTTTGAGAACCTATCATCAACCCGATTTAATATGTTGAATCACAAGTTTTCTCAAAATCTCAATTCCTCCACTAACTATCATGTTGTTTTTGTTCTAAAATAGAGTATAAGAAAAAAATATCCAACTACAATTAGTAATAGAAATTCATACAACCTTATATACATTAAGATAGAAATAATAACCCAAAAACTTACCTAGATAGGAATCATTTTAAACATAGTCTTACCTCACTTATTCCCTTCTCAAAATCTTTTGAAAAATTGCCTAACATCATCACTCTGATAGAATTTAGGGTTTGGGATGGATATAATAGATTATATGGAATTTTTAAACTTATTTCTAATGATAATTTTAAAGTAGGGTTTGAGTTAATATGAATTCAACGTGTAACAACTTATTCTACTAGCATCATGAGGTAAACTTTCTTCTTGGCATATCGGTTGACCATTATAAGTTGACATGTTTTTCAAATACTCGATCACTTTTCTTGACTTTTTGATGAAC
Source organism: Alisma plantago-aquatica (assembly GCA_963693085.1). Classification (NCBI taxonomy): domain Eukaryota; kingdom Viridiplantae; phylum Streptophyta; class Magnoliopsida; order Alismatales; family Alismataceae; genus Alisma; species Alisma plantago-aquatica. Next base: position 737,714,152 of record OY856414.1, on the reverse strand, counting down.
CTAGGCATCCAATAATTTGGTTGAATTATACAAAAGACATTCCACCCAATCTTCCGATATGTTAGTCTAATAAGTTGTTCAACATACGACAAGTCAGTCTTGCTTGTTACGTTGATTTATGAAAATTTCATGCAACCAAAAACCCAAACCATCTAGATGATAGGTTGGCTAAACTATGGAATGGTAGCCAAAGTCTTGCGTCAAAATAGGTAATCTTATTCAAAATTCATATATATACATCAAGATCTTTGCAACATGAATCGAAACTCATTATATGCATAATTACATAACGTTGGCACATTTTAGGCATTTTTAATCAATTATAAGCCTCATTTGTATAAACATATTGAAATATACCAATAGTTAAAATACTTATTTTAGAAATACATATTCAAGAAGCTTATATTGAAATATACTAATGTACCATTTAATCGTGTAATACAATAAAAATGATATTTTAACGTTCTTGCATTAAGATACTCCAAAATTAGTAAATTAGGGCTTCCCAATGACCCTAACTATATTATTTACTGAATAAATGAATACAATATTAATAGTATAATGTCACAAAAACAAATAAACTAGTTATAGAGTTTTAAACATTCTACATTACTCACTAAGCTCAAGAAGCATTACTGTAATCTCCCCCTGTTATACAAAAACCATATCAAAATTATCTAAAAGTGAAGGGTAAATTTCATGCATCTCATACTACAACTCCCATGTACCCTATTTCACTCCATGGTTTTTCCCCAAACAAAACCTTAACTAAGGGTAGTTTTCTCTATCCAAGATTATGAAAAGTTTTGTACAATATATGTAGTGGTTCGTTGACATTAGAAACATATTCCTAAAGTTGTAGTAGTTATTCATCTATGATTTTCTCTATGTCATGGTTAAACTTTCAAGTATGGAAACATATAAAACATAACCCAAATGAGTTAGAGCAAGTTAAAGGTACATTTTATTTGTCGCTGGACAGATTTTTTTACTTCATAGGAAGTTTCTCATATATTTGCGAGTTTGCTTTCTATGCTTTTTAAACCCTAAACTCCATTCCATGTAAATGTTTTGGATGTACCTCACTATATACCTTCACTTGTATTAATCTATGTTTCTTATCAACTTAACTCTTCTATCCAAATCACATTACTTTTAGCAACTTATGTATGAATTCAATCTTGTGTGTTGTTTTTCTATAAAACAGGGAATCAAATCATCTTTGCATCACAAACAATGCCACAATAGAGAAATTACCAAAATTGAACGTTGACTATAACAACAGGAAAGATCCATATGGATGAGAAATTGATCCCAAATCTCCAAGATGCAAAACACAAGAGCCATATCTTTTAGGATCTAAAAGGTGCACTCATATTGGTCATCTTTCTGAGCATGGAAAGCTTTCCAAAACCTCAACTTGGTTTCCAAAATATTGTGTAGTGTGTCCCATAATTTGAATGTGAATTAGGGTTTTTATCAATCACAAAGATGATGGTACCCCATCTAATATGAAAAATCTATTTCACATATTTAGACTATATCATAGTAGATATTATTCACACAAATTTAGCTTTTTACTCAACATGTCTATAGGATATCCAAAAATAATCACAATATGTCATAAGTAAGACATGAACAATGTGCATGGTGATGTAATCCCACTTCCTGTCAATGTATATGGAATGTGTGTAATACTAATGTCGACATATCACATTCAAAGTTTACATGCTAAACACACTACACCTAGAAACATATTCAACTAAATCCCTTTTTGTACCTAGTCATCGACATATCTTTTTTAGATTTCAATACATATATGAATATCATGGTTGCACTACAAAGATGAATGAATGAGCCTATCATGGAATTGTCCTTGATATCATCACTTTATGGAACACACAATCTAAAATGTAGATCAATGAAACCATCTTTGGAAAATTGGAATCTTATCTCTTATCTTAATTTATCTTTATCATAATGATGATTGATACTTTCACTTTCACATTGAATTTCATTAATTTGGTCATAGAAAACTAGTTAAACTTTAATATATACATTTAAAACTCCTTTTCGGTAGACATATAACTCCATATTTACTTCTACAAGATTTAGCAACACAACTCCTTAACATATTAAGGAAAACATTTTCATATGATGAAAACTTTATATGCAAGTCATACTATGGTAAATGGGATTTTCTAGGGTGATAGTCAATAGAATAAGCATAATACTAAATTTATATCAACCACATTCTCTACCATAGATTCAAATCATTATGTGAATATGTTTTTCAGTTGTTTTGATTGAAGAAGACTTGATAGGGATCATCATAAAGATTATGATGACAAATCTTTAGACCATGTACCACCACTTCCAACTATAAATCTTTAGTGAGGTAGTTATCTTTATTTCTCATAAGTTTCCTATAGTATAGGAAATCACCCTACCATTCGTCATATACACATAAACAAGCCTTTTCTAGTTGTATCATACAATGTGAATAACCATTTCTATATTTTAATAAAGTTAACACTATTGATTAAGAAACATTCTCTTTCCACACTATTAACTCTTCTTTCACATATATGTTCAACCTAAGGTGTCTCTTTACTAGAAAACCTAGTAACATGGGTCATAATAATACAAAAGTTCTCAGTTAATATAATATAATACCCAACCAAACATGAGAAACTTCTAATCTAGTATCAGGTCTTTTGAATACTCTCACTAATATAGTATTCCACCATCTTAGGATCCACATTGACCCCTTATTGACAAAATCATGTGATCCAATAAAGACACTTATGAAAAACATATATCACACACTCTGAACCTTGAGAGTAAAGACAATGTTTCAATACTAGCTACACAACCACAATCAATTGCATTATATGATGCTTTCATCACTAGAGTAGGTTAGTTATCATTTATTGAATGGACATTGAAATGATAAATAAACTTCCTAAACACTTTATTCATTGGTCCACTAAATGCACTTGGATCATTAGTCAACCTAAAAGGATAACTAAAATTAATAATTCTTGAACCTAGTCTTTAAAGATAAATTAGGTATATATTCTACCTTCATCCTTAATTGATGGTATCCATACTTTAGTTTGATATTACCAATAGCATCACTACCCTATGTTTGTCAAATCAATCATTTATACTAAGAAATGGATATATATTTATGATTTTAATTTATTCAATATCATATGGTAAATATATAAATGCTTAATACCATCCTATTCCTTAAAAACAACACATAAGTCCCCCAATGTGAAGTGCTAGGTTGTATAAATCCTTTGTTGAGAAGTTCCTACATTGAGTTTTCAAACCCTATAATTTTGTCAGTTCCATTTAAGAGGTGGTTGCACTATTGACATAATACATAGAAAGAAATTGGATTTCCACTCACTCTCCCTTTATAGAGGGTTCTTTAAGTTCAACATGTAACACATATGAAAACTCCCAAACAAATAGTAGATGTTATAGAGTGACATGGACTTTTGATGTACCTTAAACATGTTATGGATACATTTCACATCCTCTCCTTAACCTCTTATCTACCACTATTGTTGGAACCATGCATGCTATATATACTTTCCTAACTTTAGTAACTAACACAACAAACCCACTCTGTTAAAAGACCACTTCATTATTATGGAAATCTAAATTACACAATATGTTTCTTGACAATCCACACCTAATATAATGTAGAAATCATTCATATTTAATGGAAAGAGGTTAATCCCAATCTTGTATGCATTAACACTTGACAAGAAACTATGACATGAAACTCTTAAAATTATATATTCATGTAAAGGTGCACTTTTCATCATACTAAAAGATAAATAATTTACAAGAAAATACAAACTATATATCAGAGAGAACTAAAGAAATGAGAAACATACTACATTTTAGTCACCTGGATGGCTCCAACACACATTAAAAAAATACTATCAAATTATCAGTCTTCACTCCAGACTTGTAACTCTTAAAGGAAGGTGAAGTCTGACGGGATAAGAACATGCATCCTAAAAAACTCTAGTCTCATGAAATTAAAGGTCACATTATCCACCATAATTGAATTCCCAAGGAAGGAGCCGATGTGAGTGGATATTTGTTCATCCCATAAATCCAAGGATGGATTGAAAATCTTCACCAAAATAAAAATCTCTCTAGTTTTAGATTATCTATATCATCCCCCTTCTTCCACTTGTTTAAGATTCAAGGCTTACAACTAATGGGCATGGTCCTCACTCCAATGCATTTATCTTATATTCATCATTGGCATAGAGGATTATGAAGAATTCTTTACATCTTGATCAAATTTCAATGGAGACTTTCACCTTCTAGATTTGATCCACATGCATAATAAGGTTTGTAAATAGATTATCATATAATGCACAAATAGTTTGTAAATAAACTCAAACTTGAAAATAAACTTCACAAAGAGGTTTAATTACTGTTCAAAAGATTAGAACAAGTTTGTAAGTTACTTACTTAAGCAAAACTCCTAGGGTTAAGCCATAACCCATGTCAGGGATGTTCCAACTGGCCTTCACTCGGCAACTCACATATGCTAAATTATTAAGCGAAGGAAACACCATAGTCATAATATTTGAGTATTTACCAACTAAAAAAAATCCTTTTTATATTTTTTCCCATGTACATTCCATATATCCATTGCAATGATTTCCCATGATGGTATATCCATATATTGTTTTAGCATTTCTAGTTGCTTGTTTGTGTTATTTTTGTGTGCATCTTTTTCATGTTAATTTCCTATCTATGTTAGCTTCGGAAGAACAAAAGTGGTGGTATTTTTACCAACTAAAAAAATTCATTTTTTAATTTTTTTCCCCATATACATTCCTTATATCCATTGCAATGATTTCTCATACTAGTACATCCATATATTGTTTTAATATTTCTTGTTTTTGTGTATGCATTAACACTTGACAAGAAACTATGACATGAAACTCTTTAAATTATATATTCATGTAAAGGTGCGCTTTTCATCATACTAAAAGATAAATAATTTACAAGAAAATACAAACTATATATCAGAGAGAACTAAAGAAACGAGCAACATACTACATTTTAGTCACCTGGATGGCTCCAACTCACATTAAAAAAATACTATCAGATTATCAGTCTTCACTCCAGACTTGTAACTCTTAAAGGAGGGTGAAGTCTGACGGGATAAGAACATGCATCCTAAAAAACTCTAGTCTCATGAAATTAAAGGTCAAATTATCCACCATAATTGAATTCCCAAGGAAGGAGCCGATGTGAGTGGATATTTGTTCATCCCATAAATCCAAGGGTGGATTGAAAATCTTCACCTAAATAAGAATCTATCTAGTTTTTGATTATCTATATGATCCCCCTTCTTCCATTTGTTTAAGATTCAAGGATTACCGCTAATGGACATGGTCCTCACTCCAGTGCATTTATCTTATATTCATCATTGGAAAAGAGGATTATGAAGAATTCTTTACATCTTGATCAAATTTCAATGGAGACTTTCACCTTCTAAATTTGATCCACATGCATAATAAGGTTTGTAAATAGATTATCATATAATGTACAAATAGTTTGTAAATAAACTCAAACTTGAAAATAAACTTCACAAATAGGCTTAATTACTTTTCAAAAGATTAGAACAAGTTTGTAAGTTACTTAAGTAAAACTCTTACGGTTAAGCCATAACCCATGTCAGGGATGTTCCAACTGGCCTTCACTCGGCAACTCACATATGCTAAATTATTAAGGGAAGGAAACTCCATAGTCATAATATTTGAGTATTTACCAACTAAAAAAATTCATTTTTATATTTTTTTCCAATGTACATTCCATATATCCATTGCAATGATTTGTCATGATGGTATATCCATATATTTTTTTAGCATTTCTAGTTGCTTGTTTGTGTTATTTTTGTGTGCATCTTTTTCATGTTAATTTCCTATCTATGTTAGCTTCGGAAGAACAAAAGTGGTGGTATTTTTACCAACAAAAAAAATCCTTTTTAATTTGTTTTCCCGTATACATTCCTTATATCCATTGCAATGATTTCTCATACTAGTATATCCATATATTGTTTTAACATTTCTTATTTTTGTGTGCATCTTTTTCATGTTAATTTCCGATGTTATATTAGCTTTGGAAGAACAAAAGTGGTGGTCCAATTGGAAACCAAGCTATGAGCCCAGTGGGCTTTGCGGAGGCCCTCCTCGACACCCTCCTCTCTTGAGGGGTCGGAAATCCTCGACTCTTCGAGGTTCACAGACGGGTCCTCACTGACCTCGTCGCAACACACCGGGAGCTCTCCTCACTTGCCTTCACTCGGCAACTCACACATACGCCCTCCACACCCACACCTCTCACATATGCTAAATTATTAAGCCATAACTCATGTCAGGGATGTTCCAACTGGCCTTCACTCGACAACTCACATATGCTAAATTATTAAGGGAAGGAAACTCCATAGTCATAATATTTGAGTATTTAACGACTAAAAAAAATTCATTTTTATATTTTTTCCCATGTACATTCCATATATCCATTGCAACGATTTGTCATGATGGTATATCCATATATTGTTTTAGCATTTCTAGTTGCTTGTTTGTGTTATTTTTGTGTGCATCTTTTTCATGTTAATTTCCTATCTATGTTAGCTTCGGAAGAACAAAAGTGGTGGTATTTTTACCAACCAAAAAAATTCCTTTTTAAAATTTTTTCCCATATATATTCCTTATATCCATTGCAATGATTTCTTGTACTAGTATATCCATATATTGTTTTAACATTGGATATATTGTTTTACATTTCTTGTTTTTGTGTGCATCTTTTCAATGTTAATTTCCGATCTTATGTTAGATTTGGAAGAACAAAAGTGGTGGTCCAATTGGAAACCAAGCTATGAGCACAGTGGGCTTTGTGGAGGCCCTCCTCGACACCCTCCTCTCTTGAGGGGTCAGAAATCCTCGACTCTTTGAGGTTTATAGACGGGTCCTCACTGACCTCGTCACACAGTGGGCTTTGTGGAGGCCCTCCTCAACACCCTCCTCTCTTGAGGGGTCAAAAATCCTCGAGTCTTCGAGGTTCAGGGTCCATTGCAATGATTTCTCGTACTAGTATATCCATATATTGTTTTAACATTTCTTATTTTTGTGTGCATCTTTTTCATGTTAATTTCCGATCTTATGTTAGCTTTGGAAGAACAAAAGTGGTGGTCCAATTGGAAACCAAGCTATGAGCCCGGTGGGTTTGTGGAGGCCTTCCTTCGACACCCTCCTCTCTTGAGGGGTCGGAAATCCTCAACTGTTCGAGGTTCAGGGTCCATTGCAATGATTTCTCGTACTAGTATATCCATATATTGTTTTAACATTTCTTATTTTTGTGTGCATCTTTTTCATGTTAATTTCCGATCTTACGTTAGATTTGGAAGAACAAGAGTGGTGGTCCAATTGGAAACCAAGCTATGAGCACAGTGGGCTTTGAGGAGGCCTTCCTTCGACACCCTCCTCTCTCGAGGGGTCGGAAATCCTCGACTCTTCGAGGTTCAGGGTCCATTGCAATGATTTCTCGTACTAGTATATTCATATATTGTTTTAACATTTCTTATTTTTGTGTGCATCTTTTTCATGTTAATTTCCGATCTTATGTTAGATTTGGAAGAACAAAAGTGGTGGTCCAATTGGAAACCAAGCTATGAGCACAGTGGGCTTTGTGGAGGCCCTCCTCAACACCCTCCTCTCTTGAGGGGTCGGAAATCCTCGACTCTTCGAGGTTTATAGACGGGTCCTCACTGACCTCATCACACAGTGGGCTTTGTGGAGGCCCTCCTCAACACCCTCCTCTCTTGAGGGGTCAAAAATCCTCGAGTCTTCGAGGTTCAGGGTCCATTGCAATGATTTCTCGTACTAATATATCCATATATTGTTTTAACATTTCTGTTTTTTGTGTGCATCTTTTTCATGTTAATTTCTGATCTTATGTTAGCTTTGGAAGAACAAATGTTAATTACCGATCTTATGTTAGCTTTGGAATAATAAAAATGGTGGTCCAATTGGAAACCAAGCTATGAGCCCGGTGGGTTTGTGGAGGCCTTCCTTAGACACCCTCCTCTCTTGAGGGGTCGGAAATCCTCAACTCTTTGAGGTTCATAGACGGGTCCTCACTGACCTCGTCGCAACACACCAGGAGCTCTCCTCACTGGCCTTCACTCGGCAACTCACACATATGCCCCCTGTGCCCACACCTCTCAGCCCAATTGTCCAAACCACTTCGATGCCCCCGCATGGGTGACAGGCCCTCGCTACAAGGCCCGGCGATTGTCTCTTTGGTGGTACTTCTTTCTCAATAGCGCAGCTAATTAAGATGTCAGCAGTGTGGGACAATAGCGCAACACACGTACCTGGATCGCTTATATCCCGCCTCCACTATTCCGCTTGTCCACATGTATCGGCAAATCTATTTCTTAACGGCGACGCTAATCGGAGAGGCAGAGGCGGACGAGGGCCAATGCCCCCGCGGAACCCGTCCACGCACTTGGTCTGGCAGGTGCTGACCCATGTTCTCACGTTGTCTACACGTTTTTCCCAGTCCCAATCCTGCTAATCCGTCCCACCCATATGGCGCATCTCCTTGACAGACATGTGAAGCTCCACGCAGTAGTTTAAGAACTCTGCGCATTCCCTGAGCGGCCCCTTCTGGGTGGACAGGGGGATCAACGAGAGCAACACCGTCATCAGCCAGAAAAGGCTTCTATCCATCAGGCTTGTCTCCGTTCTATATATGGCAATTGATTTATATTTGGTCTGATTAACTAATATTGTTTATCTGCAGTTATGTCGACTATCCACCACTTGCGTGCAGGGTTTCGTGATCTCCGACTGGCAGGGTGTCGACAGGATCACAACACCTTCTGGCATCAACTACACCTATTTCTTCCTCGTAGGACTACTAAAACAAGATCCAACTCGAATGACTCAATTTGAACATAAATTTTAAACAAGTATAGGGTTTAAGAGTTTTCGACCGGATTCGAAATTAACCCGAACCTAAAGAACTCGAAAATAATTTAGTGTCAGGTCCGGGTTTGGACTTTAAATCTGAAATGATTCAGAATTCAAAATTATATTTTTAAATAAAATTACAAATACTATACTGTAAGACACCCAATGTCCCATTAAATTACTAATCCATCAATCATGAGTTGATAGACCCAAAATTATTTAGGGGTCAGGTTAGGGTCAAGGGTTTCGACCCGAAAATCCATCTTTTGCAAGTTTAGGATCTAACCAAAAAATATTGCCCTAAAATAAAACCCGCTTAATCCAAACCCGATTGTCACCCCTACTCACTGGCATCTGTGTTGGGATTGACATGGTCCGTGTACCATCTCTCACTAAACTTATACTTTAATACTGGTTGATATATATACATCTCAAATTTCAAATCTGTGTGATCATGCTCCCCTTCAACTTCATCACTTACAGGAGTAATTTCACCTCCTGGTCAACGACAGATTCATCCCATGCGCAGGATCGACGATGCCCTATCCAGGATACTCAGGGTGAAATTCACTATGGGGCTCTTTGAGAACCCTTCCCCTAAGGCGACTGACGAGAGTTGTTGTTCCGCTTCTTCAACCGCAGGAAATGCACCCTAGTATTTCCATCCATTGATAAAATTATATTTTCAAATAAAATTTCACTTATTTATTAATTTAGTAGCGACGGTGAAACCCAGTTCCACCCTAGTATTTCTATCCATTGATAACTAGAACTTTAATATAGCTCTTTTTATTCTTGCAATCTTAGATTAATCAACTCAACTCAACTTTTGTGATAAATACTAGTTCTTGCTAGGTTACTTAGATTAGATAATTCTTAAAAATGTTGTCCCTTGGGATTTGATCATCAACTATATTGCGACCGTTTACGGGTGGTATTATTGCACTTCGATTTTGGTAAACTCTGGGAATGATATTCCTATTGAATTTGTTTGTGTGATAATAATCTACGTCAGTAACTTCGACTAATTAAGTGCATGGTCAAACAAACTCTAAATGGGACGAAATATAAAAGGGAGATAGGTTAGAGGAGGACTATCTAGATAAAATACTAATTTCATTTTCTATGTTGTTTAGGCTATTAAACATTGTAAGGGAAATATGGTCAATTTAGGACTTTAGATGGGTACAAGAGTCAATTCATTTTATAATATTTTTCCTAAAGTTATAATACGTACTCCTTTAACTCTATGAAATATATCCAAGGAGTTAATTGAGTTGATAATTTTAGATTTTATATTTTATAAAAAGTACATACACAAGCTATAAATTTTCATTTGATTAGTTGGGAAGATAAACAATGGTAGACTGACTTATAATTTGGCATGACCGCCAAATACGATGTGGTGAGTCAAGATTTAATACTAATTTTTTTTGGATGAATGATGGGCTCTAGAGGGGGATGAATAGAGCTAAAACACTTAAATAAGATTCACTAGACCTTCAAGATATTTCTAGGATAAAGTTGCTTATATGAAATTTGAGTGCACTAAAACATACATAACAAGGGAGAGAGAGATTGAACAAGAACAAGATAATACAAGCTATGTATAGTGGTTCCAACATTCAAACTAGGAGATGTACGTCCACTACCTAGAGAGGTCAAACTCTAGGATTTTCAACCATGTCTACCCCTTATATTCCATTCTAAAATTTACAACATTGACCTTCCTTTTCAAGAACAAGGATACCTAGCCTCCCTTTGAGGACAAGGGAGCCAATAACCTTACAAAGTACTTACCTATCCATGAACAAAAGTCTTCTACCTCATCAAGGACTTACCTATTCTTGGAAAGAGTCTTCGACCTTATCTAAGGACTTACCCACTCTTGCAACAAGTCTTCCGACTTTGAGGTTTTACCCACTCTTGACTTGGATCTTCCACCTTTGACTTCACCTTCACCAAGGAGAAACTTTCACCAAGGGACTCATTCCCTTATTTTTCTTCACCTCTCTTAGCCAAGACAGAGAGTCTCCATCTTCATGGTAGAAAGAGAATTAGGAGGTGGAGGAAGTGAGAGCCTCACAAGATATACATGTAGGACTAGCTCTCTTACAAGTCTCCTACTCACTCTAATGGATGTAGCAAGTGATTAAGCTTGAGAGTGGATGGAGGCTCTTGAAGGCACTCAACTATAATATAGAGACCTTCATAGTGCTTGGCTAACTATGGGATGAAGCCCAAGGGGTCCTATTTATAGTTGAGGTTGCCTACTAGCTAGTAGAGACACTTACGATCAATTTCTAGCTATTTTAGGTGTTGCAAGGAATATATTTTTGAGTTTTGCAACATTCGAGAGGATATAAATAATTTTCTATACTTTTTGTACAATGTTGTCGGCTGAGCTCACTTTTGGGAAACTTGACCAAGGGCACTATTTGATAAAAAAAATTTGAGTTGTTGACCAAGTTTATCCTAGATGAAACTCGATCGTCGGCTTAAAATTATTTTTCTTGTGCAGGGTGTCGATCGAGTTGTCACCACGACAAACTTGGCCAACACTAGGATTTATCAAGCTCCAAATAGCTTGTCGGTAGAGTTGTCACCAGGACAAATTTGACCAACAAGGCAGCCTGTGATGGAATTTGATAAATGCTATAAAAGGGTTTAAACATTTTATTAAAGTGCTCTTGATTTATTCTAAGCTTAATTACAAGTCATACAATCATTACAAGTTATCTATATCAAAGATCTATGGAGGAAAATTGTCTATTATCCAATCTTGATCTTTATGTGTGTATGACTTGATTTCTCCAAGTTAGGATGTGCAAGTTTAGGCATTTGGAGTATATCTATAGCTAATTTGAAATCACTCGAGCATAAGCATTAAACACAAATGAGTGGAATGGTTGTGTAAGGACCCTAACCCATGTTTTGGGATAACCCTATTTTTTTCCTAAGTATGTTTCTTAGCACCTTGATCTAATCATCTGAGATGTAATTAGGGCATGTTGGAAGCTTAAAGTTTCTTGTTTGAGGTTGTTTGGATGATGCTTGTGCTTTGTGGTGAGGTTTTGGTGCAAATTGCAATTCACCCAGAGTAGGGGTTGATGTGAAAGTTTGACACCTCTTGTTTGTTCCTTCTCTCTCTTGGCACATCTAGTGGAGAGAGAGAGATGGGCACCTTGTTTGGATCTTGGTTGTGTGGTGACATCTTTAGTGATGTTTTGGACACATGTGTGAGGTGTGTCTTGTACCTAGATGTGTTGTCTCAGACTAGAGAGCCCTAGAGAGGTTGTGTATCAATTTGGGAGTGTGTAGGGTTGTATCCTATTGGGTTGTGAGTGTGTAGGGTTGAGTCCTATCGGTTTGGGAGTGTGCAGGGTTGTACCCTATCGGTTTGTGAGTGTGTAGGGTTGAGCCCTATATGTTTGTGGGGTGTGTAGAGTTGTACCCTATCAGTTTGTGGTTGTGTGGAGATGTGTGATAACACCAAATTTTGTGATGTTTTTGGCCCTTATTTCGTTATCAAATCTGCCCTTTTTAACTATTTTCCTCTCCTTTTTGTCATGTTTTTTAATAAACAGGCCACGCTACGCTCTTAACTCAATTTTATCATATTTTGCAGAGTTTTCCCCGATTTTAACTCATTTATCAGCAAAAAGGCCCATCCCGGCCCACGAACGTGTTCCACATGCATCGACCTTCCTACCAACCAGCCGATCGATATGTTCACTGCCCGACAGGGCAACACGATACACTGTCGTGCGACACGAGGGTGTCGCGCAAGAGGAAGCGGACGAATGACATGCCATTTACCTAACAGGGAGTCGGACTCGCCACGACTGTTGAAGCGTGTCGCGTGATACAGGATACCCACCGGCAGACGCCACTCGTCACGATGACCGACAGCCCGACATCTTTGTGTTGGGCGATACGAATATCGGCCATCCCCGACTCTGATAATAAGAGCTGATGAAGAACACGTGGCGTCCGGAGCACCATAACTTCCCCCAACCGCTGCCTATAAATAGTAGCTACAGGACTCCGATGGGACGGGTCAGAATCTCTCGAAAGCCAACTTAGGAAAGCATCTGGAGCTAGCATGTCATGCCTCAGAGGTGTGTCGGGCAATTCCGGGTGAGAACTTCCCCATCCCGAGAGGGAGGGAATGGTTCACTTAGGGTCGGCCCGGGCACCGCTACAGGCCGATATCGGCCAACAAGAGTATCAGATAATGGAAGCAACACTCTGACCCGACACGATACTGAACCCCGATACGCATCGCTAGTCACGACGTGTCGCCCGAGAGGGTGCCACCCGACACGATCGTATCGGGCAAGGGCGCCCCGCTCGATACGTCCGCCCATCATGAGCTTGTCGCCCGAGAGGGTGTGCCGCCCGACACGGGCATATCGGGCAAGGTTCCTGCCCGGTATCAGGCTGGAGGATCTGCTGCTGCCTTTCTCCCTTCTAAATTAAGAAGGCGGCATTTACCTTTACTTGTTTCAGTCATTTACTTTCTTTACTTATGCAATGTAATCAGACCCTTTATGTTAATGGAAGTAGAAGAGTTTTAATTATCTGCTGCTTTATGTTTGGTCCCTTTTGTTAGATGATTGCTATGTTTAACATCTGAACTCTAGCTTGTATGCTTGGATCACGTTTTGATTAGATACCAAATCGTGTTTTCCCGTTGCAACAACCTCGAGAGGGGTGTTGTGGATCTAGTGTTTGGTCTGATACTGGAGTACGAGAGTGCCCAGAATCGGAGTTGCTTTAGTAATCTTTCCACTCTAACTTAAGTCCAGCAACCTCGAGAGGGGTGTTGATGCTTAGTTAGAGGTACTCGCTTCGACAGGAGGGGTACAGGATGTTTCTGCTGCCGCTTGTTTTACCGAAGCTTTCTCTTTCGTTCCTTACTTAAGCAATAGTATTATCTCTCTGTTTCCGTTGCACGAAAACCCTAAAAAATAACAAATGCTTAAAACCTAATTTTTCCTCGTAGCTCCAATTGGAGATAGTTTTCTTTTATTTTATCGATCCTAAACTGTTGTTCCCTTAGGGAACTTTTATCATCTCCTTGCCCTTACCGGAGTGTAATGTGTCCATTCCGCGTTCTCAACACTACCACCCTTGTCTCTGTGTTCGACCCCGTATATCTACTTCGACCCCATAAACAAAGTTGTGGGGGCCTAGAAGGTGTCAGGTTATAAATTTAAAAGTCCGACTACTTCAAATCCGTTCCACTTTTCGGACGCGCGATTTAGGCCGGTCAACTTTTTGGCGCCGTTGCCAGGGACAAGGAGAAACGGTACTGTTGACGAACCCGAATCCACTAACTACACTCCCGTGCCTCAAGCTTAGAAATAAGCTTGACAACACTCTCTTTTTCCTTTTTTATATATTTTAACCTGAAATGAGTAGTTCATATTATTAATAACATATTTCTAACTTGATTTTTACATACTATACAGGTACTCAGAGGAAGGCGTTCTACCCAACTGAGCAACAACATCATCAGACATGCAACCTCGTGTTGAACCACCCCTTTCAGAAGGTGAGGGACACGCTAGAGCTAGACCCCACTCACCTCTGCCTGAAGACAACGACCGCTATAATGGCAATGATCAGCCTGAAGAACCTGATATAGAGCAGTTCGAGGACGATCATCGCCGGGATAGACGTCGTCATCACCAGAGGCACAGGAGGAATCAGAATAATCAAGAACAACACCAGGGAGGCAGCGACCGTGATGATTCAAATGAAGAAGAAAAGACCCTAAGGGAGTTAGCCTCCACCAAGGCTAACAATTCCAGATGTCCTGTTGTTATCCCGCGATTCAACGCCACCAATTTCAAGCTAAAGCCATCAGTCATCTCCATGATTCAAAACAAAAGCTTTAGAGGGAGTTCTAAGAATGATAATCCCTATCACCATTTAGATGCCTTCAAAAACATCTGTGACACCATCAAGATGAGGGGAGTCCCACATGAGGTAATCTATTGCAAGGGTTTCACCTTTTCTTTGGAAGATAAGGCTTTATCATGGTACCTGGGGCTGCCCCACTAAGCTCTGAATGGATGGAGTGCACTGGAAGATGCCTTTGTGAACAAGTTCTATCCTACTGAGAAAACCGTTCAGAACAGACAAAGGATTACATCTTTCATGCAGAAGCCAAACGAGAATCTCCATGATGCCTGGGAATGATACCAAGAATATCAGAGGGACTGCCCTCATCACAACTATAAGAAAGGTTTCCTGATAACTACCTTCTACAAAGGTCTAACCCCTGAGGAAAGGGTTGCACTGAATGCAGCAACAGGCAGTGACTTTCTGGGGAAGAAGCCGAGCAGATTCGAGAAGATCATCAAGAACATGGCCGAGTTGCAAGCCGACACTGACTATGATAGATCCGACAGGGGACAAGCTAAGAAGGCTAGTAAATGACCTTCTTTTGAATCCAAGGCACTGGAGACTATCACTTCTCAGATTTAAAGGATAGCAACTGATGTAAAGCAGCTGAAAGAATCAAGTGGAAAGGGAAAGAAGCAAGTCAAAAAGGTCATGAAGTGTGTCACCTGTGGAGAGGGTGGACACGGGGTAGATAACTGTATCTACACCCGACCTAACGAGTCAACCGAAACAGAATCTAAGGCTGAAGAGACTGAGAACGTCTCTTTCATTAATTTTAAGAGGCCAAATCATCCTGGTTTTAGTTATGGCAACAAAGATGCAGCTGAAAACTCGCATCAGCTGCATAACTCCACCAAGCCACCTCAAGTTTTCGAGAAAAGAGGAGGACCGAGTCAATTCACCAGAACCACTTCCTTCCAGTCAAACAAGGGAAATTTCCAAGGACAAGGTAAATACCAAGGTCGCCAAGCGACGAACACCAGTCTAGGACAAGGTCAAGCCAAAGAGCAGGATCAAAATAAGGTTTCGAGCCAACCAGACTTGGTTGGACAATTGTTTGATTTTGTAAAGAGACAAGATACCGTCAATAACCAGCTGGCGCAGAGTGCACTTTCAAATTTGGGAGTTTTGAATTCAATGCAGGTCTAGATGGCAGATATTCAGACGCATCAACGCCAAATTGATCAACAGTTGGCCCAAATGGCTGAATTGATAAAGAATCCCTCGGGCAAGATACCTTCCAACACCGAAACTGCCAAAAAGGCAGGGCTGTGATCAGGAAGGACAGAGATCAAATTGCAAGATATGGATACTGTTGAAGGTGAAAAATGAAGGACCTAAAGTGGTCGAGCTGGCGATGCAAACTACAACGCTCCTCGGGAGGTAGCCCGCGCTTTTACTTTTCCTAATAGAGGATATTATTTACTTTCTTGCAAGACAAACTTTATGAACATTTGGACTGTAATAAGGCCCGAGTCAGTGCATGCGCCACATGGGCTAACTCTTCTATTTTATGGGCCACCACTCCATTTTATGGACCTTGATGAATAATACTATCTGAGGTCGGGAGCTTAACCTTAGGCCAATGATGCTTTACCCATAAACCGTCTTTTCCTTCGCTTTGTTTTTTAAGTTTTTCTTCTAGTTTTTGCCCTAAAATCTTCGTATCGGGAAGCAGATCAGCCGGCGCACGGAACGCGCTCGTATCGGGCGACGGTATGTCGTGCATCACATAAGCCGTGTCAGACGACACACCCACGTGGCAAGCACCCATATCGGGCAAGATGAGCATCTACCCTTGATTAGACGGATGGGACCACTGGTCTCGGGAATGGCTTGTCTCAACGGCCGACGCGTGTCCCAGATTTACCCGTTTTACCCCCGGTTGAGATTGCTATATATAGTACAAAAGTTTTACCGTATCGGGCTACTGCATTTACTCTTCTAGCTTCCTGTATCATGCAGTAAGTTCCCCCTTTGCTCGTGTGTCGTCCATCTAGCTTTTGCTCTCGTGTCGCGCAAGAGCTTTAGATAGTAAAGGTACAGCCCGACAGCCTATTTGCCCGAGAGCCTGTTTGCCCGACACGAGTTTCATATCGCGTGCAGCGTATCGAGTTGACGGCTTTAGTTGATTTTCCTTGTGTCGCCCGACATGTGTGTCGCGTGACACGTCTATCGCTCACCTTTGTCCAATACACCATATCAGACGATAACCGTGTCGACCAACCTTGTGCCGCCTCGCTTATTCTTGTTATCCGGTGACACATTTTTCTATCATGCGACCGTATCGCCCGACACACCCGTGACGGGCAACGGGTGTGCCGCACAATTTTCTCCGTATCATCTAGCTTTGTATCGCCTAAAATGTTCTTTTGATGGACGACACCTGGACTTTATATCAGGCCAAATTTTATCGTGCAATCAGTTTTCCTTTTAAACGCCGGTATACATTTTAAATCTTGCCTACCTAACATTTAATTGATCAATGAACTTGTTTAATGATAAAAGATATGGCCAGTACAAAGCAAACCGCCGTCCGAATTGACAAACATGACACAAGAATCGACACTGAGGCCGCAGCAGAAGCAACAACGGTCGGGCAGAAACGCCAGAATCCTGAGGCAGCTGAGCCATCAACCGCTGAGAAGAGAGCAAGGACGAAAGAAGTAACGACTCCATTCTCTTTCCCAGAGGATGCAGCCAGAACAAGTGCAAAGCTCTCAAGAAGGAAACACAAGGCTCGTGCAGATTATGAAGATGATAACCGACCTATGGTAGACAAAGAGCTCTTGAAAACACTTGTGGATACTATATCCAAAAAGGATGCCCCCCATGAAGAAGGTGGCTTCATAGCTGATGAACCCAAAATACCCACTTTCAATCCAGAAGCCACTAGAGAAAGACTTCCACTGATTTTTCTTTTGGAGATGGTCCTAAACCACCGCAGAAGACAGACTATGATAAGAAAATGGACCTCTCTTGGGAGATACCAAATCAAGAAAAAGTATTGGAAGAGATAAGTGGACTTCTCTGACTAGTTCAATAGATGATGAAGGTTTAAAGAAACTGAGATTGATGATCAGTCCTTTTGTTCATGTTCACAATGGAAGTATCTTAAAAAGTTTACCTGGTTTAAGGGAATGACTAATAGTTTTGGAACTTTTTCCTCAGCAAAAGTGCATGACTGATCTCATTGAATCTTGCAATTCTGAACCCACTTTTGCCTTTTGGTACATAATTTCTTTGGTAGACATCCACCAAGCACTTTGTGCTGCTGGCATACCGACTGCGACATCTTCATCCTAGAATGCATATCAAATAAAGAGACGCCTGACCAACTAAACCACATCGACTATCACAACATGTGTGGGAGCTTCTATCTGGCGCAGGCACGCTCACCAGCTAACCCTCACTGGGTTAACATTACCCTACCTTATCTACTTCACAACTCTGGGACAGAGTGTGGAGTAAGTTTGGGGGGTACCATGTACCAGTGAGGGAGGTATAAAATTTTTTCTTCAAACTCCACCCTTTTTGTTCTTCTTGTTCTTCTTCTATATCATGTGTACATAATTTTTTTTTTTTTGAAAAATTTTGAAAATGTTTGCTTATTTTGTCTCCACACATATGTACAAAGACACTATATAGAAAAAAAAACCTGATACGACTTCTTTCCAGTTTACTTTCTATGTGCCTAAGGAGATGCAAGTTTTGTTATATCTTTCTAATAATGCAACCTCAAACGACAAAAGACTACGACTTTCCACGCCAAAAATTGCGAAAAATAATCTTGAAACAACTAAGAGACGTGTATGCAGAAGGAAAAAGCTGCCCAAACAACAACAAAAATTCCTCTTGTTTCCCCTTACCCAACAAAAATCCCAAAAAGAGAGAACAACCTTATGAGAGTGAATAAAAGCATGAGAGTTGTGCCAAATGAAATATATATATATATATATATATATATATACACACACACACACACACTTGTTTCCCAAGAGTACCCATCTTTAGGCATGGTAGATCTGGGGCAGTGGTACGCAGGATGTGAAATCACTACTCTAAAGTCAACTGGCTTGGACTGCAGGGACCACTCGCCCGCTAATGGACCCATACCTGGATGGACTGATGGGAAATAAGAGAAACCTAAAAATCCTTAAGCCTACCCAAACACACAACTTTCTGCCCCCAAAAGCTGTTTGGTGTGAATGCTAACTTCAAAATCATGCACCAAAGTCTCACTGAAGCTGTGGAGAAATTTTTTGCTTAAATAAGGCAGGAGAAATAAAGTATGTTGTTTGTGGTTGGGCCGTATTGTCAGTAAGAAATCTCAATGCTCGCTCAAACCCATGGTCTGGAAACTATACCGGTCAAGAAGAAGCATCACAAAATAAAGTTTAAAGATTGATTGAGGACAATCAAAATGCTAAGTTTGGGGGAGTTGATAACACCAAATTTTGTGATGTTTTTGGCCCTTATTTCGTTATCAAATCTGCCATTTTTAACTATTTTCCTCATCTCCTTTTTGTCATTTTTTTGAATAAAAAGGCCACGCTACACTCTTAACTCAATTTTATCGTATTTTGTAGAGTTTTCCCCGATTTTTAACTCATTTATCAGCAAAAAGGCCCGTCCCGGCCCACGAACGTGTTCCACCTACATTGTCCTTCCTACTAACCAGCTGGCCAATATGCTCACTGCCCGATAGGGCAGCACGATACACTGCCGCGCGACACGAGGGTGTCGCGCAAGAGGAAGCGAACGAGAGACACACCATTTACCTGACATGGAGCCGTACTCGCCACGACTGCTGAAGCGTGTCGCGCGATACAAGATACCCACCGGCAGGCGCCACTCGTCACGATGACCGACAACCTGACATCTTTGTGCCGGGCGATACGAATATCGGCCATCCCTGACTCCGATAATAAGAGATGATGAAGAACACGTGGCGTCCGGAGCACCGTAACTTCCCCCAACCGCTGCCTATAAATAGAAACTACAGGACTCCGATGAGACGGGTCGGAATCTCTCAAAAGCCAACTTAGGAAAGCATCTGGAGCTAGCGTGTCGTGCCTCAGAGGTGTGTCGGGCAATTCCAGGTGAGCACTTCCCCATCCCGAGAGGGAGGGAATGGTTCACTTAGGGTCGGCCCGGGCACCGCTACAGGCTGATATCGGCCAACAAGAGTACCTGATACTGGAAGCAACACTCTGACCCGACACGATACCGAACCCCGATACGCATCGCTAGTCACAGCGTGTCGCCCGAGAGGGTGCCGCCCGACACGATCGTATCGGGCAAGGGCGCCCCGCTCGATACGTCTGCCATTCATGAGCGTGTCGCCCGAGAGGGTGTGCCGCCCGACACGAGCGTATCGGGCAAGGTTCCTACCCAGTATCAGGCTGGAGGATCTGTTGCTGCCTGTCTCCCTTCTAAATCAAGAAGGCGGCATTTACCTTTACTTGTTTCAGTCATTTACTTTCTTTACTTATGCAATGTAATCAGACCCTTTATGTTAATGGAAGTTGAAGAGTTTTACTTTTCTGCTGCTTTATGTTTGGTCCCTTTTGTTCGATGATTGCTATGTTTAACATCTGAACTCTAGCTCGTACGCTTGGATCACGTTTCGATTAGCTACCGAATTGTGTTTTCCCATTGCAACAGCCTCGAGAGGGGTGTTGTGGCTCTAGTGTTTGGTCCGATACTGGAGTACGAGAGTGCCCAGAATCGGAGTTGCTTTAGTAACCTTTCCACTCTAACTTAAGTCCAGCAACCTCGAGAGGGGTGTTGATGCTTAGTTAGAGGTACCCGCTTCGACAGGAGGGGTACATGATGTTTCTGCTGCCGCTTGTTTTACCGAAGCTTTCTCCTTCGTTCCTTACTTAAGCAATAGTATTATCTCTCTGTTTTCATTGCATGAAAACCCTATAAACTAAAAAATGCTTAAAACCTAATTTTTCCTCATAGCTCCAGTTGGAGATAGTTTTCTTTTGTTTTATTGATCCTAGCCTGTTGTTCCCTTAGGGAACTTTTATCATCTCCTTGCCCTTACCGGAGTGTAACGTGTTGATTCTGCGTTCTCAACACTACCATCCTTGTCCCTGTGTTTGACCCCGTATATCTACTTCGACCCCGTAAACAAAGTTGCGGGGGCCTAGAAGGTTTCAGGTTATAAATTTAAAAGTCTGACTACTTCAAATCCGCTCCACTATTTGGACGCACAATTTAGGCCGGTCAATGTGGTATCAGGCATGACCTTGGTAGGAGACCAAGAGGGTGAGACCTTGCCTAGACCTTATCACCATGTCTTGCATGACGTTGTGCATGTGGATCCTTTTCATGGACAAGTGGCACCTAAGCTCTTAAGGTGATGACACCTCTTCCATGATCTCTCTCATCCCTCTTGTATATAAACTCTTTTCTCTCCATGCAAGAGGATCCTTTTGGCCATATTTGTTTTCTCTCCTTATTGGTAGACAACCTTGAGAATCTTAAGGAACTAGAGAGTCTCTCTTGGAGCTTGGTGGATGAGTTCCAAGTTGTGGAGTTCCTTGATCATCACTTGTGTTATGTCGACTATCCACCACTTGCGTGCAGGGTTTCATGATCTCTGAATAGCAGGGTTTCGACAAGATCATAACACCTTCTGGCATCAACTACACCTATTTCTTCCTCGTAGGACTACTAAAACAAGATCCAACTCGAATGACTCAATTTGAACATAAATTTTAAACAAGTTTAGGGTTTAAGAGTTTTTGACCAGATTCGAAATTAACTCGAACCCAAAGAACTCGAAAATAATTTAGTGTTAGGTCCGGGTTTGGACTTTAAATCCGAAATGATTCAGAATTCAAAATTATATTTTCAAATAAAATTACAAATACTATACTATAAGAAACCCAATGTTCCATTAAATTACTAATCCATGGGTACATAGATATCCCATCAAGAAGGTTCCAAAGTGAGGGGAAAGAACTTGATGGGTAGGAGGAATTGTGTGTGGCATGTTAGTTGTTTCTAGAATGATGACGACCCTGATCGGTGGTGGTGGCGTGAAGGAAAGAGGAACCCTTGTCGGTGATGGCTCCTTGAATTGGCACTGACAACATAGTCAGAGTGTGGAGAGGATCTATAGAAGGATTTAGAGGAATTGGGGTTGAAGAGAAAGAGAGACGGTATAGACATAACCACTTCCCTTGAACATGGTGGTTTCTTGTAGCAACTTACAAATGTAAGGAAGAAGGAGAAGGGGGTGGCTAGGAGAGGGAAGGGTGGTGGAAGAAGCCCCATCTCCTAGACATTGTATCCGGGTGATGGCCTTTGGCTCAACTGGTTTGGTAGGTGCATAATGGAGAAGAAGACATGACGACAAGAGGAGGAGGAGGAGGAGGAGGGAGAAAAAGGTAAGGGAAGAGGTGACGAAGGAGGATGAACTATAAGTGGAGAAGAGTATCGGGTGAAACAGATAGATGACAGAGAGATAACTAATGATGGTTATGGCTAGGGCACGTCTCTTCAATGTTTTCAGAACGGATAAGATGGATAGTATTTGTGGGCTAAAAATTATATAAAATGGAGCTTAGAAAATAGGTGGTAATAGTAGTATTTTATTAATATGTAAATGATGAATCCATATTAATCCTATTTTTAGCTGCATTTTCAATCTAATTTAGAATCCATATAGATTAGTTTTTATTAGAATAGCTTTATTTTGATCTACTTAGGTTTTTATGTTAATTTGTAGGAATTTGATACTTTTCTTGACTCCCTTTGTAGGTGTTGAAGAATCCTAAATAGAAAACCAATAGGAGTAGGTTGGGTTGTTGGAGAACCCAAACAAAAAGTCAGAAAGATCAGTCCATGGACTATCAACTCAGATAAAGCAGTTTTGTAGTTTTGGAAGCAGATCATCATAGAGATCACGAACTAAACCAAGTTACGTTTGTTTTCATGGACGAAGAGATTTTCTAAGAAAATAAATTCTAATTCCGCAATGGAACAACTTGTAACCTGAAGGTGATTATACATCTATATGTAGGGCTAGAAAAATAAAACTCCTTTTGATCTTGAACTGTTTAAGTTGGTTACAATCTTAGATATTTTGGCCCGATTTGAATTTTATGAGAGATAAAGAACCCAAAATTATTTTAGGTTCAGGTACATTTTGGACCCGAATTGACCCAAAATAAAAAATTATATTTTCAAATAAAATTACAAATACTTTAATGTAAGATACATAATGTCTCTTTAAATTACTAATCCATCAATCATGAAGTTTATTTTCACAATTGTAAGTACTTTGCATTGATTTGTATGATTCATTATTCAAATTATATTATGAATTTTTGTTTAAAACTCTTGAACAAACAACATGCTTTATATGTGTTTCTCAATCACATTGTAAGTTTATAACAATGAAATTTGTTTATTACGTAGTACACTTGGGAATTATCAATGACTAGACCAATCATAATATTTGTTTTTAAAACTATTGTCTTAGTGTTGGATTTAAGGGTTAGAGCTTATAAACCCAAAACTATTTGGGGTTCAGGTTAGGGTCAAGTGTTTTGACCTGAAAATCCCTCTTTTGCAAGTTTAGAATCTAGGTAAAACGTGTTGAACTAAAATAAAACTCGCTCAACCCGAACCTGATTGCCACCCCTACTCACCCGCATCTCTGCTGGGATTGACATGGTCCATGTACCATCTATCTATAAACGTATACTTTATTACTGGTTGGTATATATGCATCTCAAATCTCAAATCCGTGTGCCTCACTCTCCCTGTAGATCATGATCCCCTTCAACTTCACCACATACATGAGTAATTTCCCCTTAAATTTATGAATATGTTAAAATATCCAATGTTACCAAAAATATCCTATATAACTTACATATAAAATGAAAAGACTACAAAATCAATGACATAGTTAACCCTTAATATATTAAGTTCAAAGATGTGTTAACTGATAGACTTTAACAAAAAGAAAAAAATTGGAACTTTAAATGATGACTATGTTTGTTGGGACTAACTTTGTTATAACAATTTACATGATATTAAGTGTTTTATTCAGCAACTTGGTCTATTTGGATGGTAACTTAAATTGTATTTATCTTTGTGTTTTTTGGTTGTTAATCTTGTCAATTTACATACCTTTGGTCAAGTGGGTCAAGGGTGCAATGTTGGTTTGATTTTGATAATATGGTGCAATTTTGAATATGGCCATACATGCACCATAACCACATTATTTCCAACCGTGACAACCTAACTTTTCTCTCTACTCTATTATACACACACTCTCATCAAGTGGCCTCTTACACAATTTACTGACAATTTCATAGTGGAAGTGTTGTGATACCAATATTGGATCACATCAATGATCAAGTTTCCGAGGTGTGACATTAATTAAAATTGTTGAACACAATGTCATATTTTAATGAATTACTATCTTGCCACTAATTTTTCACCTCTTCAATACCATTTCCTTGCTCCCTGATGTATTTTGTGTTGTAGAGGGCTTAATTATATTTCCAACAATGTAAAAATTGCCTTAATTCGATTGTGGGAGCCCAAGATATGATCTCATGGAATTTGTACTTTATCTTGGTTTAAATCATCTTTTTGTGTGTTTGGGCCAACCTTTTAAGCCCATTTTCTTCATGACCAGATTCTTGTCACTTTCCAATGACTGGATTCTTGTCACCTTCCTCCATATGCTCCTCCAACACAAATGGCGCTGCGCGTTCAACCACCCCAAGCTCCAACCAATCATTTCCATTCATCTATCCTTTTGCCAAATCAAAACCCTAAAATATTTGGTTCCTTTCCCTCATTGTCGAGTCGCTCTACGCCCCATGAGACCTTTATTTCCATCTTCTCTTCCCCCAGTGCTAGCCGACACTATTGCGTAAAGTAGCTTGGATGCTACCCTAACAACTCTCTTTCGACAGCAAAGGCTCCAGATCCACACTTGCATGGCCTGCTTGAGGTAGGGTGGTGGGTCCTTTCTTCACCCCATGCCCTCGACTTCTTTTATCCTTGCTTTTCTAACTAGAAGACAGTGGACAACCACTGCTGCATGCCCCAACTTTGGCGTGGGTGGTCTCGAGAGGAAGACATGCAACTACCGAGCGGGTCAACAACGAACCCTAATCCAAAGGTCAAACCAGACATCCCCCACCCTCTCAAGTATGTTTGTTGGCCAGTCAAAGAGGCTTTGACCCTATCATACATTACTACAAAGAATGCCAGGAAGGGGTAGGAACGTTCCATGCCTCAATCAGATGATAAAGGGTAGTGTCTGAATGTTCTCAATGAATTTTATATATAATTTCTACTCTAATATGCAAAGATGCATATCTGCTAACTGTTAAGGCCAAACATAGTGAAATTATATTTAGTTTTCATCGTCTTAAAAGATCTACACATTGTATATGGTTCCAGACTATCATTCTTCTTATAGTCTTCCTTTCTGGATAAAGATATTCTCTTTGACCACTTTGACAATGTTTAATCCATTTCATGATAAAGTTGTAATCTTTTATGCACCTTTTCATCTTTAATTATAAAATTAGAATCTTATATGTACCCTTCAACTAAATGAGGGTCTTAATCACCCCTATTGCTCATGACTGTCCCTGATTGCATAAAATGACTTGCTTTTGTACTTTAAGTATCATGTCCTATTATGCTAATCTTGAATCTTGATACTGAATAATGCTAATCAATTTTGAAATTAGTAAGCTATGTGACACCTCATGACTCTAATATATTTTCCTAATACCCTTTTTCTATGGTGGTTACATATGACACTAAGTATGTTTGAATGTGACACCTCTGGTCTTTGTATGATGGCTATTATGTTCCATATTTGGAAGGAATGAAACTCCAGACTACATGGCGGCCCGAACAGGGATGGGTTGGTGGTTTTTAATGATATTGT
The DNA here is from genome assembly GCA_963693085.1 of Alisma plantago-aquatica. Taxonomy (NCBI): domain Eukaryota; kingdom Viridiplantae; phylum Streptophyta; class Magnoliopsida; order Alismatales; family Alismataceae; genus Alisma; species Alisma plantago-aquatica. The sequence goes on along the minus strand of OY856414.1, from coordinate 737,688,262 downwards.
AAATAGCTTATTGGATTTTGGTAAAGCCAGGCCTAGGCTCCTGTGTGGGCTGGATATGATGATACAAAGGCACTGGGGTTTTTGTAGTTAGCTCACCCGATGTACTATATGTGGGGTTTTGATGTTCCCCCATACTTTTGTTTTATATAGTAATTTTTTACCTGATCCAAAAAAAAGTATGTTTGAATGTGACTCTATTATGCGATGCATGATGATACTTGAATCAAATGGCAACCTTGTACCATTTTATGCATCATACCTTCTTATATTCTTTGATAACACTAATCTAGTTTTTATTGATTATTTTAATTCCTATAATCAACTACTTGCTCTATGTGGTGTTTGAAACCTAGTGTGCCTAGTGTGACCTATGTGATTTGAGCTATGGTTCTTATGCCTTAATGATAATGTGGATTCTTTTCTCTTTTCCTCCTCTCTCAAATCAGGGAATAATATACCCCTTATGATAACTTAGATGTGTATGTTTTACATAAGTCATATCTTGAACCTTGATGACATACATGAACTACGCAGGTGATTGAATGTATGTGGATATGTTGACCAATGTTGGACTTTGATTCCATGACCCTAGAGGACATCCACCTATGTTTGATATGTCTTATGTCCTTATCATGCTGACCTAAATCATGCCCTATGCTTAGACCCCTCACTTGATGATCCTTGACCTTGTTACTCTATTATGAGTTATTGGATCCTAAAATTTGCATAATAATAAAGTAAAAAAGATGGAACCTTCAAATGACATGAAACTTATAACCACATTTTCATGATGGATTCACTTTAAGATCATCAAACATGTAATCAATAAACCTTGAACCTAACTTGGAAAAAATCATAAAATAAATCTAGTCAGGGTTTATGATGAGAGTCTAATGCATGTATGTAATTTTGTTCTTAACCATGTGTTTTTTGTGGCTAGATGGCAATGGATAAGTTAGGCTATGAATATCTGAATTAATTACACGCTTTTAATTGTTATATTGCTATGGATTTCTTGCTTGCAAACTGATATGTATGTATGCTTATTTACTTGCTGATGTAGTACTGTAGTGCACATTGATGCTTTCTCTCATTACTTCTGTATCTTGAACACATAATATGGATCTTCATTATAAAAACCTTGTCACCTGCTTGAAGTCTTGAGATAAGGAGACAAGGTTAGATGTCTTACTTGAATTGTCAAGATAGGACAAACCTTGATGATAAAAGGGTTAGCTCTTAGCGATGGTCTTGATGTCCCTTACTAATAAGGTTAGCTATTATTTAGCACCCTCATAGACTCTTCTGATGGGAAGTTTGTAAAATAAGGCCTTACAAATACATGAAATTTTTGGTATCATTGGATTTATTTGACACAAAACATGGGATCTCATTTTTTGCTAAAAACTTAACTTTTTTAAAATTATACAAAGCTTATATAACATTTTACCCTATGCTCAATACTTTATGTTTTGAACCGCTTGCTTCACATATTTTATAGATTCATAGGTGAATAGGGAGTTGATGGCTTGGCGAGCTATGTCAATTGTACTTGTTGTAAGATCCCTAGTGCACATGAGCAGAATTGTAAAAATTGTACTCTTTGATATGTAACTGAAATCATGTAATAAGATAATGTTTCTTAGTAGTACTTGTTGAATGTTGAGTTTATGATTGGTTCTTTTATTTATTTATCTGTTCTTTTATGCTAACCTTTTACACTTCAACATTTGCACTTTGATAATACCATGCTAGGGATAGACACCTATATCCCATCCCCATTGACTTTGTAGTCATTGGCAGTTAGTATTTGGGTAATAAATGTTGCATGACACCAATGTAGGAAACTATGGAATCAAATAAGGCAGTGGAAATAAAAATTTAACTATCATATTCCCCTTTGAACAGTTGTGTAACATACCCAAATCTAAGTTCACAACCTGATCCTCCATCTTTCTAGGTCCCTTTTGGTTTTATTAGAATTAGATCATTTTTCATTAAGATCATCATCATCATCATCATCATCATCATCTAAGCCTCAATCCCAACTATGTTGGGGTTGGCTACATGGATCCTTCGTTTCCATTCAGCTCTATCATGGGCCATATTCTGATTGAGATGTAGAGATTCAAAATCTCTCTTTATAAGCTCATCCCATGTTAATTTAGGCCTTCCTCTTCTTCTATTTATAGTGGTTGGCTCAATAGCATTGCTTTGTATAGGCACGCTAGTAGGTCTACGTTGCACATGTCCATATCATCTGAGTCGGCCCTCACACAACTTGTCCTCAATGCTCACCATCCCCACTTTATTCCTGATATAGTCATTTCTCAAGCGATCTTTTCTTGTCTTCCCACACATCCATCTCAGCATACGAATTTCAACCACGTTCATCTTGTTGAGACCTTGTTTCTTCACCTCCCAACATTTACTCCCATAAAGCATCACTGGTCGTATAGCTGTTCTATAAATCTTACTTTTTAACCTGAGAGGGATCTTCTGATCGCATTATACTCCAGTAGCACTCCTCCATTTCAACCATCCTGTAGTGATCCAGTGACAAACATCATTTTGGACATCCCCACCTATTTGAATAATAGAACCCAAGTAACGGAATTTATCACATTTTGGTATATCTACTCCGTCCAACTTGGCTCCATCATTCACACTACGAGATTGGCTGAAATTGCAATGCATATACTTAGTTTTGCTCCTGCTAATCATCAATCCATTTAATTCCAATGCCTTTCTCCAACGTTCAACTTTATCATTCAATCCATCTTTAGTTTCGTCAAATCATTTTTCATTAAGATATATTAAAAAAAGATTGGAGCCAAGAAAATATAATATTTCAACATATAAACTTTTATATGAGTTAAAAACAAATTAATCAATTAAGCCTTCAATTAGAAGTGAAATATACTAATTAATTAATTTTTGTTAGAATAATTAAGTACCTTAATTAGTTAAAGCACCAATGTAATGTTTACTAATGAAAGGTAAGGTCTAAGTAGACTTTTTGCTCAATATTGGTGGACAAAGTAATTATAAATTATTAAAAATGATGGAAATGAATTATTTATACTTTATATATATGTCATGGCATTTAAATTGGATAAATCAGTAACACTATTTGGAAACATTTTTATGGATAATAATATTACATATTTTATATCTGGTGAAATTATTAATGAATAAACCAACACTTATACCCATCTAAAGCCCTAATATAACAATAATGCCCCTAGACTATTTATGGTCTAGATTTACCTAAAATACAAAATTAACCTTCTATTTGTGATGTCCTACCTCTAATTTACCTCCTTGTAAATTTTCATCCTGGTTGAAACTAATTTAACCACTCAATTATTTGATACAAGTTACATTATATTAATGTACTTTAAACTATCAATTAAAGCCATGATTCATTTACAATATTTCCATGTAACGCTCCACTGTGTTACTTTCTTCTCTATCGCAACCTTGATCGCGTGCCCCTTGCACAAGATCTACTGGCAACACGCAAAACGGTAGCTGCCCTTGGCCTCCCCTTCCCTTCCTCTATTCCCCCCTTCCAAATGTCTCTGTCGTCCTTCTATTTCCTCCACGCCCTATAAACCCTAGCCTCCTGCAACCCTCCCTCTTCCTACAAATATCCGATGTTGCTATGAGGAGGCGGACGACACCTATTGTCCTTCCCTGTGTGGACTCTAGTGGTGGCCTACGATCATAGATCCAGAAGTTTCGAACCTCCAGATCAGCTATTGTTAGTGGACGAGCGCAGAACCTATGTCCTCACCATCATCGGCTGCCGCACAACCTTCTTGATCCCATCGTGGCCTACAGGCAGGGACACTCATCTACCGACTGACCAATATTCAGTCAACCCTTAGACGCACATATGACAGTCCGACCAACTTAAACCCGCCGCTGGAAGTGAGTGCGCATCACCTACAACAACCATCAACTATCACCCAGTCCCAATCTGCAACGGTTGCAAAGCTCCATGACCTTGATACATATCTGGCATGGTCATCATGAATCAACAGATCTCATTGCTAGGCCTGATGCAAAGTCCTCAGGTCACCCAATGTGTTCTCAGACCCCGACCCCTCAACTCCATCCTCCACGGTCACCCACCATGATCCCTTCCTCCTCCCCGACCTGCTGCGTCAACAACATGTGCTGGTCTACAACCGTCAGCTGCAGGACAACCGACAATCCAACCTCGGATGAGCCCCCACCACCTTCATTTTGGACTGGCAGAGTCAGTAGGTTCACATTAGTGATTAGCCACTGGTGAATATGTACCACCACCATACCTCCTCCTTCCTCTGGCTTTTCTGTGCCACCGGTCTATGCGGGACTACCACCTACATATCACGATATATGCTACTCCGACCATGGCATACGTGTTCTTCACTCCCACGGCCTCGATAGCATTCACCGTAAAAGACACAATTGAAAATTTGCAAGTGGAACTTCACTTCCACATAATCGTTTTGACCACCTAAGCTTCCCAACCACTGTGGTCGTCTCAGCGACCAATTGGTTCTGTTCGGCAAGCTAGGAGATTCAGATCTGAAAGTTAATTTGTGGCAGAATCATATACATACAGAGGTAACTCATCCACCCATCTCATTGATTAAATTCTCCGTTACACTCACATAGCCATCTTAAATGATATACCAATAAATAAAGGGCACTAAGCAGTAATCATGGCAACAAAATCCTACCATGCCATTAAATTATCGGCCATATTGCAACCATTGACAAATTGTTGGACTGCAAAGCTAACTATTATTTGTAGAAAAAGGCAACAAAGCACATGTAATCAATAAATTTAATAGTAATTAAGTAACCAATAACGGGTTTAGATATACTCTAGTTATCATTCAACATTTTTGATCTAAATGTGTGTGAAACACTTTTAGGTTGAGATGGATGAACTATTAAACTAACCCCTAGAGATATGGTTGATTACGAAGTTCAGGTATGTACTCCTCTCCATTTTATAACTGTGCATTATATGACTAAATTTTCCATAATGAGGCATCTTTTGAAATACTTGCTCTTGTTTCACTTTGACACATCCTATTCTCTTGAAATTATTATTTATAGGTAAAGTTGGGTCAATGACTCCACATGTTATTGTGCTTGTATTATGACACAAGTTTCTGATGAATAATGTATCTTGCCACACTATATTATGCATGGTAGATAATTTGACTAGCTAACTATCGTAGACACTTATGTGTAACCATTAGGGTGTGCTTTTCTATCCAAGGTGTGTTTTTCTACCCTTATATATACAGAGGCGTGCTTTTCTGCCTATAAGTGTGCTTTTCTACCCAAAAGATATTTAGACCAATGACTCAGTGGTGTCTTGGTCCTACTATAGTTATTTTAGTCCAATATATCTATATGCAAATAATTGTTGTAATATGATGATTGATTGTGGCAAGGTTTGTTGTTTATTGGATTATTTATACTGCCTCATTCTTTGGAAATTCTTTCTCTTGTTACTTCTCATTGAAACTTACCTAGTTTTATTACCCCCCTTTATGATGGGAACATCTTACTTTGTTTTTTTAATGCCCTAGTTAATACTCTAATCTATATACTCATCTTTTGCTGATACATATCTTGTTTCCTATTTTTTACTAGGTGTCCCCTCCACCCAAATGTAGGTGCTTTATAAGGAAGAAACTCAATATGATCGTGAGTTAATTGGTGGACATAAGTACAACTTGAGATAGCCTTGTTACCCAGCATATGGGCTTTTGTGTAAAGAGATGTACCATTTTCATTTTATGTATCCACCCTTAGGGTGAGAAAGCTATGTACATAGAAACAATTTGTAACTTTGTAAATATTTATGTTTTCTGCTGCTTAAATATTTCATGGCTCATGTTTGTACCAGTGAGTGGTCTCACTATCGGGTCCCACTCTTTACAAGTTGATCGTGTCAACAACTATGCAATGGGAAGGATGATATGCAAGATTATACCTAGTCCTGAAGCAAGTCCATCGACAATAACCCTTACAGTAGCATGCACATTTCTTCACGTTGCACTTGGACAACATCAACAATGCCTTCTTGGTTGATCACCATGGAAATCAGTTGACCTCGTTCTTCTAGCGGTAGGCAATGACCTCCTCACCTGTATAGTAATCCACATGGACCACGGGAACTCCTGTCATCCTAGTAGAACTGACATGAAGGAGTTGTCCCTTCTAGTTAATGTACTAGAACCAACTTGCACTCCCACAATTGTCTCTCCCTTTCTATCCCACCCTTTTACTGGTAGGACTTGTTCAGGTTCTCTTGGTTACTACAATGAGAGAAGACAACAATTGTCATAGCTAATTGATGTAATTGAGAAGCCCCCAATATCACTCTATTAATAGAAGGATCAATGTCAGGGTTTCCAGTCTGAATGGGAGTCGGAGGGGATGGAATTTCATGAACTTTCACATCCTGCAAACCACAAAATAGTCAGTTCAAAGGTGAACCAATAAATTGGCATGGTAACCGATTGATCCAACCCTTGAATCTATTATTTCACAATGTTTCCCAATCACAATGTTTTTGGCAATTAATATTAGATTAATGCACAACATGACATCAACACTGTTCCTTGATCCAATCAAATTGATCAACCAAATGGCCGGTTCACAAACTGAACCGATCAGTTCATGGACCTGAGTCGATCGGTTCACTTCCTGAACCAGTCATTCCATGGACCAGATTTCCAATCTTGTTTCAATTGACGTAACACCTTGAAACGACCATTTCAACTCTTAACTAGTCGGTTCACAGTCCAGTCAGTCAACTTTTAACCAATGTTGTTTAAATTGAATACCTAACTCTTTAGAATCAAGTTTAAACTATATTCATGAATGAACTCCTATTTCAAGTGTATCCTAAATGTGTGACCCTATAGGTTCCAAGTTACATTGGAAGTGAATCCCCATAACTCATTTGTGACCTCAAAAGCAATGAGCGGTATCTAATAACTCATCATTGCTACCCAAGTAATTCAAAAAGTTGGATGACAAATTCAACCTAAAATCTGTCATTAGTGTTACAATGGTGATATAGCCCCTTTATTACAGACATCCAAATTGAATTAGAGGCATGGAATCATCATCCTCTTGGCATTAAATCCATGATCCTTGAACTAGAGTAGACTGTCTGAGATATATTTGAACTCAAAATCATATGTATTCACATGTGCATTCACATGCTTTTCTCTATCTTTCTTTTCAAGTGGCCCAAATACCAAACTCCTATAGGAGGAAAAAATCCCATGTACATCACTAACAATCATCCCCATGTGTTACAATGCACCCGAGCACTACCTTTATGACAACCCTCATTCAAGGTCACAATGGATGATGTCAAAGCACATTGAACAACATGTGATGAGTGTAGTGATTTTAGGTCTAAGAACCACAATTACCACCATCACTTTGAGAGATGATTCTGACTACCAATCATGGTTTCCATGTGTCTCTCTCAAGGTGGATCTATATGATACACTATTCTCCAACAAGTATCTATGTGTGTAACACTCATGCACATTGCCTAACCTCTAGTAGAGTTTTAAGAATGAGGAATGGCCCCACAGACCACCACTAGCCTTAACTACACACTTTGTACTCACTCACATGCAACCCAGGAAAAACTTCCCAACTGGTGACCCATCCTACTACTAATCTGGTCTGAGAATGCTTAACCACAGAGCTCTTTAGTTGGGCTCCTAAAAAAGGAGATGCACCTTGGTGATATGGGTAGTCCAATCATTCCTTCTAAGATCATTTTATCTGAAGCCTCAAATCCTAGGACGTTACAATCTCCCCCACTCAGACTCTTGACATCCTTGTCAAGGCTCAAGTATATGACCTCATAATCTATCCCCATTTTAGTGCAAACTCAAATGGCTCATGTACACCCAGATCTCAACCACAACTACCAGTGCAAGGGTGGATCCATCAACTAGGACAACCCTTTCCAACATGCCTAGACTGCATGACTCAAAGACTGGCATGCAACAGGTTAAAGTGGGCCCCACCTACTAGAGGAGAATTGGCTCTGATACATTTGTAACACCCGGGCCCACTACCCAAGGCTCTAGTAGATTTTCAAAATGACAATGGGCCCCCCATACCACTACTAGCATCAACTACATGTTTTGTTCTCACTCATGCGCAAGCCAGGAAAAAAATCCTGACTGGTCACCCATCCTAGTACTACTCTGGGCTAAGCATGCTTAACCACAAAGTTCTTTAGTGTGGGCTCCCTGAAAAAGGAGGTGCACCTTGGTGATATGGATAGTCCAATAATTCCTTTTAAGATCATTTTATCTGAGGCCTCAAATCCTAGAAAGTTACAATGTGATTGATTTGATATCATATATCATGACTTAATGAGACTCTGTCATCAACCAACACACACTCTAGTCTTATGTGTTATTCTTTTCTATCATCTTTCCACAATAATAATTGACTAGGGTCATAGAAAGAATGTATATACTCTTAGCATGCTCATGATCTCATTATTCATGTTCTTAACCCACATATATATGCTATTGAGTAATATCATTCTTTATAAACTAATTATGTTTCATCATTATCTCATAACTGAATAAAACAGAATAATCAGAAGATTGCATTTATTATTAATCAAATTTCTTACAAGATATGCCATCATAATCATCATATGATTGTCTCTCTAGGAATACATACCATCTACCAGACCTATCATCACTTTGTGAATATGCATTTGGATTACCCATTAGTCTTCTATACATGCCTTTAACTTGAACCAATACTCTTATAATACATGTTCACAAGCTTTATTTGAGATTGAAATTCTATTATATATCTCAAAATCATTGCCATGAAATCTGTAGTATTGGCTTTATTATACATCCAATAATCTTAATTAATTCCCACTTCATAGAACATTAACTTATTTTTAAATCTAATGCAAAATATACATCTACAAACATTCTATTGCATGACAATTGAGATAATAACAACTCATGGTGTTATTCTTGTATGAAGAGAACACATTAAAATAACAATTTAATGTAATTCACTAGTAGATAATTGCCAAACTATATACATAATTATATATTCTAGCTAACCATGTCATTTGTAAACTATTGGGATATAGAGGTGATTGCAATAGAATAAACAACAAAAAATTGTTTCCCCAAGAAGATCTTCTAAATAATGACATATTGGAAAGGGGACATGCAAGATGTACCTTGTTGTGGAGAAAGTCTAACAACTTTCTTTGTGTGGTTATGAGTTTCACTTGACGTAGTGCAGAAATGGTTGTTTATGACATCCTCCCAAAATACTCACTTTGTGCGTGCATCTCTATATAGTCCATGCATATGATAGAACCTCCACTTGCTCTGTTTCATCTAGTGGGAAGGAGTAGCTTCTCTTGGAAGCATGTTAGCAGTGCACACTATATCCTCTCTTTTCCTTGGGTTAATGACAACTACTAATATCATGTCAAAGTGTGTAACTAAAACCCTAGACGTCATACCCCCTTAGATAGGAAGGGCATATGATAGGGTTTCTAAAAGAATGAGAGAAAAGAAAAGCTAATCACAACTATTAGAGCGGCTATCTCATGAACATTTAGTTGAATGAATGGATAGTCTAGTCGATCGATTGGACAATGCCAAAACATTATGGAATGATGAGTCAATTATCTTGTCCATTCAATCAGCTAGACTTCCCTACCAATCACAGGGGTTGGTTTTGCATAGTCAATTGATTAGACATTCCAATTAGTGGATTGAATTTAGTTAGTCATATAGGCTAATGTTGTCTAGCCGATCAAGAAGACTTTCCCATTGATCATCGAGGTTTCATTCAATCTATTATTGTTCCAATTAATTACCTAAAACTTTTAGTAACCAATATAGCTTGTATGCATGATTATACTCCTCTTGTAAGGAGGCGGGATCACCCCCTTACTATTTTTTTTGAAGAATTAACATCCATTCCAAACACACTCAAAGGTATGTTGAAATAGATACACATTTTCCAAATTTATTATAATGGTATACAAAAGACCAAAGTGTAGTAAAGGAATAAAAATAACTGACTATATTAAACTTTCATAAAAGATTACACAAGTACATCAAAATCTCCCATTAGGGTTTACAACAAGATACAAAAAAAGGATCTAGATAGAGGAAAGTCTAAACTACTTCAAATGTTGTCTCCAGAGCAACATCTCCAAGTGCTAGGTCCATGCCCAAAGCTATGTTCTCCTGATTCAACTCAACAACTTGTCCTAGCATAGGTGGTTGGGAGAGCACCCAGCAAAAGGGAAAGGAAACAAAGTATGTGTCAAGAAATATGAATAGGATATCAAGGTAAAGAAAACATGTAAACAAAGGCTAGTTTTCATCATAAGATTAAGATTTCAAGAGTATGAGGCTATTTTAAAATAGATGCTTGCCATAACAAAATATAATAAAAGAATTACATGCATGATTAATATTGACTACTTTAACTAAGTAGGGTTGAGGCACCTACCGGACCTCAACCATAGGTGAGGGGAGAATTAATACATTCCCAGTCAGCTACACATATTTTTATGGGGGAAAATAAGACATTCCGTAGGGTGACTTAATACATGCCCTATCTATGGGTGGTTGTACATAAGTACCACTACTATAGCCAAATAGTCCATAAAATTAACATGCTAGAAAAGAATTCATGGCAAGTAAAAGCATCATATCAATTAAAACATGGCAGTGGGGTACAAAACCCAAGAAAAAGAAAATCATTACTAATTTTGAGGCAATTTAACAAAAGAATCATGAATAGAGGAAATAGGGTTCAGATAGTGCCTCATTAGGGAATATATGGTTTGGTTTGCAAATATCCCAACATAGGGTGTAAGAAATGCACATACATAAAGAGGGATTGAACATACATAAAGAGAGATTTCACATACTTCTCTTACTGATATCAATTACCAAGTTTCACCACTTTAATTGAGTCCAAGTTCCACTGTGCTTATTTTCAATGTATTAACATGTATTAGAGTACAAAATGCACATTAATGTATAGAAACCCTATTTTTAAAACTTTTTATCAAAACTCAGATTTAGATTTTGAAAATATCACCAATGAACTTACTAGGTTCTCCTGATCAAGAAAACCTATTTTTATGTTAATTTTGGAGTTACGATGATTAAGATGTACTTTTTATGGATTTTATACATTAAATTCATTTTACAAAAATCACCCTTCGTCAAACCATGAAATCAGACATTGAAAATATTTTTATAATATAGAGATTAATTTTACAATTCCAAAAAATATTTATTTGTCAAATTTGAATAAGTGGATTAGAAGATATGAATTTTTCAATACTGACCAAAGGAAATTGCCACATCATCAAACCGATCGAGATAATTGAAGAGAGAGGGAGAGGGAAAAAACACCATTTGACCCAAGATCAGGTTTTAAGTTGCCTAGGTAACCAAACTAGAGCTTCTAGAGAAGGTAAAACAGCAAGAAACCAAAACCCTAGAAGAACATGGTAAAAAGAGATGGAGATCATTGATTTTAAACATAGAAGTATGAGTTTCAAGCATGTAGTAAGAAATACATGAGAAGGGGGTTATAAAACTCACATCTAGGAAAGTAATAAGGTCCAAATAGAAAGGATCCCAAGATTAGAAGGTCTGGTTTCTCCAAGCCAAGCTCCTTTCTTGAGAAAAGACCATCTTCTCCACTTTAGAGGTGCAAACCCTAGAAAAAGAGCATGGTGATGAGATGTTTTAGGGATCTAGGTGGAGTTTTACAATGGAAGGTCATGGTTCCGACCTGGAAGAAGGTGGGAGGAAGATTAAAAGCATGAAAATGAGGAAGGAAAGGAGGATACTTACTATATTTGGTTGAAATCACCAAGGAAGAGCTTAAGAAATCCTAAATAGAGAAATTTGGAACCCTAGGAGCCTTCTTCACCAAGGTAGGCACCCTCTTTTACCTTGGGATAGAAACTTTGTGGCCAAACATAGAAGGAATGATGCTCGAATCTGGGGGGAAGAGAAGGAGAGAATTGCTTCTTGGATTGGGAGGTGGGAAGGTGTAGGCATGGCTTTATAAAGAAGGGGGCAAGCATGAGGTGTCTATGGGACTTTCCATGTGTCCTTAGGCTAGGGCTTCATGGCCATGCAAGAGGACAGCTCATAGAGACTTCTTGTATATCCAAGGTCGGTCCTAAAATCCCATGGAGACTTCTAGGCCATATCCACCGTCCTCCAATCATAGAATAACCCCATTGGTTGATAACTTTTAAAGATAAGCTCATTTATAAAGAGGGTAATCCCTATAATGCCCTTGGAAAGTAACACCTTCAAACCAAGGTGCAACTAGGTGCCCCATGGTTCAAAAACTTGAGAATGGTAAGGTAATATCTAAATATTAAAATGCATATGACAGTTTACAAAGAAAACCTCTGAATTGGATAAATTGCATAAAATTCCAAAATGTGCAAATAATTGCATAACTTGCACTAACAGCATCCAAATTGGAGCAAACTTGAAACTTAATCTTGTCTCATAATTTCAAAATACCTCACAAGGTTAGATTTAGGTTTAGAGTACTTAATTATGGTAGTTAAGCTTGTTCAATATATTAAGTAAGGTTTGGGGCCTTACACTTCTAACATGGATTTATTTACCATTGTTCCACTTAAGCGGTGATTTTAAAATTTAGATCCTTAAATAATATTTCACCGAGATATTTGGGCATAAACCCTTCCATTGGTATAAATATTGAACAAATGTTCACCAAGTCACTATAAATTTCACAATTTAAGAATCAAGGCTAGAAAAGTATAGAAATGATAGGAAAATATTGGGAAAGGGCCAAAAAAAGAATATGTTGAAGATTCGATATGTTACAACAGTCCACCCCTTAAAGAGGATTTCATCCTCAAATTCTAAAGTAAAGTGAGAAGGGTGAGTATGCAACATCTCACCACTAAAATTCCTGGTTGTTTCCATTAAACTTCCACCAAAACTTTTACTAACTTAAACACCTTGTTTTTCAGTTGCTTAACTTGGGAGTTCAGAATCTTCTCAAGCAACTCTACATAGGTCAGGTTCTCATCGATCACCTAAAGGTTCCAATTTTATGATTTCTTTTTAATTATTTTGGCTTATTAGAATTATATTCATTAGGATATCACATTATCATTATGATTCTTTTAATTGTGTCATGTCATATTTACTTTGTTTCTAAAAGAGTTATATTTCATTATTATGCACAAACCCAATATATTTCTTATTTATCTCATTAGGAATCTTAGCACAACTAGAGTTATACTAAATTATTTGTATATGCATTATTATATCTGACCGTTATCTTTAACAATTTGGATTTAGACTCCATTATTAATTGTATCAATTATTTTGTATGAAATAGGACACTTTATCCAATTTGTTACGATTAATCCAAATAATGTTACATTAATTACTTATATGTATATTAGACATTGTTACTTTACCATTTTTGGTCACATTAATGTCATCATTAATCGTTCTCTCATATTTATTCACTTCTTATTATTGATTATGAACATTTGTGTGAATCAATTACGTCTTATCCATATTGAATTCATTATATATATTTTAATGATCAAGGTGGGACATATTACATATTAATAATTTGATTCACATACGAAGTCAATATGTGATGACCTTGATTTTAGGGTTTTGTGTCCAATTTAGTAATTGAAGCTCATGACTTTTCTTAATTGGTAAATTCCAAGTTGAGGTGACATTTATGCATAGATGGGTACCTTTGACCCACATATTGGTCACAATTCCATTATAGAATACATGCTGTTGTTAGGGAATTCTATGGACATGTAGATGCTTAGCATGTATTATTAGCCAATGTTGATTAATTATGAAGTGAAGTGCCCAATTAAAGTATACATATATAGAAATATTTTAATGATGGACCTCGAGGTTTGATGTGGTCAAATGATGGGAGACAGACTTATTTGATCAAGAGTTGATAGTTGGTTGATTTATATTTGAAGTTTATACACTTAAATATGATGTTGTTTGGAGGTGCAAATTGATTGGTCGAATAGTTTATTTTATTTCCCAAACTTGGAGAGAAGTTATTTTAATATCATGAACCTATGTTCAAAAATTTCATCATGATTGGGGGTCCCTATTAGAAGATACAATAGTGGTAAGTATTAAAAAGTTGATTTAATGACCATGGTTTCTAGTATATATATTAGAGCAAGGCTCGATCTATATAGTGATGTCATGAGGCCCTTTCATTAGCAGGATGTGGTACTTTTCCAGTCGTTGATGCAAGGGGGACGAATAGCATCCAGATCATCCCCAACCTCCGGGAATGGAGGAACAAACTTGGATGAGGCGTGATCTAGATCCGATGAAGGTGGGGGGCAACCAAACAGAACTTAGACCGAAGAACCAGATTAGTAGAGAACTTAGAGAAAACGGACCCCTCACTCAAGATAGGAGCCTTCCATCATCCACCGTGGTGTTCAAGCAGCAAGCAGACCTGGAGATTGGGAATGGGTGACTCTGACTACCTCTTGGTGGAGAGCTTTCAGCCAGCATCATGACTTCTTCACGGCGAAGGGATGCACAAGGAGAAACCCCACACCACCCATGGCTGGAGCTGCGAACTCGCATCCCTGGAGTGCATAACGGAAGTGAAGAGCAACGAAAAGCCGTGCTGGACTGGAGATGTGGGCGGTGTCATGGATTGCAGATGGCCACCGTAGACGCATGTCTCCTTCCTCTCCTCTTCCTTCTTCCTGCCTTCCTCTATCATGGCCCAGGAGCAATGCCAGTCCAAGGGCGCCGGACGCCCAATCTACAGTCGCTGCAAGTCGCCGACCAGGAGGAACCAACATCGGTGGGCCTTGTTTCTCTATTCTGGCGACACCAAGATTGGATCTGGAGGCATCCATCCAGGGCGGTAGTCACCCGCCGTTGAGAAATTGGAGCAGGTCATCGCAGACTGAGAATCAGGCAGGGGGACTCTCACGATGGCGTGGAGGAGAGCTCAGGGGATCAAACCCCTCTTCTGTGCGGAGTGCTCCACCCTGAGGTGAAGCCTTGGCCGTGAGACCCAATGGACCGCCTCTGCCCAGGGTCTTGGGAGGCCGTCGGATCCACGTCGACGCCAGAAGATTCGAAGGGGGGGTACCATTCGCAGCAACCTCACGCCGTAGCCCTGCTCAGTGGCGGCGCCCTCCATGCGTCGTGCAGGACCGGAGCCTGCGAAGGAGAGAGAGAGAGAGAGCGTGATCAGGAGAAATGAAAACGCTAAATCCTAAACTGCCCGGCTCAAGAAAGATCAATATGGTCCACTTGAGCCAGCTAGACAGACCAGCTGATCTCCATGGCCATGTGGCAGATAGTGATTGGCTTAGAAGGTAAATATTTACATATTTCCAATAAGTAGAAATGATCTTAGAAAATCCATAAAAAATAGATCCCTTGACCAATAAATGCCCCAAAAATATCCTTGGACTTAGAATAATGTCCTCTACATTACTGGACCCTTAGATCAGACCTTTGACTAACAAATAGTGATGATAATTAATGTAGACGATTTAGAGTTCATTAGTTGAAATAAATAGTATCCAGGTGATATTAATTCTCAGAAAATTTTAGTAGAACTTTAATAACACTGGAAACCCACTTATGAACTCTGATCTGGGTTTTATTGATCTATGTTAGGCCTTTTCTCTTTAATGCCTAAATTACATGTTTAATCCTCATATTAATTCTAGAAAATAGACCAGTTATCAAAAAAATATGAAAATCATAACAGACCTTAATAATGACTTTTAGATCAGTATAAAAATATTAGAAACCAGTTAAGGTCTGTTTGAACCTAGGTTTGACTAAAACCCTAGTTTGGACCTAAAATACCTTGAATATGATGAACATTTATTAATGATGAATATTTAATTTGTTATTAATCAGGTGATGATCAAATATGTAGATGATCGAGAATGTAAATAAGAATCTCTGAACTCATGTACGTGGGTTTTTATTTAAGTATATGACTATGGTTTTCTTGCTTGCAATCATGATATGTATGTATGCTCTCTTCTATCTGCAAATATTGGATGTAGTAGCACTATATAGTACTCGGTGTTTTATCACTTGTAAACATAAATGATAAGTAGATGCTTTGTAGTTATTTAAGGTGTTCATTATCCCCCTTACTAGGGAATGGAATAATGTTGGCTAGTACACCTCCCTAGAGCACACGGTGTACGGGGAGTTTCCCTAGAGTACTTGGTACACGGGGATGGGCCCAATATTTATGTTTTGGTACTAGTCCACCTTGATAATGCAATTCATCTAGGAAAATGACTTAAATTGGCGTATTTCGCTTAATAAAGAAGTGTTTTCTATGATTTTCTTTCCTTCTACAAATCTTTTTCAAAAATTATGCAAGCCATAAATATATGTATCTTTCTTCCCACGTGCACAACACCTTGTGTGTTGATTCATTGTTTCACGTATGTTTTAGGTTCAGAGATAGCGTGGGATAAAAGATGTGAAGTGAGCAGTGTTCAGGTTGTACCTATTGTCTAAGATCCTGTTAGCATACATGTTCAGACTTGTAGAATTTTCATTCAATATGTAACTGTAAATCATGTTGTAATAATTCATATTGTATAAATATATATGTGAATGTTGAGTATGTTATGGTTGTATGTTCATGCGTATCATGCTTCCGCATCGCGTTCTGATATGATTGGATGATGTTTTCGGATTATGGGCTCTCATTCCCAATAGGGTTTGTAGAAGTCGAAATCCGGGGACGCCACACAATAGGTGATTAATTAGATGTGTATTATGGGATTAAGACATAAATATTCCCCCTCCCATGCCTGTGGCGGAGGCCGAACACCTGGGAGGGTGGTAAATCAAGGCGACAACTGGGATTCGAACTCGGGTCCCTTTGTTAGGGGACACCGTGCTTGACCACTTGAGCCACTCCTTGTCAAAAATTAGATGTGTATTAGAGAAGAAGGTGATATGCATTTCATATTGATGACCTGATTAATCTATGATTTATGTGAATTAAAGTATGTTATCTAATTATGACACCTAGTGACACTAATGTATCATCAATGTCATTAAGGATGTATAAGTTAAGGTTAGATGATTACAACTTAGGGTTTAGGTTAACATGATTATCTATACCTTCTTAGGATGCACTAAGTCCAAGGTTAGATTAAAATTATCTTACCCCTCATATCATTAGGGTTTACTAGTTTATGACATGGGCAACATCATGCTCATCCACTATTAGTATTAAAATGTGAGTTACTCTTATTATGTGCATTAGATATTCATTAGGGTTCAAACATATGAAATATTCATTAGATGATCGTTGTATGTTCTTTTGGATACCAAGAAACATATGGTTACAACTATAACTTGTTTAGTCAAAACTAAGGATTCTAGCACACTAACTTCCTAATTAGGGAGTTAGGGTTTCTAAAGTCAGAGTAGCTAGATTTTAGTATGTTACATGACTCCATCCCCTTGGAAAGGATTTCCTCCTCAAAATCTAACTACCCAAACATAATCAAACCAACTACTCTCCACCCCTTAAAAGGTTTGACATACCAAGACAAACTAATCTAGAGGTAAAAGGGTGAGTATAACTAGACCATATACAAGATCCATCACACTTCACTATGCACTCTAATTACTTACTAAACACCAAACTTCAAAGTCTAGGTCGTAGGGATAACTATCCAAACCTGTGGTTCTATGGATTATAAGGGAACTATATTGGGTATCCATCCTCAACAAGTCATTACACCTGAGAGAGTAATTCAACATATTAGGGTCCCTAAAGATAAGTCATATAGATGTCTGAGGCTACTATTGCCTAAAAGCATGTTATTTCAGATAATTCATATAATCTCAGGCCAGGCCCGTATTATATGGATTTGGGAGTCCTCGTAAACCAAGATAGTGGTGCGGAGGAAAATCTTGCCAGCCCACGAACCCTGATCCTTTCTAGACACATTTTCTTTCAACTTCATGTCCTAGTAGCTACCTAAAGGCCAAGCTAAACAACCACAAGTTACTATGGTTACTTATGCACCTTTAGTTGTAAGTATTTTAGGGATCTATTCATCTTTATTCTAATGTGAAACAATAGGATCTTAAATCAACCCTTCATCATATATTGAACAACTCTAGGGCAAACATGTCAATTAATGGTAAAGAAATTATTCTAAGTAGGGAGACAAAATTGAAATAGTCAGATTCTGACTACCATGGGCTTTGATACCATGTTGTAAGGAGGCAGGATCACCCCTTTACTAATTTTTTTTTGAAAAATTAACATCCATTCCAAAACACTCAAAGGTATGCTGGAATAGGTATAAATTTTCCAAATTTATTATAATGGTATGCAAAAGACCAAAGTGTAGCAGAGGAATAAAAATAGCTCACTATATTAAACTTTCATAAAAGATTACACAAGTACATCAAAATCTCCCATTAGGGTTTACAACAAGATACAACAAAAAGGATCTAGATAGAGGGATGTCTAAACTAATTCAAATCTTGTCTCCAGAGAAACATCTCCAAGTGCTAGGTCCATGCCCAAAGCTATGTTATCCTGATTCAACTCAACAGCTTATCCTAGCCTGGGTGGTTGGGAGAGCACCCAACAAAAGGGAAAGGAAACAAAGTATGTGTAAAAAAATATGAATAGGATATCAAGGTAAAGAAAACATGTAAATAAAGGCTAGTTTTTATCATAAGATGAAGATTTCAAGAGACTGAGGCTATTTTTAAATAGATGCTTGCCATAACAAAATATAATAAAAGAATTGCATGCATGATTAATTTTTACTACTTTAACTAAGTAGGGTTGAAGCACCTACCGGACCTCAACCTATAGGTGAAGGGAGAATTGATACATTCCTAGTCACCTACACATATTTTTATGGTGGAGAATAATACATTCCCTAGGGCAAATTAATACATTCCCTATTTATGGGTGGTTGTATATAAGTACCACTACTATAGCTAAATAATCCATAAAATCAACATGCTAGAAAATAATTCATGGCAAGTAAAAGCATCATATAAATTAAAACATGGCATTGGGGTACAAGACCTAATAAAAAGAAAATCATTACTGATTTTGAGGCAATTTAACAAACGAATAATGAATAGAGGAAATAGGGTTCATATAATGCCTCATTAGGGAATATAGGGTTTGGTTTGCAAATATCCCAACTTAGGGTGTAAGAAATGTACATACATAAAGAGGGATTTCACATACATAAAGAGAGATTTCACATACCTCTCTTACTGATACAACTACTAATTTTCACCACTTTAATTGAGTCTAAGTTCCACTTTGCCTATTTTCAATGTATTTACATGTATTAGAGTACAAAATGCACATTATTGTATAGAAACCCTATTTTTAGATCTAGTTATCAAAACTCGGATTTAGATTTTGAAAATATCACCAATGAACTTATTAGGTTCTCCTGATCAAGAAAACATATTTTTATGTTAATTTTGGAGTTATGAGGATTAAGATGTACTTTTTATGGATTCTATGCATTAAATTCATTTTACAAAAATCACCCTTCATCAAACCATGAAGTCAGACCTTGAAAATATTTTTATTATATAGATATTAATTTTGTAATTCCAAAACATATTTATTTGTCAAATTTGGATAAGTAGATTAGAAGATATGAATTTTTCAATACTGGCCAATATGAAATTGCCACATCACCAAACCAATCGAGATAATTGAAGAGACAGGGGGAGGGAGATAACACCATTTTACCCAAGATCAGGTTTGAAGTTGCATTGGTAACCAAACTAGAGCTTCTAGAGAAGGTAAAATAGCAAGAAACCAAAACCCTAGAAGAACATGGTAAAAAGAGATGGAGATCATCAACTTTAAACATAGAAGTATGAGTTTTAAGCATGTAGTAAGCAATATATGAGAATGGGGTTATAAAACTCGCCTCTAGGAAGGTAATAAGGTCCAAATAGAAAGGATAACGAGATCAGAAGGTCTATTTTCTCCAAGCCAAGCTCCTTTCTTGAGCAAAGATCACCTTCTCCACTTTAGAGGTGCAAACCCTAGCAAAAGAGCATGGAGATGAGATGTTTTATGGCTCTAGGTGGAGTTTTACCATGGAAGGTCATGGTTCTAACCTGGAAGAAGGTGGGAGGAAGACTAAAAGCATGAAAACAAGGAAGGAAAGGAGGATACTTACTAGTTTTGGTCAAAATCACCAAGGAGGATCTTAAGAAATCCTAAATAGAGAAATTTGGAACCCTAGGAGCCTTCTTCACCAAGGTGAAACTAGGTGCCCCATGGTTCAAAAACTCGTGAATGGTAAGGGAATATTTGAATATTATAATGGATGTGACAATTTACAAAGAAAAACCTCTGAATTGAGTAAATCACATAAAAGTCCAAAATGTGCATATAATTGCATAATTTGCACAAACATCATCCAAATTGGACCATACCGGAAACTTAATCTTGTATCATGATTTGAAAAACACCTCAGAAGTTTAGATTATGGTTTAGAGTACTTAATTATGATATTTAAGCTTGTTCAATATATTAAGTAAGGTTTGGGGCCTTACACTTCTAACATGGAATTATTTACCATTGTTCCACTTAAGTGGTGATTTTACATTTTAGATCCTTAAATAAGATTTCACCGAGTATTTGGGCATAAATCCTTCGATATAATTATTGAAAAAATGTTCACCAAACCACTATAAATTCCACAATTTAAGAATAAAGGCCAAAAAGGATAGAAATGATAGGAAAATATTGGGAAAGGGCCAAAAAGAGAATATGTCAACGTTTTGGTATGTTACAACAATCCACCCCTTAAAGAGGATTTCGTCCTCAAAATCTAAAGAAAAGTGAGAAGGGTGAATATGCAACATATCACCACTAAAATTCCAGGTTGTCTCCATTAATCTTCCTCTAAAACTTTTACTAACTTAAACTCCTTATTTTTCAACTGCTTAACTTGGGAGTTCAGAATCTTCTCAAGCAACTCTACATAGGTCAGGTTTTCATGGATCACCTAAGGTTCCACTTTTAGGATTTCTTTTTAATTTTTTTGGCTTATTATAATTATATTCATTAGGATATCACATTATCATTATGATTATTTTAATTGTCTCATGTCATATTTACTTTGTTTCCCAAAGAGTTATATTTCATTATTATGAACAAACCCAATATATTTCGTATTTATCTCATTAGGAATTTTAGCACAACTATAGTTATAATAAATTATCTGAATATGCATTATTATATCTGACTGTTATCTTTAACAATTTGGATTTAGACTCCATTATCATTTGTATCAATTATCTTGTATGAAACAGGACAATTTATCCAATTTGTTACAATTAATCCAAATAATGTCACATTAATTACTTATATGTATATTAGACATTGTCACTTTACCGTTTTTGCACACATTAATGTCATCATTAATCATTCTCTAATATTTATTCACTTCTTATTATTCATCATGAACATTTGTATGAATCAATTACTTCTTATCCATATTGAAGTCATTATAGATATTTTAATGATCAGGGTGGGACATATTACATATTAATGATTTGATTCACATACTAAGTCATTAGGTGATTAATTAGGTGTGTATTATGAGATTAAGAGAGAAAGATTTCTCCCCCCCTCCCACGCCTGTGGCAGAGGCCAAACGCCCTGAAGGGTGGTAAATCAAGGAAGCAACTGGAATTCGAACCTGGGTCCCTTTGTTAGGGGACACCATGCTTGACCACTTGAGCCACTCCTTGTCAGCAATTAGGTGTGTATTAGAGAACAAGGTGATATGCATTTCATATTGATGACCTGATTAATCTATGATTTATGTGTATTAAAGTATGTTATCTGATTATGAAACCTAGTGACACTAATGTATCATGAATGTCATTAAGAATGTATAGGTTAAGGTTAGATGATTACAACTTAGGGTTTAGGTTAACAAGATCATTATTCTTCACCTATACCTTCTTAGGATGCATTAAGTCCAAGGTTAGATTACAATTATCTTACCCCTCATATCATTAGGGTTTATTGGTTTATGACATGGGAAACATCATGCTCATCCACTATTAGTATTAAAATGTGAGTTACTCTTATTATGGGCATTAAAAATTCATTAGGGTTCAAACATATGAAATATTCATTAGATGATCTATATGTTCTTTTGGATACCAAGAAACATGTGGTTACAACTATAACTTGTTTGGTCAAAACTAAGGATTCAAGCACACTAACTTCCTAATTAGGGAGTTAGGGTTTCTAAAGTCAGAGTAGCTAGATTTTAGTATGTTACATGGCTCCATCCCCTTGGAAAGGATTTCATCCTCAAAGTCTAACTACCCAAACATCATAAAACCAACTACTCTCCACCCCTTAAAAGGTTTGACCTACCAAACCAAAATAATCTAGAGGTAAAAGGGTGAGTCTAACTAGACCATATACAAGATCCATCACACCTCACTGTACACTCTGATTGCTTACTAAACACCAAACTTCAAAGTCTAGGTCTTAGGGATAACTATCTGTATCTGTGGTTCTATGGGTCATAAGGGAACTATATTGAGTATTATTCATCCTCAACAAGTCATTACATGTGGGAGACTAGTTCAACATATTAGGGTCCCTAAAGATAAATAATATAGATGTCTAAGGCTACTATTGCCTAAAAGCATGCTATTTCAGACAATTCATATCAGCTCAGGCCAGGCCGGTATCATATGGATTCAGGAGTCCTCATAAACCAAGCTAGTGGTGTGGAGGAAAATCTTTCCAGTACCCGAATCTTGATCCTTTCTAGGCACCTTTGCTTTCAACTTCATGTCCTAGTAGCTGCCTAAAGGCCAAGCTAAACAACCTCAAGTTACTATGGTTACTTATGCATCTTTTAGTTGTAAGTATTTTAGGGACCTATTCATCATTATTCTAATGTGAAACTATAGGATCTTAAATCAACCCTTCATCATCTATTGAATAACTCTAGGGCAAACATGTCAATTAATGGTAAGGCAAGTATTCTAAGTAGAGAGACAAAATTGAAATTGTCATATTCTGACTACCATGGGCTCTGATACCATGCTGTAAGGAGGCGGGATCACCCCCTTACTATTTTTTTTAAAGAATTAACATCCATTCCAAACACACTCAAAGGTATGCTGGAATAGGTATAAATTTTCCAAATTTATTATAATAATATGCAAAAGACCAAATGTAACAGCGGAATAAAAATAACTGACTATATTAAACTTTCATAAAAGATTACACAAGTACATTTAAACCTCCCATTAGGGTTTACAACAAGATACAACAAAAAGGATCTAGATAGAGGAAAGTCTAAACTACTTCAAATATTGTCTCCTGATTCAACTCGACAACTTGTCCTAGCCGGGGTTGTTGGGAGAGAACCCAATAAAAGGGAAATGATACAAAATATGTGTCAAGAAATATGAATATGATATCAAGGTAAAGAAAACATGTAAATAAAGGCTAGTTTTTATCATAAGATGAAGATTTCAAGAGAATGAGGCTATTTTTAAATAGATGCTTGCCATAATAAAATATAATAAAAGAATTGCATGCATGATTAATATTGACTACTTTAACTAAGTAGAGTTGAGGCACCTACCGGACCTCAACCTATAGGTGGGGGAGAATTAATACATTTCCAGTCACCTACACATATTTTTATGGGGGAGAATAAGACATTCACCATGGCGAATTAATACATGCCCTATCTATGGGTGGTTGTACATAAGTACCACTACTATAACTAAATAGTCCATAAAATCAACATGCTAGAAAAGAATTCATGGCAAGTAAAAGCATCATATCAGTTAAAACATGGCAGTGGTGTATAAGACCCAAGAAAAAGAAAATCATTACCGATTTTAAGACAATTTAACAAAAGAATCATGAATAAAGGAAATAGAGTTCATATAGTGCCTCCTTAGGGAATATAGGGTTTGGTTTGAAAATATCACAACTTAGGGTGTAAGAAATGCACATACATAAATAGGGATTGCACATACATAATTAGAGATTGCACATACCTCTCTAACTAATACCAATTACTAAGTTTCACCACTTTAATTGAGTCCAAGTACCACATTGCCTATTTTCAATGTAATAACACGTATTAGAGTACAAAATGCACATTAATGTATAGAAACCCTATTTCTAGAAATTTTTATCAAAAATCATATTTAGATTTTGAAAATATCACCAATGAACTTAGTAGGTTCTCCTGATCGAGAAAACATATTTTTATGTTAATTTTGGAGTTATGGTGATTAAGATGTACTCTTTATGGATTTTATGCATTAAATTCATTTTACAAAAATCACCCTTCATCTAACCATGAAATCAGACCTTGAAAATATTTTTATTAGATATATATTAATTTTCCGATTCTAAAACATATTTATTTGTCAAATTTGGATAAGCGAATTAGAAGATATGAATTTTTCAATATTGACCAATAGGAAATTGCCACATCATCAAACTGATCGAGATAATTGAAGAGAGAGGGAGAGGGAGAAAACACAATTTGACCAAAGATCAGGTTTGAAGTTGCATAGGTAACCAAACTAGAGCTTCTAGAGAAGGTAAAATAGCAAGAAACCAAAACCCTAGAAGAACATGGTAAAAAGGAGATGGAGATCATCGATTTTAAACCTAGAAGTATGAGTTTTAAGCATTTAGTAAGCAATATATGAGAAGGGGGTTATAAAACTCACCTCTAGGAAGGTAATAAGGTCCAAATAGAAAGGATCCTGAGATTAGAAGGTCTGGTTGCTTTAAGCCAAGCTCCTTTCTTGAGCAAAGATCACCTTCTCCACTTTAGAGGTGCAAACCCTAGCAAAAGAGCATGGAGATGAGATGTTTTAGGGCTCTAGGTGGAGTTTTACCCTGAAAGGTCATGGTTCTGACCTGGAAGAAGGTGGGAGGAAGAATAATAGCATGAAAACAAGGAAGGAAAGGAGGATACTTACTAGTTTTGGTCAAAATCACCAAGGAGGAACTTAAGAAATCCTAAATAGAGAAATTTGGAACCCTAGGAGCCTTCTTCACTAAGGTAGGTACCCTCTTTTACCTTGGAACAACAATTTCATGGCCAAACATAGAAGGAATGATGCTCTAAGCTGGGAGAAAGAGAAGGAGAGAATTACTTTTTGGATTGGGAGGTGGGAAGGGGTAGGCATGGCTTTATAAAGAAGGGGGCAAACATGAGGTGTCTATGAGACTTTCCATGTGTCCTTAGGCTAGGGCTTCATGGCCATGCAAGAGGATAACTCATAGACACTTCTTGTATATCCAAGGTTGGTCCTAAAATCCCATGGAGACTTCTAGGACATGATGGTTATATAGATAGATTTGCTCCAAATTTAGAATAACTCAATATTCATTTAGCTAATTAGACATTCACTTCATGTAGTGTTTATTTCATAATTCATCTCATGTTGATCCAAATTTTATTTGGATTGGTTGTTGGTGGATATTCAAGGAAAAAGAACATTGAAAACCTTCCAGTTGGGCATAGAACAACCAGTCAATTGACTGGTGGTCTCTTTTTATGTGGAAAATTAGTTATGACTCAAATTATGAAACCCATTGTTTAGTCGACCCACTAGTATAGTGCACCTCTGCATTCTTACCATTGATCGAACCAACCTACTTATCAATTGAATCACATACGATGAATGGTCAAGGGAGTTCACTATGATTATGCACCTCCATTAGTCGGTCAATACACTCACTAAGTCGATTGACCAACCCATATGCAAGTGCACACAAGTCATTTAACTAGTTGATGTAGTTGGTCGACTGATGCACTTGTAGAGAGTGTTTTTTCCCTTACCCATTCAAATGACCCATTCTAATGGTTGAGCGAGTGGTGGGTACCATTGGAGTGATGAGTTACTTATCTTACAGATCTTATCTGGTTGATCAGCCCACTTAGTGAGCTGGTAGATAGGGGAAATACATACCAATGTGGCAACTGCAACCCATTTGATCGACTCACCGCCGGTGAGTTGGGTGACTAGATCTTAGTTTCCCAGATAGTTAGCCTTAGGGAGAAGGGGGTCATAACTGAGATTATTTCCCCCTCTTTCCCTATATCTCCTTCACCGAGAACTTTGAGTCTCTCCCTCTTGATGATCGATGGATGCCAACCAGCTGGGTGACTCCATCACATCATGTTGATTGACGACACCTCTACTTGCTTCTTAACTAACCAGAAGCACCACAACTGTTACAACCCCAGTTTTGGGTTCATTTGTTGAGAAATGTAATTTTTCATATAAAAGATATTGGAAAAAATAATGATATAATTTGTTTTAAATAAATGGATTTTGTTTACAATAGCCTTGATGGTTGTTTTGTGGGCTTTATTGGCTATTGGGCCCAATAACAAAGAAAGGAGAAAAGAAACTATGTTATTGAGTAAATAAGAAAAGAGAGGAAAGAAAAATGTGGAAACCTCTAGAAGGCAAATCCAAAGAGGTATTTCGTGCCTCTTGGGTTCCTTGGGTTCCAAGGAGTCCAAAATTGCAAAGATAAAGCAATAAGAAAAGAAAAGATCAATTAGATATTTCTTTAGTAAGAAAGAAATTGAAAATAATGATGAAATGTGGAAAATAAGTGGAAAGAAGTATAATTGAGTTATCCTTAGTGGAATTTCGTATTCCAAGGATTACTAACATTAAAAAGAATACCAATGAGGAAAATAAAAGAGAAATAAAGAGAAATCCTCAAAAAGAGATATTTTAATAAGAATAAAACAAGATAATGAAGGATAATGCATTTAGATGCATCTAGAAGGATAATGAGTATCCAATAAAAAGGATTTAGAAATAATAGAGTTTCTTGGGATCTAAGGAGTCCCAATGAAGAAAGAGGAAAGAGAAAATACCTATAAAAGAAAATAAGAATATAATGTGAATACATTATTAATATATTATGTGGTATTGTTAAAAAGGAGGTGTTTTCTACTAAAGGAAAACATAATTTCGTGATTAATGAATTAAAAAGCAAGTCAAAAGATAATAAGGGAGAATATTTTTGTATTCCCAAAAATCCAATGAATATGTTGTTTTAAGGAGATGTTTAAGAGAGAGAGAAACTTGCTTTTTAGTAAAGGAAGCACATTCCTAATTGGAAGAGGGCTTGGTTGCTTCGTGGGCAAGCCTACTCGAGCGTGGATACCCTCCCCTATATAAGGGGTAGAGTTTTGGGCCAAGTTTAAGATAATCCCAAGCAAGCTTTTCCCTTCTCCCTCTTCTTCTTTGTTCTAACCCTCACCAAGAGAAGTGGAGTTATCCTTGGAGTCATGGGAGCGGTGGAGTTATCACAATGGAGAGACGAAGTTCCCTCGACAACCAAGGTTTGAACGATGGTCTTTCCACGCCTCTCAGCCTTGCAAAAATGGTCGTAGCACGACTACTTTGGATGGCCGCATAGTGCAGGCTTGGCCAGCCCAAATCAGCTGCCATGGCTGCGGGATGAAGGCACTCTGAGGAGCGTAGAGGCCGGACGGAGGTAAGGGAGGGATTCATCTTGACTTTCGGGTCCAGAACTGGGAGCAAGAGCCGCCCTAGGGCTGCACTCGGCATCTAGGGCGGCAGCCAGCAGGTTGCACGAGGTTGAAGAAAGGGAAGGCGCGTTGGACGTTTCTGCCCTCCGCGGACTAAAGAAACTGATCACTTAACCGAGGGTAATTCAGTCTTTTTGAAATGTTTCCCAAAGCAATGTTGCATGAGATCGGCCACATGGCGCTCCTAGATTGGACCAAAGTAAGTATTTTGTGAAATTCATCTCATTAACCGTAGCTCGGATAGATGCGCATTATACATGAATTTTGATCAATAGAACTCAACGAATGCAATAAAAATATATTTGAAACCTAATTCTGATTGCAATTCAAAAAGTAATGGAAGTTATTAACTTTAATGTAATGATGATTAAGAAACCCAATTTTGATATGATTAATGTGATTAGTAAGGTTTAATTGATGATTAAAGTTGATATTAACCTATTAATCATAAAGAGATACATTAAGATTGAAAAAGATGAATTTTGCACGTAATTAGTTTAATTGAGAGTTGATGTGCATAAATATTCTTTAATGGGCCTTGAAACCCTAATGTTGGCAAATTAGACTCTTAATGGCTTCAATTATTCAAAAATCATGAATAAAGCTAAGATATAATGATACTAAGCTATTTCGAGCATTAAAGTTCCTAATTGTGGTTAAATACCCTTAATGTGGAAATTAGGGTTTCCTAGTGGATAGAAGGTAGAATTAATGATAAATAATGTTCATATGAGTATTAGAGCATAATGAACTACGAATTGATGATAAACGAGCATAATGACCTTGTCATATATTGAAAAGGATAAAAATGGTAGCTTTAATGTAAAAGAAACTTAACAGACTTAATTGATGGTTATTTGTGCATTAATATGGAATTAAGGTTATGTGTTTGTAAAATGTAACCTTAATAACTCTCGTGAAGGATAGATGAGAAAAGTAGGGTTTAAAAAGAGTAAAGGGAAGTAAAACCCTAATTGCAAAGTAAACCCTAAAAAGAGGAAGAAGCCCTAAAAAGGAATAAAAACCATAAGTAGCAAGATGGTTTGGATAGTTTTTGATAAAAAGGAATTGGATGTATATTTCAGGATTGAACTGTGTACTTGCTTGATTCTGGATTACTTGCTTGTTTGGACTATTCCTGCATCTGAGTCTGCCTGACAGGTATGTGGTTACGCCTATGAATATCCCGAATTAGTTTCCTGAGGATTTTCGAGGTTTTATCGATGACTTGAATTAAACTGTTGGTTGCATTAAATTCTTGCAAATTATAATGTGGATATGACTATCACCTAAGATATGTACCTACTAGCTCAGATCCTAGTCCTCTCTGTAGTTTAATAGATTGACCTAGTGCATGGTTACCGTTGGGGTAGGTCCATCAGGTCATTGAATGACTTAGTATATGGCTACCAATGGGGTAGGTCCATCAAGTCACCTTGAGTCAGGGATTGGGCTACCTATGGGTAGTGCCATGGGAATCAACCCTATATATTGATCTACCTGTTAGGTAGGATCATGCGGGGTTTAATAAGGATCTACCTAGAGAGAGGTAGTATCTCAGTCCACTGTAGGGACAACATAGAGATAGGGGATAGGTAAGAATTGAGTAGTATGGTTTAAACATAATCTTGGCTGTTAAATGATAATTGGATTATTACATTGTTATTGTAGTTGCCAGATTATTGTTTACCCCACATACCAGCTTCTTGCTGACCGACGTTTTGTTTGTCAGCATTTTAGGTACAAATGAAAAGAACAAACAGTAAAGTGGCATATGTGGAATTAAATGAGAATCAATGTGTACATGAGGATTAGTTAGACTAGTATCTTCATGGATAGAAGTTTAGAAATCCCAGTTTTTAAAAGGTATGCAAAGTTTAATTTTATACAATTTTCAGTTTGGTTGGTAAAATATATTATTTGTTATTGATTATTTGTCGAACCTTTGATCCGGGTTATTGGATAACGACTCTGACCTTTCGGTCTCCCTTAAATGGGGGTTACCGGGAGGCGGGGTCGTTACAACAACTTTATCACCCCAGTCACCTGACTAGATAGATCTCTCAATCACACTTCACATGCTAGACCAATGATGCCCTCCACTTACTCAATTATTTTCTCGACTACCCATCCCTCAAATTGGGCATTAGCTAGTCGATCAACCCACCAAGGACAATCAATCTTCCACCCTTTTCAATGCCTCATAAATACTATAGTGAGTTGATTGATTGGTTCCCTCACTTGATGAATCCATCACCTCTTGGGGAGTATGCCATATTGTGAGTTGACCAACTCATTCCACCACTTGATTGACCTATCATCTTCAACAATCCATGTCACCACATCAGTTGATTGACCTGATTTTTTTAGTTAATCGAATAAAAACATTCCAACACCCCCACTTTGTCCTTTCTCTTGACCCACTCACCTAGTCAATTGAACTATTCTCATCAACACCAACATGCCTCACATATGGGGAGGAAGCTCTAACCATAGTTCATGGGGATCATGATGCGGTCTCCTTCAGAAGCTAAACCCTCTCAAGAAGCACAAGGAGAAGGACACTAAGAACAAGGCCGCCCCACCTTATGTTGCTGTCGGTTGTCCCAAATTTCTACGTTAGGTGGGATCTCTATGTGATAGAAGGGTTGTGGATGACTCAACAATGCAAAACATCTCAAAGGCTACAACTCAATTTCAGGCGATGCCATTGAAACAAATGTTTGTACATGTAAGGAATTGATTGATGAGATTGATTCTCAATGAAAGACTCTTATTCTCTAGGTCGACCAGTCATCTATCCCACCTACACAGCCTACATAGGAGACTCATAGATATAACATTCCACATACATGCCCATCATTTTACCCCTCTCTCTTTTCCCCCGAGATAGCAAATACAAGCCAACCATCGATTGATTAAAAGAAGAGATATTAGGTGATGGAGCTACTTGTTGTTCTACTTCTCTAGTAGGTACACACTGCTACACTCTAGGCATTGGGAATCCAAGAGGCTGTGAATATAATTCTTCTCTAGACCTTATTTCCCTATTATACTACAAAGTGTAGTCAATCTACAAGGAAAAAAACTCTGAAGTTCCATGCAACACTCAACAACACTATTCCATCAAGAATGAATAAAACTTCTCCTTCTGAATGTTTAATGAGGATCACACTTAAACATATGTTGATCTCACTTATATCATTCTCTATGTGGATGAGAATTGTTTGAACTTGTGCACTGATGGTAAGCACAATAACTACAAGAAGAAATTAATCAGAGGAAAATTCTGGGAAGACATCATAGGACAATCACCATCCTTCCCTAGTGGAGAAAAAACTTCTTTAATTGTCAATCTAATGTCACAATACCTACACAAATTTTGTCTTGCACCATCTTCATAGGGGATATACATAGGGTGTCATGGAATACAATGATCTATATTGCATTTGGAGTATGCTTAATGATGAGTCCTTCAACTAGGGGAGCACCTTGATTGAACATCTTCATCTTGTTGTCATGCGTAACATGGGCTCCCAACTCAACCAAGGTGGAATAGTCACTGACTTCTTTGCATACTTGAACTAAAACACATTCCTTACCAGGAAGTGACTAGAAAACTACATACATGATTGACCTAAACTCATACCTTCAGGGCTTCTTGTGTGATGAACCTATCATAAGAGCCAGGGATTTATTTCCAACTTTTTGGAGTCAGCGCTTCCCACTCACACCTACTTAGTATTGGTGAAATTTTTGTATGATCAGACTGATCTTCATGTACATATGGAAAATTACATTTGTGATTATCCTCCATGTAATACCCCAAATTTTATACACATGTACATGAGTGGAAGTATCAATCCCTGACTCATAATATTGTTGGGGTATCACAATACTTGAATATCACACATAAGAAATAATTGAAAAGTTAATCATCATAAAACACATTTCATGTATCATTCTTAATAGCATACATAAGAAGGATACTTATATACAACTTGTGACGGTAGTCAAATACCTATACATGAACAAACTAGCTTAAATGCATAAAGGAAATTGAGATGGATAATATCACCCTACTAGGGCACTCTCTAAAGGTATATTTGTCTTTTTATTTAAGTATCAGTCTCTATGTCTGCTCCTGCTCCTTACCTGTGGACATATCATCCCCAACCATGCATTGGAAAAATGATTATCAGTAAGTGACATGAATATTATAGATATATGAAATACTGGAACAAGAAACTGAATGTACATTATCCTTAAACATGACACCTAAAAGTTGACATGAAAAACTAAAGGAAACTTGAATGTGAATATATGATCTTTCTTTAGGCTTAGTTTTTATCTTTTTACGGAACTTATGATGGAGATATTTACTCTGGTACCTGGGTCTCATGACCTGAAATCCAGTGCCTAGGTAATCTTATCTGAGTCAGCCTTCACAAAGGTCTGGGCCTCATGACCTACACTAAGTCTTGGGTCATGTTTCTTGAGTTATTGCAGCAAGGCCTGGGTCGAACTCCATAATCTTACATCATATTAATTTCAATCTTAACTTAAATTAATGCATGAATCTTAATGGGTTCTTAGTTTGAAATATTATCTTTGAATCTATGAGATATGACATAATAATTCTTAGAACGAACTTAATTTCTTGAATCATAAACTTTAACGATAAATTTTACAAAAATATCTTTAACATGAAATCTTAAAATACACGATCACAGAAGTCATGAATATCTTACTTTGAAACAATGATATGTAAACTTTCTAAGAATAACAAATAACTCAATACTCATGGGCATGAACCACTTACCTAATAAGTAAAATGAGTTTCTAAAATGTATCCTAATCTGATCCTTTATGCACCTGTGATACAACCATAACTCTAGATTAGGATAATATAGCCTAATTACATTAGGTTTGCATATTCATGAATACCAAACCAAAATAGGATTTGTAACATATTATGTTGGCTATATCTCAAAAAGTTGATCAAAATGCATACAAGGTTTGTCATCATCATCTGAGCTATGTAGCATTTTCTATGAAATATAGAATATCATACTCATATCGGCCAATCAAAAATGAGATAAAACCATTTTAATCATTACTGGAATCTCAGATAATAGAAGGAATGTGTAACGACCCTGACCTAGGTTATGAGGTAACTGTAAGGATCCTGACCTCCATTTTGGGCTTATCCTATTTGTTTTGCCTAAACCTTGTGTTTCGTTGCTTGCTAATCACCTCTAGTAGTGATTAGGGTTTGCTTGAGCTTTGTTGAGAGTTGGAGGTGCTACTTGCAAATAACCTAAGTTTAAGGTTGATGAGCAAGTTTATCACCTTGAGAGATGCTCTTCTCTCTCTTTTCTTCCTCTAGAGTTGAGAGGAAGGGTTGGGCTCATTTCTTGAGTTGCCTTGGGCCTTGTAGAGCTCTATTGGGCTTTGTTTCACCTTATTTGGACCTTACCTTGCCTTGATGAGCTTTGTATCAGGCAGGAGCACCTTGTGTCGGCCATGGTGGTGTCACCCATGGGTGTGTCGGCAAAGGTGGTGTTGTGTGTGTTGACCTTTGACCCCTTTGACATCCTTGATTTGGTTGTGTCACCATACCTTGGACATGTGGCCGATCTCTTGATGAGTGGTGGCATAACATGTTGCATGTGGTTTGCAAGGTGGTAAGACGTTGGACAAGTGTCCCTGTAACATACTGAATTCCAGAATTTTTTCTTTTGACCTTCTTTCCCATCTTTTCCTTTCATTTCTATCCTTATTGGCCTTTCTATTTAATTAGTGAAATTTGTAGTGGTTTAGTGAACATTTATTCACTAATTACCAATATAAGGGTTTATGCATAAATACCTCAATGAAGGCTTAATTACCATAATTAAGTGTTTCAAACCTTAATATAACTTTTTGAGATGATTTTAAAACATAAAATGATCCTAAGTTTCAAATTTGGTTCGATTTGGATGTTGTTTGTGCAAGTTATGCAATTTTAGGTACATTCTGGACTTTTATGCAATTTACAAAATTGGGAGGTTTTCTTTGCAAATTATCAACTGAATTTTAATCCTTAGATATTCCCTTACCATTAACGAGATTTTAAACCATTGGAGAACCTAGTTTCAACTTGGTTGAGGGTATTTCTTTCCAAGGGCATTATAGGGATTACCCTCTTTATAAAGATGCTTATCCTTAAAAGCTATCAACCAATGAGGTTATTTCATTCTTGAAAAATGGTGTGGATGGCCGAGAAGGATATATGGGCTCTTAGTACCGACTTTTGATATGAATGAAGCCTCTATGAGCTGTCCTCTTGCATGGCCATCAAGCCGTAGGATAAAGACACATGGAAAGTCCCTTAAGACATCTCATGCTACACCTCTCTCTTTATATAGCCATGTATACCCCTTCCCAACTCACAATTCGAAAAATCTTTCTCTTCTTTTCTTTCCTCTAACTTAGATAATATTTCCTTCTGTATTTGGCCACGAAGTTGCTGCCCCAAGGTAATAGAGGTAGCCTACCTTGGTGAAGAAGGGTCATAAGGCTTCCAAATTGCTCTATTAGGGTTTCTAAGGCTCCTCCTTGGTGAATTCGACCAAAACTAGTAAGTTGCCTCCCTCCCTTCCCTATTTTCATACTTTTAGTCATCCTTAAACCCTATTACAGGTCGTAACCATGGAACTCCATGGTGAAACCCCACCTAGAACCCTAAAACACCTCATCTTTATGCTCTTTTGCTAGGGTTTATCACCTCTAAGTTGAGAAGATGATCTTTGTCCAAGAAAGGAGCTAGGCTTAGAGGAACCAGACCTTCTAAGCTCGGATCCTTTCTGTTTGGACCTTATTATCTTCCATAGAGGCGAGTTTCATAACCCACTTCTCATATATTGCTTGCTACATGCTTAAAATTCATGCATCTATGTTTAAAATCGACGATTTCTATCTTTTTTTACCATGTTCTTCTAACGTTTTGGTTTCTTGCTATTTTATTTTCTTTAGAATCTCTAGTTTGGTTATCTAACAAATGTCAAACCTGATCTTTGGTCAAATAGTGTTTTCTCCCTCTCCCTCTCTCTTCAAATATCTCGATCGGTTTGATGATGTGGCAAGTTCCTATTGGTTATTATTGAAAAATTCATATCTTCTATACCACTTATCCAAATTTGACAAATAAATATGTTTTGGAATTGGAAAATTAATCTCTATCTAATAAAAATATTTTCAAGGTTTGATTTCGTGGTTTGACGAAGGGTGATTTTTGTAAAATGAATTTAATGCATAAAATCCATAAAAATTACATCTTAATCATCATAACTCCAAAATTAACATAAAAATATGTTTTCTTGATCAGTAGAACCTAATAAGTTCATTGGTGATATTTTCAAAATCTAAATCCGAATTTTGCTAAAAAGTTCTAAAATTAGGATTTCTATATATTAATGTGCACTATGTACTCTAATACATTTTAATACATTGAAAATAGGCAAAGAGGAACTTGGACTCAATTAAAGTGGTGAAAGTTAGTAATTGATATCAGTAAGAGAGGTATGTGCAATCCCTATTTATGCATGTGCATTTACAACATAAGTTGGGAATAATTGTACCTTAACCTATTTTTCTATAATGAGGTTTTATTAAACCCTATTTCATATACTCTTGAATCTTTTGCTATACTTGCCTCATAAATCAGTTTTGGAACATTATTCTTGGGTCTTGATACCCCACTGCCATGCTTATTGAATCATATAATTATTCTTGCCATGACTACTTTTTCTTGCATGTGGATTTATGTTCTATTCAACTTAAAGTAGCGGTACTTATGTACAACCACCCACAGAGGGCATGTAAATAATCATCTTGGGGAATGTCTTATTCTCCCCTTAATATTATAGGTGATTGGGAATGTCTTATTCTCCCCTCACCTAAGGTTAGAGGTATGGTAGGTGCCTCAACCCTACTTAGTTAGGTAGACATAACTATCTTACATGCAAATCCTTTTTATTATATTTGTTAATGGCAAGATTCTTTGAATTTAGCCTCAGACTCTTGTTATCTTCATCATATGATGAACCCTATCCTATTTTTATTTTCTTTACTTATCTTGATATCCTAGCTAGTTTTGTGAGACATACTTTTCTTCCCTTTCCCTTTTTGCTGGGTGCCTTCCCAACCACCCAGGTGTTGAGCAAGGTGATGGACAAGACAAGGAAGATCTTTGCTTTTGACTTGGACTCAATTGATGGAGATGTTGCTTGGAGACAAGATTGAAGTAGTCTAGACTTCCCTCTATCTAGATCCTGAATGTGTGTCTTGATGTAAACCCTAATGGGAGAATTTGATGTATTTTTGTAAACCTTTTATGAAATTGAATATAGTTAGTTATTTTGTATTCCACTTCTTTCTAGTGGTCTTTTGTATACCAATGTTTAATAAATTTGGAAAATTTATGCCCATTCCATCATACCTCTGAGAGTGTTTGGAATGGATATCAATTCTTCAAATTTTTATTAAAGGGGTGATTTCACTCTCCTTACAACATGGTATCAGAGCCCATGGTAGTTGGAATCTGGCTATTTTAGTTTTGTCTCCCTAATTAGAATCCCTACCTTACATAGTTCCTTTTGGTGACATGGTTTCCCTAGAGTTGATCTATAAATGATGAAAAGTTGATTTAGGACCCTATAGTTCCACATTAGTATCATGATGAATAAAACTCTAAAATACTCATAACTAAAATATGCATAACTTAATGTTGTTTAGGTTTGCCTTTAGACAACTTTTAGGGCATGAAGTTGAAGCAAAGGTGTCTAGAAAGGACCAGGTTCTGGGGGCTGGCAATACTTTCCTCCGCGCCACTTGCTTGGTTTACGAGGACTCCCAGATCCATATGATACCGACCTGGCCTAAGCTAAAATGGATTGTCCGAAATAGTTTGCTTTTAGGCAATAGTGACCTTAGACATCTATGTTGTATATCTTTGGGAACCCTAAGTTTTAGGTTTATGGTGACTTGTTTGAGGATGGACACCAAGACTAGTTTCCTTATGACCCATAGGACCACATGTTTGGATAGTTATCCCTAGAACCTAGACTTTGAAGTGTTGGGTCAAGTGAGCTATCAGAGTGTGCAGTGGAAGTGTGATGGATCTTGTACATGGTTAAGTTAGACTCATCCTTTAACCCTAGTGTAGTTTATCTTGATAGGTTGAACCCTTTAAGGGGTGGAGTATAGTTAGTTTGATGATGTTGGGTAGTTAGATTTCGAGGATGAAATCCTCTTTAGGGGGATGGAGCCCTATGACATCTTGAAATCTATCTACACTATCTTTAGAAACCCTAACCCCATACTTAGGAGGTTTTTGTGCTTGAAGCCTTAGTGGGGTCCAAACAAGTTATAGTTATATCCTAACATGCTTTTTTATATATTAATGAACATATAATGATCATCTGAGGAATAATTAATATGTTCAAACCCTAATGAATACCTAATGCACATAATATGAGTAACTCACATATTAATCCTAATGGATATGCATGGTGTTGCCCATGTCATAAACCAATAAACTCTAATGAAATGACAAGTAAGATGATTGTAACCTAATCTTGGACTTAATACATTCTAAGTAAAATATAGTGATCATATTAACATCAACCCTAAGTTGTAATCATCTAAACTTAGCATATACATCCTTAATGCCTTTCATGATACATTAATGAAATTAGGTGCCATAATCAGTTAACATACTTTGATACACATAAATGATATATATAATCATCTAATCACATATTAATCAAGTCATCAATATGAAATGCATGGTATGTTACCTTGTTATATAATACACACACGATTACTCACTTAATGTGAATCAATTCGTAATATGCCTTACCTTGATCATTAAAATACATGGAATGACTTCAATATGAATATGAAGTGATTCTATTCACATAAATGTGCAAATCAATAATATAAATAAATATGAGAAAATGATTAATGATGACATTAATGTGAGAAATAAACATAATGTGGTAATGAGATAATGTTTAATATAAATATATGTAATTGATGTGACATAATTTGTGTTGAATGTAGACTTAAAGACAAATTGAATATTTCATACAAAATAATTCGTTATAACTTAATGTGGTGATAGTATAAGGATAATGAAGTTGAAGTTCAAAATATTAAGGATAATGATCAAGTGTATTGAGGGAATTGAGTAACCCATAATTTTGCTAAAATTCTTAGTAAGATAAATGATAAATATATATGTATATATATGATGTTTCATGGATGATAATGAAATATAACTTATAATTAAAAATAATGGTGATAATGTGATATCATAATGAATATAATGTTAATGAGCCAAAAATGTACATAATGTTAAATCTCCTAAAAAGAATATCTAAATAATGGAACCTAGGTGATCCATGATAACCTAACCTATGTCGAGATGCTTGTGGAGTATATGTTGATGAGTTGTTTGGTGGAATTTAAGGTTGGAGAAATAACCTAAAGTTTTGTGATGAGATGTTGCACACTCACCCTTCCCTTGCTTGTGATTTCGGGGACGAAATCCTCTTTAAGGGGTGGAGTGTTGTAACATACCGAATTCTAGAATTTTGTCTTTTGACCTTCTTTCCCATCTTTTCCTTTCATTTCTATGCTTATTGGCCTTCCTATTTAATTAGTGGAATTTATAGTGGTTTAGTGAGCATTTATTCACTAATTTTACCAATATAAGGGTTTATGTATAAATACCTTAGTGAAGGATTAATTACCATAATTAAGTGCTCTAAACCTTAATAAATTTTTTTGATATGATTTGAAAACATAAAATGATCCTAAGTTTCAAATTTGGTTCGATTTGGATGTTGTTTGTGCAAGTTATGCAATTTTAGGTACATTCTGGACTTTTATGAAATTTACCCAATTGGGAGGTTTTCTTTGCAAATTATCAACTGAATTTTAATACTTAGATATTCTCTTACCATTAATGAGATTTTAAACCATTGGATAACCTAGTTTCACCTTTATTGATGGTATTTCTTTCCAAGGGCATTATAGGGATTACCCTCTTTATAAAGATGCTTATCCTTAAAAGCTATCAACCAATGAGGTTATTTCTTTCTTGAAAAATGGTGGGGATGGCCTCGAAGGATATATGGGCTCTTAGGACCTACTTTTGATATGCATGAAGCCTCTATGAGCTGTCCTCTTGCATGGCCCTCAAGCCCTAGGCTAAAGACACATGGAAAGTCCCTTAAGACACCTCGTGCTTCACCTCTCTCTTTATATAGCCATGTATACCCCTTCCCAACTCACAATTTGAAAACTCTTGATCTCCTTTTCTTTAATCTAGCTTAGATAATAGTTCCTTCTGTATTTGTCCACATAGTTTCTGCCGCAAGGTAATAGAGGGAGCCTACCTTGGTGAAGAAGGCTCATAAGGCTTCCAAATTGCTCTATTAGGGTTTCTAAAGCTCCTCCTTGGTGAATTCGACCAAAACTAGTAAGTTGCCTCCCTCCCTTCCCTATTTTCATACTGTTAGTCTTCCTTACACCCTATTACAGGTCGTAACCATGGAACTCCTTGGTGAAACCCCACCTAGAACCCTAAAACACCTCATCTTTATGCTCTTTTGCTAGGGTTTATCACCTCTAAGTTGAGAAGGTGATCTTTGTCCAAGAAAGGAGCTAGGCTTGGAGAAACCAAACCTTATAAGATCGGATCCTTACTATTTGGACCTTCTTATATTCCGTAGAGGCGAGTTTCAAAACCCACTTCTCATATATTGCTTGCTACATGCTTAAAATTCATGCATCTATGTTTAAAATCGATGATTTCCATCTTTTTTTACCATGTTCTTCTAAGGTTTTGGTTTCTTGCTATTTTATTTTCTTTAGAATCTCTAGTTAGGTTATCTAAGAAACTTCAAACCTGATATTGGGTCAAATAGTGTTTTCTCCCTCTCCCTCTCTCTTCAAATAACTCGATCAGTTTGATGATGTGGCAATTTCCTATTGGTTATTATTGAAAAATTCATATCTTCTAAACCGCTTATCCAAATTTGACAAATAAATATGTTTTGGAATTGGAAAATTAATCTCTATCTAATAAAAATATTTTCAAGGTTTGATTTCGTGGTTTGACGAAGGGTGATTTTTGTAAAATGAATTTAATGCATAAAATCCATAAAAATTACATCTTAATCATCATAACTCCAAAATTAACATAAAAATATGTTTTCTTGATCAGGAGAACTAATAAGTTCATTGGTGATATTTTCAAAAGATAAATCCGAACTTTGCTAAAAAGTTCTAAAATTAGGATTTCTATATATTAATGTGCACTATGCACTCTAATACATTTTAATACATTGAAAATAGGTAAGGTGGAACTTGGACTCAATTAAAGTGGTGAAAGTTAGTAATTGATGTCACTAAGAGAGGTATGTGCAATACCTCTTTATGCATGTGCATTTACACCTTAAGTTGGGAATAATTGTGCCTTAACCTATTTTTCTATAATGAGGCTTTATTAAACCCTATTTCATATACTCTTGAATCTTTTGCTATACTTGACTCATAAATCAGTTTTGGAACATTATTCTTGGGTCTTGGTGCCCCATTGCCACGTTTATTGATTCATATAATTATTCTTGCCATGACTACTTTTCTAGCATGTGGATTTATGTTCTATTCAACTTAAAGTAGCGGTACTTATGTACAACCACCCACAAAGGGCATGTAAATAATCGCCATGGGGAATGTCTTATTCTCCCCATAATATTATAGGTGATTGGGAATGTCTTATTCCCCCCTCACCTAATGTTAGAGGTCCGGTAGGTGCCTCAACCCTACTTAGTTAGGTAGACATAACTATCTTACATGCAAATCCTTTTTATTATATTTGTTAATGGCAAGATTCTTTGAATATAGCCTCATACTCTTGTTATCTTCATCATATGATGAACCATAGCCTATTTTTATTTGATTTACTTATCTTGATATCCTAGCTAGTTTTGTGACACATACTTTTCTTCCCTTTCCCTTTTTTCTGGGTGCCTTCCCAACCACCCAGGTGTTGAGCAAGGTAATGGACAATACAAGGAAGATCTTAGCTTTTGGCTTGGACTCAGTTGATGGAAATGTTCCTTGGAGACAAGATTGACGTAGTCTAGACTTCCCTCTATCTAGATCCTGATTGTGTGTATTGATGTAAATCCTAATGGAGAATTTCATGTATTTTTGTAAACCTTTTATGAAATTGAATATAGTCAGTTATTTTGTATTCTGCTGCTTTCTAATGGTCTTTTGTATACCAATGTTTAATAAATTTGGAAAATTTATGCGCATTCCATCATACCTCTGAGAGTGTTTGGAATGGATGTCAATTCTTCAAATTCTTAGTAAAGGGGTGATTGCACTCTCCTTACATTCCCTAAGTAAGATGACACCTTGCCTTGGTTCACCTTTGATCCTTTTCTATATATATCTTCCCTTTCACTTGATTAGGATCCCTTTAGCTCTTTGTTGCTCTTCTCTTCTTTGGTGCATGACACACCTTCCTTTGGTGAGCTTGGTGGCAGATCCCCCTTGGTGGAGATCTCTTCTTCTTCGTATAGCTTGGTGGCCGAACCCTTGGTGGACCTTGCTTCCTTGGTGGCCGAAAGTGACGTTCTTTGGAGCTAGAATCTTAGAGCTTGGAGCTTTGGAGCTTGAGGAGCTTTCTTAAGGTGGGTTACATAACGTATAACCTTATCTATACTACCTCCTTTTATGCTGCATGTTCATATATGATCATGATCCTCCATGCATGTTGTTAGATATGTTTCTTGCTCTAGCATGTACCTTTTAATCTTGTGGATGTAGTGATCATGTTGTTGATGATGTTGTTGGTTCTTGTGTACCTTTGGACCATGTTGGCTAAACATTTGGAGTACGGTTTTCATTAAGGCAATACCCCTTTCTCTCTTTTGGTCTTGAGAAGTGAGTTCGGCTCTAGGGATATAGGCAATGCCCCTATCACATGGTTGTTGAGAGGTGAGTCTATACTCTAGTTGCTTGAGAAACACTCTTCTCTCACCATGGATTTGAGAGGTGAGCCATGGTTGAAAGTTGGCCGATATGGATATGATCCATCATGTGCTCGATTGGTGATGAAGGTTGTGTAAAACTCCTCTCACTTGGTTGTTGAGAGGTGATCCAATTCTCTTGATCTTTTAGGTTTTTGACGATGATGATCTTGAGGTTGATGATGACTTTGTCGGGCTATGCTCATGCTTTGCACGACATGGTCTTTAGTAGTGCTGCACGACACCTCTTTGTCTAGGGTTTAACCCTTGGCTGATACATCAAGTTGTGTTGTTGTCTTTGTGCCCGATATGGCGCTCTTGACCTTGATGATGAGCTTGGGCAATATGCCTTGATTTAGATGATATTTTGACCTAGTAGTTGTTTCCCCCTTGACTGATAGAGTGCCTAGTTGATATCTCTATTTGGAGTCTTGGGCAATACATGTTGGGTCGGGTTCTTGCCCAACATGGGTTGAGTGGTGTACCTTAGTGAGTACCTTAGTGGTGACTATTTTGAGGTGTTTGGTTGGATGATAGGCCTTCTTGTGGTGCCTTTGTTATGACCCACTGTATGATTAACTAGTAAGCACATCGCTTAGTGCATCATTAATTTAATCAAATTGAATAAAGTACTCAAGATGCAATTTGTGCATTGACCAGTTGTGATTAGATAATAATCAAGATAAGCTAATATGTGAATCAATAGTTGAGATTGAAACATATGAGGTAATTAATGTTAATGGCAATGATGATCGTTAGGTTAATTAAGTTGAGTTGATTACTCACTGTTGCAATTAGTGATTTGATTAGTTGTGACATGTTAATTTGCATATTTTCTTGCCCTAAGGTTGTAGAGAATCTCGCGCTTGAAACATTGCAAGAAGAATCACTTCAAACGGACCTCCGAGTCAATAGTTATAGCATTTCCAATTTCTAGGGTCAAAGATGCAATTTTTCCCATTAGTGGCTATTTATTTTTCCCCTTTCTTTTTCTTTCCCTTATCTCCTTCCCCGATTGACGCTTGAGCGGCGCACTGTAGCGGCGCATTTGGCAGAGAAAGGGGAGGCGAACGATGGGTGATCTCTGGTTTCCATGGTCGATTCAACGGAATAGGCTTCTTCTCTTCTCCCCTTTATCTTTCTCCACCCTTCTTCTTCGTTTCCCTCCTCTACTTCACCTCGTCCGTGCCCCAACAGGCTGGGCAGCGCCTCAAGTATGTCCTGCAACTGCGTTCGATTGGCAGCAGTAATGGAAGCTTGGGCGGGGCTTTTTGGGGCCCAAGGATCCGTGGAGCAGGTCGCCCTTCTTTTTCCTCTACCCTCGCCCTAGCTGCGCCCCTCTTGCAGCTGCAGCCAGTAGCATGCCTTAGCCATGGCGGCCGGCCAAGCAGCAGCTGCTGCTGCACGGGCCAGCAATTAGTGGCCATCTTGGGTGCAAGGAGCATCTACAAGCCACCCTCGAATCTGGCCAAGGGTCTAGATCCCGTTTCTGCTGTCAATTAGCCCGCAAGCAATACCCAGTCAGGGTCCCCCTTCAACCTGTACATGAGGATGATGATGCTGCTTGCAGCAGTGATCCAAACCAGAGCTGCCTTGGGCGCAAGGCAGCACCAAGGAACAACATTTTGGGTCCGCCCATGAGGTCTATGCTTAAATCTGAAGCCTTACTTTAGATTCAGTTTTCAACTAGGTTCAATTTTGATCTGTATATGTGTATGGTACCGTCGGAATTGTTGCAGGTTCAATTTGTGACTATACCAAGGTTGAAGACAACCCAATTATGCCTCGAAATAGGCCTCTAGACGCAATTCCGGACGAACCCGGACAGTTCAAAACGCTGTGAGTAGGAGTTCATTTAGTTATCATCATTTAACTACTTAGTTGGAATTTTTCAGTAAACTGTGCATTTTTCGCTGATACTTGGCTTTTGGACAGTATTTGGCGTTACCCGAATTTTATTTCATAAACTGCTTCCTTATGCCGTTATATGATTTAGTTTAGCATCTGATCAGTGTGGATTGAATTAATGAATTTATATGGTTCATTGGAACTTGAAATACGTAATATGATTGATGAAAATGATAGAATTTCCTATATTACAACTGCAATGTATACGTTGAGCATAAAATGGATGTTTAGCATCGAAACTGGATAAGTTGATACTGAGTCATGTTTATAGATGACAAATGATGTTTATGTGTATATGTGGGTAATAGAGATTACCCAGATGCCTAGCATAGTTAGCATCCTTAGACTTTTAATTTGCATAGTTCAAATGAAATGAAATGATTAGTAAAATAAATGTGTATGCTTTACGAGTAATTTCAGTAAGATGCGAATAAATGTGATAAAGTATTTTAGGTTGAGTATTCCTTTCAATACAGTATATTTGAATGTCCAGTAATATGAAATCAGTATAGAGACATGGAATAGATATGAAATCTATTTACAGTGAACGAATCTGTTTGCATGAAAGCATAGCTGAGTTATGAGTTATTGCGATATAAGAGAATAGTTGTTGCACTATATATAGAAATGTTATGAAAGTTGAACTTCTAGTTTCAGCTAGTGAATTGCAGAATTACAGTATATTCCAGTAGTCGAATATGTGAGAGAGAGACACAATGTTATAAGAGTTTTCTTGTTATAATAAAATGTGTTAGACTTAGATGCCCTGACACCGTAGAACCCCTTTGAGA
Organism: Alisma plantago-aquatica; assembly: GCA_963693085.1. Lineage (NCBI taxonomy): Eukaryota > Viridiplantae > Streptophyta > Magnoliopsida > Alismatales > Alismataceae > Alisma > Alisma plantago-aquatica. The sequence continues at coordinate 737,643,698 of OY856414.1, read as the reverse complement.
GGTCTGTGCCTTAGGGGTGAAATGACCTACCTAGCGTGTGTCTAGATGGTCAGTGACTCGTGTTCAACAATAATCCGTGTGTGTGTCATGGTGGCACGAGGACAGAGAGGCAGTGTTCAACAATAATCTGTGCGTGTGTCACGGTGGCACTGGAGTAAATAGGGGTTATTCAACAATAATCTGTGCGTGTGTCACAGTGGTAACCCAGACTCTCCGCCTGTGTGCTCAGGTTAGAGGAGGAGTCTAGAGTACACTCTTTGAGAGTGCAGTGAGGCCGTGTGAGCCTGAGAGTCCTGAAGCAGACCAGGACGGCAGTCAGACTTAGCATTTCCCGGGTGTGTCGCTAAGTCTTGTACGGTGGGTTCGTAGTTCGCTACGAGACTTTATATGCAGAGTACACTGCATATGATCAAGGCATAAGTTAAAAGATGATTACTTAGAATTAAGGTAGATTAATATGAAACTTGTGTATGTTCAGATTTAGAATTTATAATACTTGTTCTTTAAATGTTCATTATACTTTTCTGCGATAATTGCACTGTTTAATTAGAACTGCTCAGTTTGTTATTTTATTCACATATTCCTGTTAAATGTAAAATATGGAGTTATCCGATGATGGCTAAGTGAAATATTATTCACTGAGCGAGTAGGCTCATTCCTCTACTCAAACATTTTCAGGTCAGCGACAATTCTAGGAATCAGAAGGATCCTTTCATCCTAACACTTAATCTATAGAAGGTATATGTAGTTAGTTTAGTTAGATAGTGGTCTCTTAGTCCTTTCCCCTTGGTCCTTGGGACATGGTGTGGGTGAGAGAGAGTGTGTATGTGGAATGTGTATAAAGATGTAAATTAACTATTATGTTTACTTTCTGTTAAACAATGTTACATGTTGTAAACTCTGTTTACGTACTCTAGCCAGTTTAATTGAAATGCTCCTGCAATAGTTTATTATGTTTTAGTTTACAGCAATAATCCGGATATCATTACGAGGTTTTAAAGAGGAAAAGTTCTCAGTGATTTGTTTATGTGATAATCCCTCCGTCACGCCCTAATCTCGTGATTAGTGGTTAGTGTGAGATCAGGGTGTGACATCTTGGTATCAGAGCATAGGTTGAGTATATGAATACTCTAAGTCAAGGTCAGGGGACGATAAGAGACCAATAGGATTAGGACTTAGGTGTCTTCCTTCTAACTGCAATTTCCTAACAGGAAGTATTCTGTTATACTATTACAGATGGCAGGAAGAGGATGTGGTCACGAGAACCAAGTAGAGAGCTTAGGCTGAGTCATCATGGATCATTAGGATCAAAAGATAAAGTTATAAGTGAGGAAAATAAGAAGTGATATGTCTTTAGCTCTGGGAGGTCTGAGTGTTTAGATACCCTGGCCAGGTGTCTGAATACTTAGATTGACCAGTATCAAGCTACTCTGTCTATTCTTCTCTGGATGCCCTGGCCAGGTATGCAGAGGAAGGATAGGCTAGAGACAAACCCTAGAAATCTTAGGGTTAAGAAATTGGAAATTAATACAGGAATAAGAGATTAAACATAGGATGCGATGCAACTCTTGCCTTATATTGCTTATTTGATTGGAAATCACTAGAAATGCTCTTATATGTATGAATTTAGATTTTCAACTTGTAGAATAAATATGATTCTTTTATATTGATTGAGTGTCATGAAGTGATTTATTTATTGTTTATATTCTTTGTATTAAGTAGACCAGAAGTTATGTTTAAATGAGTCTGCCCTAAGTGGATATTCTTTCCACATGTTTGAGATTAATAAGAGTTGGTTAATCCTGAGTAGCTCTTGGCTTCAGGACTACAGGTTCGGCCTGGTCCGGCTGGCAGGATGCGTTACTGAGATCTAATGACTCCTATTAACAGTATAATAAGAGTAGACTCTGGATAATGTAGACTCACATCATAGTAAGAATGTACATACACTAAGACGTTGAGATGTAAGAGAAAGATTAGAACAGCTAAGAATTTGCTGGAAATGATATCAGAGGCCCAATGTTGGAACCTCATATGAGCAATCCTTAATTAGAAATAAAGGAACACAATAAGGGTCAGATTAAATTTAATGATTAGGTGAGAAATACCCTTAATGATACTAATCAATAATGCATAACAAATGCATGGATCAAATACATGATTAGTAAACCCTAGTTGAGGGTGTATCATTGCGATTGTTTATAGGCAACTTTATAAGTTATGCCTTAAACTAAGATAAGTCCATATCATGTGAGATAGCTGGACAATTCTAATGTGTGGCCTATGCATTATATGCTAAGGGTGCGTATTCTGTGATGGAATGCATTAAGAGGGGAAATACCTTAATACAAGATAAAGTTGGTTAACTCAAGAGGGTCTGAATTAATGAGAAATGGGGAACCCTAACCCTAATTTGGGGGAAAAGGGAATGATAAGCCTTGTTTGATAGTGAACCCTAATTCCTGGTCAAGGAATGATGGTATTACTATTGTATCACATGATGTGATGAATATCTTATATGACTGTTATCATGCCTAATAACCATGCAGGTATGATGAGATGATGAATATAGCCAAGTTGGGCTGTGACATTTATATAATAAATGTTGATTGGATTTTTGTGTGTTGATGTTGTTGTTGCTTAATAAAAGTAATAATGTGTACGGATTTTATGAACCATGTGAATAAGTTGTTGCCTAGTGAGAGGTGACAAGATGTGAATGGCCTTGTGAGCCATGTGAATAAGTTGTTGCCTAGTGAGAGGCGACAAGATATGAATGGCCCTGTGAGCCATGTGTGATGCTTGGGTAACAAGTATCATGTTTATTTGTAGCATTTGTGTTAATAAGTTATGCTAGAGAACTTGGTTGATGTTACATTTCTGTTATATATCTATAGTTCATTGATGATTATTCATATCTGTTGTATTCATTACAAGTAGATGGATGAACTTATGAGATCTAAAGTTTGATTTCAAACTAAGGAAGCAAAGTCACACCACAATAATGCTATGTTACTGATAAGGACCAAACCCTAGAATGTTTAGAGTTGAAGTAGTTCAAGGGATGTCGCTAGTGATTTGACATTGAATACTAGTATCTTTATAAAACAAGATCATACGATTTGCACTATGAAAGGTAACCTAGCACTAATAAAATCTAGGGTTTAAAGTTAGCTAATCTGGAAGGTAGATACACAATATGAAAATGACTCAGAGAAAAGAGTAAGATATAAATTGAAATGTAACAAGTGTGTTTGAAACAAAAGGAGAAATATAACATAACTGAAGTGTATTTTGAAATAAATTCTTACGGTAATAACATGAAGTAAGTAGCATAGAATGAGGAGTATTACCTGATACATGTTTTGGAGATATATGTTGTAGTTCATGCTCTTATGACACAGCGTCACTATCTTTATGATGTGACGATAGACTGTCACCCTGAGAAGGCGAATGTGGTAGTTGATGCCCTAAGCTGGAAGTCTAGTTTTGTAGCTGATGCATTCTCTATTGCATGTTTCGAGAGAGACATGCTAGTAGAAATGTGAAAGTTAAACTTAGACTTAGAGGTGACAAAGTAGAGTGGTTTGATTGCACAGATGCAAGTCAAGCCTATCTTTTATGATTAGATTAAGGAACTTCAGCATAATGACAGTGAGTTGCAGCAGATCGTGCATGACATAACAAGGGGAAAAGACCAGAGTTTATGTTTTCAGATGATGGTGTGTTGTATTAGCATGATATGTTGTGTATCTCGAGACAGTGATTAAAAAAAGCAGATTCTTGAGGAAGCACATGCATCGATGTACGCTATACTTCTAGGTAACATTAAGATGTACATGAATCTCAAGGAGTTGTATTGGTGGTCTGGTATGAAGAGGATGTAGCTGAGTATGTGACTAGGTGCGGTGTGTGCTAGTAGAATAAGGTTGAGCATCAGAAACCTGTAGGTATTTTGTAGTCTCTTCCTATACCAGAGTGGGAATGGGAACATATTGCAATGGATTTTGTGGTAGGGTTACCCCGGACACCTAAAGGTTGTGACTCGATATGGTGATTGTGGATAGACTGACTAAGTCTGCTCACTTTCTTCATATAAAGTCAACCTCTGATGTTCCGAAGTTGGCTAAGATATTCATGGATGAGACAGTCAGGTTGTATGGTATCCCAGTTTCTATTATATCTGATAGGGATCCTAAGTTCACATCCAGGTTTTTGGAATCAGTTGCATCGTGCTTTGGGCACTAAGTTGAGGTTTAGTACAGCTTCTTACCCGCAAACAGATAGTCAGTCAAGGAGGACCATTCAAACTCTTGAGGACATGCAGAGAGTAGTTGAAAGCTACACAGGATAGGCAGAAGAGTTATGCGGAGAAGAGGCGTTAACCTCTTGAGTTTCAAGTTGGTGATGACGTGTATCTGAAGGTTTCACCGTGGAAAGGAGTGTTGAGGTTTGGTAAGAGAGGCAAACTGACTCCTAGGTTTATGGGCCCGTATCCTATCATTGAGAGGATTGGACCTGTAGCCTATAGGATTAGAATTGCCATCTGAATTATCTAATCTGCATGATGTGTTTCATGTATCCATGTTGAAGAAATGCTATCCTGGTACAGAAAAGATAGTTGACCCAGAACCTGCACAGCTCAGATCAGATGTGTCCAATGTTGAGGGACCAATTCAAATAGTTGATCGAAGAATCAAGAAACTCAAGAATCATGAGATACCATTAGTGAAAGTTCTGTGGAGGAATCATAATCTAGAAGAAGCTACGTGGGAGCTTGAATCTGAGATGCGTAACAAGTTTTCTTTTCTCTTTTAGGAATTTCGGGACGAAATTCTTATAAGGAAGGAAGATTGTTATGACCCACTCTATGATTAACTAGTAAGCACATCACTTAGTGCATCATTAATTTAATCAAATTGAATAAAGTACTCAAGATGCAATTTGTGCATTGACCAGTTGTGATTAGCTAATAATCAAGATAAGCTAATATGTGAATCAATAGTTGAGATTGAAACATATGAGGTAATTAATGTTAATGGCAATGATGATCGTTAGGTTAATTAAGTTGAGTTGAGTACTCACTGTTGCAATTAGTGATTTGATTAGTTGTGACATGTTAATTTGCATAATTTCTTGCCCTAAGGTTGTAGAGAATCTCGCGCTTGAAACATTGCAAGAAGAATCACTTCAAACGGACCTCCGAGTCAATAGTTATAGCATTTCCAATTTCTAGGGTCAAAGATGCAATTTTTCCCATTAGTGGCTATTTATTTTTCCCCTTTCTTTTTCTTTCCCTTATCTCCTTCCCCGATTGACGCTTGAGCGGCGCACTGTAGCGGCGCGTTTGGCAGAGAAAGGGGAGGCGAACAATGGGCGATCTCTGGTTTCCATGGTCGATTCAACGGAGTAGGCTTCTTCTCTTCTCCCCTTTATCTTTCTCCACCCTTCTTCTTCGTTTCCCTCCTCTACTTCACCTCGTCCGTGCCCCAACAGGCTGGGCGGCGCCCCAAGTATGACCTGCAACTGCGTTCGATTGGCAGAAGTAATGGAAGCTTGGGCGGGGCTTTTTGGGGCCCAAGGCTCTGTGGAGCAGGTCGCCCTTCTTTTTCCTCTACCCTCGCCCTAGTTGCGCCCCTCTTGCAGCTGCAGCCAGTAGCACACCTTAGCCATGGTGGTCGGCCAAGCAGCAGCTGCTGCTGCACGGGCCAGCAATTAGTGGCCATCTTGGGCGCAAGGAGCAGCTACAAGCCACCCTCGAATCCGGCCAAGGGTCTAGAACCCATTTCTGCTGTCAATTAGCCCGCAAGCAATACCCAGTCAGGGTCCCCCTTCAACCTGTACATGAGGATGATGCTGCTGCTTGCAGCAGTGATCCAAACCAGAGCTGCCTTGGGCGCAAGGCAGCACCAAGGAACAACATTTTGGGTCCGCCCATGAGGTCTATGCTTAAATCTAAAGCCTTACTTTAGATTCAGTTTTCAACTAGGTTCAATTTTGATCTGTATATGTGTATGGTACCGTCGGAATTGTTGCAGGTTCAATTTGTGACTATACCAAGGTTGAAGACAACCCAATTATGCCTCGAAATAGGCCTCTAGACGCAATTCCGGACGAACCCGGACAGTTCGAAACGCTGTGAGTAGGAGTTCATTTAGTTATCATCATTTAACTCCTTAGTTGGAATTTTTCGGTAAACTGTGCATTTTTCGCTGATACTTGGCTTTTGGATAGTATTTGGCGTTACTCGAATTTTATTTCATAAACTGCTTCCTTATGCCGTTATATGATTTAGTTTAGCATCTGATCAGTGTAGATTGAATTAATGAATTTATATGGTTCATTGGAACTTGAAATACGTAATATGATTGATGGAAATGATAGAATTTCCTGTATTACAACTGCAATGTATATGTTGAGCATAAATGGATGTTTAGCATCGAAACTGGATAAGTTGATACTGAGTCATGTTTATAGATGACAAATGATGTTTAAGTGTATATGTGGGTAATAGAGATTACCCAGATGCCTAGCATAGTTAGCATCCTTAGACTTTTAATTTGCATAGTTCAAACGAAATGAAATGATTAGTAAAATAAATGTGTATGCTTTACAAGTAATTTCAGTAAGATGCGAATAAATGTGATAAAGTATTTCAGGTTGAGTATTCCTTTCAATACAGTATATTTGAATGTCCAGTAATATGAAATCAGTATAGAGACGTGGAATAGATATGAAATCTATTTACAGTGAACGAATCTGTTTGCATGAAAGCATAGCTGAGTTATGAGTTATTGCGATATAAGAGAATAGTTGTTGCACTATATATAGAAATGTTATGAAAGTTGAACTTCTAGTTTCAGCTAGTGAATTGCAGAATTACAGTATATTCCAGTAGTCGAATATGTGAGAGAGAGACACAATGTTATAAGAGTTTTCTTGTTATAATAAAATGTGTTAGACTTAGATGCCCTGACACTGTAGAACCCCTTTGAGAGGTCTGTGCCTTAGGGGTGAAACGACCTACCTAGCATGTGTCTAGATGGTCAGTGACTCGTGTTCAACAATAATCCGTGTGTGTGTCACGGTGGCACGAGGACAGAGAGGCAGTGTTCAACAATAATCTGTGCGTGTGTCACGGTGGCACTGGAGTAAATAGGGGTTATTCAACAATAATATGTGCGTGTGTCACAGTGGTAACCCAGACTCTCTTCCTGTGTGCTCAGGTTAGAGGAGGAGTGTAGAGTACACTCTTTGAGAGTGCAGTGAGGCCGTGTGAGCCTGAGAGTCCTGACGCAGACTAGGACGGCAGTCAGACTTAGCATTTCCCAGGTGTGTCACTAAGTCTTGTACGGTGGGTTCGTAGTTCGCTACGAGACTTTATATGCAGAGTACACTGCATATGATCAGGGAATAAGTTAAAAGATGATTACTTAGAATTAAGGTAGATTAATATGAAACTTGTGTATGTTCAGATTTAGAATTTATAATACTTGTTCTTTAAATGTTCATTATACTTTTCTGCGATAATTGCACTGTTTAATTAGAACTGCTCAGTTTGTTATTTTATTCACATATTCCTGTTAAATGTAAAATATGGAGTTATCCGATGATGGCTAAGTGAAATATTATTCACTGAGCGAGTAGGCTCATTCCTCTACTTAAACATTTTCAGGTCAGCGACAATTCCAGGAATCAGAAGGATCCTTTCATCCTAACACTTAATCTATAGAAGGTATATGTAGTTAGTTTAGTTAGATAGTGGTCTCTTAGTCCTTTCCCCTCGGTCCTTGGGACATGGTGTGGGTGAGAGAGAGTGTGTATGTGGAATGTGTATAAAGATGTAAATTAACTATTATGTTTACTTTCTGTTAAACAATGTTACATGTTGTAAACTCTGTTTTCGTACTCTAGCCAGTTTAATTGAAATGCTCCTATAATAGTTTATTATGTTTTAGTTTACAGCAATAATCTGGATATCATTACGAGGTTTTAAAAAGGAAAAGTTCTCAGTGATTTGTTTATGTGATAATCCCTTTGTCGCGCCATAATCTCGTGATTAGTGGTTAGTGTGAGATCGGGGTGTGACGGCCTTAGTATCAGTTGTTGTAGTGAGCATGGTGGACGTTACAAGGCTGAGCTTGGGCACCATGCTGCTGGCCGATACAAGCTTTGAATGATAGAGTAGTTGCTGCCCGTCACAACCCTAACCCTAAACATAGTAGGCCGATAGGGCTTTGCCCATTTCAGTGGTTGCCCGAAATACCTTGCCTTTGGGTTGGCCGACATGCCTTTGGTGAGGGACGTCACCCTACCCGATACCACGTGTAGTGAGGGTTTCCCTACCCATCACACCTCTAGTGAGGGTAGCGGGCACCTTTGGTGAGGGTCATACCTAAGTGGTCTTTTATCATGTAATCACATCTTTGTTGATGATGACATATGGATGCCCATGATTTGATAACAGTGATGTAATTGATACAGTATGACACACATATTTATAATCATAACATGTGCATATGCAAATCCTAATAACATGATAATTAGTAAGAGCTATGCCTGATGATTTTAAGATATCTCTCTTGATGTGCATACTAACCATGCAGGAATATTAGATCGATTCATAGCCAGGTAAGAGCTATGAGGTATATGTGTTTGAATAACACTGCATCATGATGATAACTATTGTTGATGAGATAACATGCATCACCAGTATAAGAAGATAAGCATGAGGACCTGATAAAGGGCTGAGTGCCTAGTTGAGGTGTTATCCTCTGATGATGAGTTAAGGGATTGCTATCCCAGGATGTTGATACAGGATGTTGATGCCTTGAGAGGTAGTGGCTTTCTATGATAAGGGATTGAGATCCCATGATAGTGACAATGATAATGTAACTCGATGTTGTATATCTTATTTGCCTCAACAACTCACTTAAAATATACTAATTAATCACAATGGAACAAATCATGTAGTTTGCCCTGGCCATAGATCTATCATCGTCAGAATTTGATGATGGTGAAACAGGTTTGTCCTGCGGGATTACCTGGAGTGCATATTGTTGAATATGTGGGGTTTTCTCCTAACCGAAAATAGGAGGATTAGAGTATAATTACGGTTGTAGACTCAGTATGGTAAAGAGCATGGTGAACAGGCCCATGACTCAATAAGATAGAGCATGTATGCATTCATGGATTAAGAGCACGGTGATCAGGCTCGTGGATCAAAAAGTATACTAGCACCTGTGACAAGGTGAGCTAGAGATATGGGTAGCTTGCGGAGCTGACCCTAAGGCTGAGGCCATATAAGCATGAGACTGCGGTCCTACTTTGGTTTTCGTGCACTGACCACAAGGAGGTGAGGTCTTGGAGTCTGGCTCTCCCAATGACCTTGTATGGCACCGGTTTTGGGCTTTGTAGCCGAAGGTTGGATTTGAGTAGGGATAGCTCACTTCCTCAGGGCATAATAAATTGTAATCCAGCAGTATAGTATATATGTTGCTTAAATCAAAACACGAAACATTGATTGAGGCCTTGCTTTTATAGCTGATCTAGTTACACCTTGCAGTTACGTGTACGATCCTTATATTTTGTGATCAGTTCTTATAAAGCTTATCTTGTCAATCATGTTCCATAAAGAATTACTTGGTTATATGCCTCTTATATAATCTTGGTAAGATTGATGGTAATAATAGTCTTGCTTAATATGTTGCTCTTATTATATGTCTTTACCAACTATCTACTTTATCTGCTTTAACCTTTTGAGGTTTTATAGTTTCGGCGGGGAGTTATGTTTCTCGCTGGGACAGTGTGTCTCACCCCGCTGGTTTATAACCTTTTTAGGTGATCACTCTAGACGTGGTGGTGGTCGAGAGGTTGCGGCTGAGCAGCAAGAAGAGCAGTAGAAGGCAAGAGATGGACATGCTGCTATTTTGGTGGTTTTGTAATAGAGTCCTAATGTCATCCATGTACTCTCAGGTCCTCGAAGGTGTTTTGATGATGTTTCATGATGTATAGCTATTGTACCTTCTGTATATCATGTTGCTAGCCTGATGTGTCCATTATGTATGTATAAACAGGTGATGAACTCATGTGCTGGAAAATAACTGGTTTCTGTAAGCTGTGAACTTATATCAAGGCTTGCATATGTTTCTATAACATGTTCCCTTGCAGGATGGGGATCTGGTCGTAATAGTTCTCTTTTATATGTTTTCCGCAAATGGTTTTAATTAACCTGTGTTTTTGGTAATATGTGGTTTATGGTGTTTTCACACGTTTTCGCGTGGCATTTTGTTGTATGTGTGATAGCAGGGTGTTACAGTTAGTTTCGTATCAGAGCTCTAGGTTCACTGAGTTTATAGGGATCTAGGACTAGGTTTGTGTCTGTTCTTGTGAGTTTCCCAAATTTTCTTACAATCACCTTCTGCCCTCAGTAGAAGATAAAGCTTAAATATGTTTGGAAACCATGAAGAACATGCTACCGAGAGCAGTGATCCTGCATCAGTTGATGGAGTAGGAGTGCAGGAACATGAAGATCGGGTGCCTGAGGTCCCCCTACTTGACCCAACCATTCTTGAAAGTCCTACCTGTTAGCACCTTATGGGGAAGTTGATGGCTACGATGAATCACATGGTGGAAAGAGTTCCAGTGCCTCTGCCAAGAGCACAGGCTCCCCATGGTGAATCATCAGGCATTGGGAAGACCTTTGAGCGGCTTCGTCGAGTCAGAGCTTCGGATTATGCTGGAACGGCTGATCCGACGGATGCAGATCTATGGATGATAGGGCTCGAGAAGGCCTTCCGGATCCTTGACATCCCCGAAGCAGACAAAGTCAATCACGCTGTCTACCTTCTGAAAGGTAGCACTGGCTACTGGTAGGTCATCGAGGAGGAGAAGTGACCTGGTGAGGTGATCGGTTGGGAGGTTTTCCATCGGGAGTTTGTTAGTAGATACTTCCCGAAGATGTATCTAGATGAGAAGATCAACTATTTTGAGCATCTACGCTAAGGATCGATGAGAATCACCGAGTATGAGGCCAAGTTCATGGACTTTTTGAGGTTCTATCCTCACATGACAGTGACAGATGACGAACGAATTAGGCGGTTTGAGAAAGGTTTGAGTGCTGAGCTGTCGACACCTGCTGCTGCTTTAGAGAATCGAGAGCGGTTTTCCACATTCGTGGAGTCTGTCTGAAGGATTGAACGGTCTGTCAGGGAGAAAAGGGAATCCATGACCAGGAAAAGGCCTGCTTAGTACTAGTGATAGAGGTTTGATGGCTTCAAGAAGCCAAGGTTTTCTACACCTTCCATGATGAGAGGTTCCAGTGTACCATCATAGTGGTCCCCGAGTAAGGAAAGAGGTTATGTTTCTTCACCGTTGAAGGTGCATAGCACAACTTTAGTGGCAGTGACATGGCCATCTAGGCCGTAGATAGAAGGCAGGTCATGTTACCACTGTGGACATACTGGACACTTGAGGTCAAATTGCCCAAGGAAAGATGTTGAAGTAACACAACAACCGAGGCAGTATCGACAAGGGTCAGATAGACAGCAGCCCATTAGTAGCAGAGGGCAAGGACGCGGTCAAGCGTCGCAAGTGGGAGCGTATGCTCAAGGAAGCATAGGACGTGGACAGCAAGCAACGACGTGATTCTATGCTATGAGTCAGCCAGAGGCAATAGTCAACTTGTGAGTGGTGGCATGTCAGATGGAGTTATTTCATTCTGATTTGTCTTCTTCTTGCTTTATATCTGTTCCGGTTGACCTAGGTGCTACACACTCTTTTATCACACGTAGTACGCTTGATAGTTGTCTTTTACCTATTAGCTATAAGAAAGATAGTCTGTTGTTAGAAACCCCTCTTGATGGTTCCTCGATACTTCGAGAAGAGTGTCCATCTTGCGTCTTATCTTTTTTGGGACACAGTATAGAAGTGGATCTTATACCACTTGATGTGCATGGATTCAATGTGATACTTGGGATGGATACTTTAGAAAAGTATAAGGTTGTGTTGGACTGTGGTTCCAAGCAAGCAGTGTTCTATAACGCTGGAGAGAGATGGATCTTCCAAGGAGATAGGAAGATTCTTCCGACATGTTTGGTGTCAGCGATGGTGGCAGAGAAGTTGCTACGGCAAGGTTGTAAGGCATTTTTAGCTCATGTTGTGGATACCAAGGAGAAAGGACCTTCTTCTTGCTTTATATCTGTTCCAGTTGACCTGGGTGCTACACACTCTTTTATCACACGTAGTATGCTTGATAGTTGTCTTTTACCTATTAGCTGTAAGAAAGATAGTCTGTTGTTAGAAACCCCTCTTGATGGTTCCTCGATACTTCGAGAAGAGTGTCCATCTTGCGTCTTATCTTTTTTGGGACACAGTATAGAAGTCGATCTTATACCACTTGATATGCATATATTTGATGTGATACTTGGGATGGATACTTTAGAAAAGTATAAGGTTGTGTTGGACTGTGGTTCCAAGCAAACAATGTTCTATAATGGTGGAGAGAGATGGATCTTCCAAGGAGATAGGAAGATTCTTCTGACATGTTTGGTGTCAGCGATGGTGGCAGAGAAGTTGCTACGACAAGGTTGTAAGGCATTTTTAGCTCATGTTGTGGATACCAAGGAGAAAGGACCTAGCCTCGAGGAGGTGCTGGTTGTCTGAGAGTTTGAGGATGTGTTTCCTGATGAGTTCCCCGGTGTTCCCCCACCTCGAGAGATTGATTTTGAGATCAATCTGGTGCCAAGAACACAACCAGTTTCTCTGACACCATACATGATGGTTCCAATAGAGATGGCAGAACTGAAGAAGCAATTACAGGAGTTGTTGGACAAAGGTTTCATCAGTCCAAGCACATCACTGTGGGGTGCTCCGGACCTATTCGTAAAGAAGAAGGATGGATCGATGTGGTTGTTCATAGATTACCGGCAGTTGAACAAAGTTACGATCAAGAACAAGTACCTGCTGCCGAGGATAGACGATCTATTCGATCAGTTGCGTGATGCTACAGTGTTCTCGAAGATCGATCTATGGTCTGTATATCATCAGTTGAAGATTAAGGGTGATGACATACCAAAGTCAGCTTTTAGGACGAGGTATGGTCAATTTGAGTTCGTGGTTATGCTGTTTGGGCTAACCAACACGCCTGATGCTTTCATGGATCTGATGAACAGGGTGTTTCATCCATTTCTAGATATGTTTGTTGTGGTTTTTATAGATGACATCTGGATCTATAGTCGAGATAGTCAAGAGCATGAACAACATCTTCGACAAGCATTGACTCTTCTTCGCCAACACTAGTTGTATGACAAGTTCAGTAAGTGTGAGTTCTAGTTGAAGGAAGTGACTTTCTTGGGTTACGTGATATCTGCTGAAGGAGTTAGGGTGGACCCCAAGAAAATAGAGTCAGTTGTAGATTGGGAGCAACCAAAGACGCTGACAGAAGTTTGTAGTTTTCTAGGTTTGGCAGGATACTATCGAAGGTTTATAAATAACTTCAGTATGATCGCATTGCCAATGACAAAGTTGACCAGGAAGGCTGTACCTTTTGTCTGGGATGATAGTTGTCGGTAAGATTTCCAAAGTTTGAAGGAGAAGCTGACTAGTGCTCCAGTGCTAGTACTGCTAGAGCTTAGAAAAGGCTATGTTGTTTTCTGCGATGCTTCCAAGAAGGGCCTAGGAGGTGTGCTGATGCAGGAGGACCATGCGGTTTCTTTTGCTTCATGACAACTTAAGAAACACAAGGAGAACTATCCAACACATGATTTGGAGTTGGAAGCGGTGGTGCATGTGTTGAAGATTTGGAGACACTATCTTTATGGAGAAGTGTGTCAGATCTTCACAGATCATAAGAACTTGAAGTACATCTTCTCGCAAAGTGAGTTGAACATGAAACAATGATGCTAGATGGAGCTGATCAATGATTATGATTCCACCATTGAGTATCATCCTGGTAAGGCAAACGTTGTAGATGATGCACTCAGCAAGAAGTCCTCTTCTCTTCCCACGAAGAAAGTACAGTTGAGTTCTTTGGAATGCCATAGGCGGGATATGTTTGTCTCCTTACGACAGATGAACATGCATATGGAAGTTTCCTTGTTGGAAGGACTATTGGAACATATGCAAGTAAAGCCTACATTGAGGCAACAGATCAAAGACGCACAATAGGAAGATGCTTCAGTTCAGTTGATCAGATTTGAGTTCGGCAGCAAAAGCATGATGGGTTCCATGAGTCCGAGGATGGACTAGTTTGTTATCATGATAGGATGGTGGTCCCCGATGTTGATGATCTGAGAAAGATAGTGCTCGAGGAAGCACACACATTGATGTATGCTATGCATCCATGAGTCACCAAGATGTATCATAATTTGAAGGATCTGTATTGGTGGCCTGGCTTGAAGAGAGATGTAGCTGAATTTGTGGCTAGGTGTGCGGTGTCCCAGCAAGTTAATGCTGAGCATCATAAGCTGACAGGTACGTTGCAACCCATGCCGATACCGCAATGGAAATGGGATCATATAACCATAGATTTCATAGTTGGATTACCAAGGATAGCTAAGAATCATGATTCCATTTGGGTGATAGTGGACAAATTGATGAAGTCTGCCCATTTCATACCTGTAAAGACAACATATACAGCCGAGAATCCTGCTCAGGTGTATGTAAACGGGATAGTGCATTTGCACGGTGTACCAAAAACGATAGTTTCTGAAAGAGGTCCTCAGTTCATGAGTCATTTCTCGGAACAGTTGCACAAAGTGTTGGGAACACAGTTGAGGTTCAGTACTGCCTTCCACCCGTAGACAAATGGGCAGTCTGAAGGACTATTCAGACTTTGGCATATCTTCTCCAAGCTTGTGTTTTGCAGTTCCTAGGTAGTTGGGATGTGCATCTCAGTTTGATAGAGTTCTCCTATAATAACAGTTACCAGCGGAGCATCGACATGGCTCCTTATGAGGCTCTATATGGTAGGAAGTGCAGATCTCCTCTATGTTGGTATGAGTCTGGTGAGTATCAGCTATTGGGTCCTGAGTTAGTGCAATAGACAAAAGAGAAGATCAGAGTGATACGAAAAAAGTTGAAAATGGCACAGGACAGACATAAGTCATACATAGATAATCGCCGCCGACCTTTATAGTTCCAGGTGGGAGACAACGTGTATCTCAAGATCTCACTGTGGAAAGGCGTGCTAAGGTTTGGTCGGAAAGGGAAGTGGGCACCTAGATATATGTGGCCATACCCAGTAATAGCTTGTGCTGGCAAGGTAGCTTACTGATGTGCACAAATCATATCATCTTTTGGATCATGTTTGGTTGCATTTCCATGTTGTTTTGACTCAATTATCACTCTCATTCATGCTAGATTCTATATTTTTAGGTATTCTTACTTGTCTCATGGTTTGGATTGTAGGTACTATATTTTGCAATAAAATGATGAGGAATATATCATATTATCTCTTATTGGATCACTCCTCAAGTATCTACATGTTTTGGGGTTTGAAACTATGCAAATACCACTTTTTACGGCATGTAAATCGGACCTACACGCTGAAAGTTATGAGCAGAATACACAACAACCCAGAATAGTCAGGTGCACGCCGTGCACCAAAAAGCACGCCGTGCACCAAAAATGCACGTCGTGCACCAAAAGTGCACGCCGTGCACCTGGGAGAGTTGAGCAGACTAAAAGTTCTGGAAAGTTGCACGGCGTGCACCTGAGAGCTGAAAGTTTCTGGAAAGTTGCACGGCGTGCATTTCTTCAGCGCATGTCGTGCACCTGGGAGCTAAAGGTTTCTGGAAAGTTGCAAGGCGTACATTTCTTTAGTGCACGCCATGCACAGTGCATTCTGGAGAATACTGAAAGTTTCTGGAAAGCTGCACGACGTGCACTTTGGGTGCACGACGTGCACCTGTCAGTTTCAGCATTTTGAAAAATATGAGTTTTTGTTTAAAATGAAGTGGGAACTTAATGGGTGGTTAGGCTCAGTCATATGTGCCAGTTCCTTCATCCCAGAGAAAGCCTAGAGTAGAGGAGGGTTATTTGGAGGAGAAAAGAGGTGGTTTCTTACGAAAGGAGTCCATTTCTTCTTCTCTTCTTCATTTTCTTCTCCAGAGGTGCAACAAAGCTTCTTCACTCTACAAAGCTTCTCGGGAGGGAAGTTTGTCTGATTTGGAGCAGCTGTAGAAGTGGGATTTTGTCCTCAAGTCAGAATTCTACCTTTCTTTGGTTACACCTTGGGATTGCTTAGGTTTTCCTTCTCTAAACCATGTTAAACTCTGAAATTTCTACACATTTTCTGTTGTACATCATTATGGACGAGTTTACTCTTTTTCTTGGGCATGGGAGAGTAACTCCCATGTCAAGGCTTGTATGAACATATGAATTTCATACTAAATGTTAGTTTCTTGCATGTTCCAAGAGTTGTTTCAGATCTGAAATGCATGTTTGTGTGATTGGCCATCATACTTGCATGTTTTATGCTTTCTTTCATAATCTGAGAACATGTGTTTGGGAGTATGGAGTTACTATTTTGGCAACTTGTCCTTGACTGCGAGAGTGGTTGGGATTATGTTGAGGAGCAAGGTTTGTGATTTGAAATGAAATACATACACGAGAGTGATGTACGGAGTTAAAATCGTTATCACTTCATCAGGAGGTGAGTGATGACTACAAACCTCCTTTGCAAGTTAATTAACATGTTTTAATTTGTATTTTAATATAAGATATGATGTGATAGTGAAATCCTAAGTCTAGGATCCTTCCAAATCTGAATCTTCACCTTTCTTAAGTGATAATTTACTATTTTGTTTTAAATCTATAATTTAGTTGTTCTAATCCAATCATCTTGTGTACACTGATCTAGATTATTGAAAATCATAACTCTTGCACCTAACTAACCAACACTCCTTGTGTTTGACCTCGACTACAACTACTCTCGTATACTTGCGGGATATATCTAGTTGAGTAAAAGATTATTCTTAATGATTGAAACTCGTTAGTCTAAATAGACAACACTTACAAGTTAGAGCTTCCGCCAGAGTTGGATAGGTTACATCCGGTGTTCCACATCAGCATGCTGAAGAAATGTCATCCAGACATAGGGACAATGATATAGCCAATTGAGGTTGAACTCGATGAAGATGTGACCTACGAGGAAGGTCTAGTGATGATCCTTGACAGAAGAGTGAAGAAGTTGAAGAGGAAAGACCTGGTTCTTGTGAAAGTTCTTTGGCATCACCGTGGCATTGAGGAAGCCACATGGGAGCTTAAGGAAGAGATGAGGAGGAAGTATACCTCTCTTTTCTCTTCAGATTTCGGGGGTGAAATCCCTTTATAGAGGTTTAAGGCTTGTAAGGACCCTGACCTCTGTTTTGGGCTTATCCTATTTGTTTTACCTAAACCTTGTGTTTAGTTACTTGCTAATCATCTCTAGTAATGATTATGGTTTGCTTGAGCTTTGTTGAGAGTTGGAGGTGCTACTTGCAAATAACCTAAGTTTAAGGTTGATTAGCAAGTTTGTCACCTTGAGAGATTCTCTTCTCTCTCTTTGCTTCCTCTAGAGTTGAAAGGAAGGGTTGGGCTCATTTCTTGAGTTGCCTTGGGCCTAGTAGAGCTCTGTTGGGCTTTGTTTCACCTTGTTTGGACCTTGCCTTGCCTTGATGAGCTTTGTATCGGGCAGGAGCACCTTGTGTCGGCCATGGGGGTGTCACCCATGGGTGTGTCGGCTAAGGTGGTGGTGTGTGTGTCAACCTTTGACCCCTTTGACCTCCTTGCTTTGGTTGTGTCACCATACCTTGGACATGTGACCGATCTCTTGATGAGTGGTGGCATAACATGTTGCATATTGTTTGCAAGGTGGTAAGACGTTGGACAAGTGTCCCTAAGTAATATGACACCTTGCCTTGGTTCACCTTTGATCCTTTTCTATATATATCTTCAATTTCACTTCATTAGGATCCCTTTAGCTCTTTGTTGCTCTTCTCTTCTTTGGTGCATGACACAACTTCCTTTGGTGAGCTTGGTGGCTGGTCCCCCTTTGTGGAGATCTCTTCTTCTTCCTCTAGCTTGGTGGCCGAACCCTAGGTGGACCTTGCTTCCTTGGTGGCCGAAAGTGATGTTCTTTGGACCAAGAAGCTTAGAGCTTGGAGCTTTGGAGCTTGCTTAAGGTGGGTTACATAACTTCTAACCTTATCTATAGTACCTCCTTTTATGTTGCATGTTCATATATGATCATGATCGGCCATGCATGTTGTTAGATATGTTTCTTGCTCTAGCATGTACCTTTTAATCTTGTGGATGTAGTGATCATGTTGTTGACACTGTTGTTGGTTCTTGTGTACCTTTGGACCTTGTTGGTCTAACCTTTGGAGTAGGGTTTTCTTTTGGGCAATACCCATTTCTCTCTTTTGGTCTTGTGAAGTGAGTTCGGCTTTAAGGATATAGGCAACACCCCTCTCACTTGGTTGTTGAGAGGCGAGTCTATACTTTAGTTGCTTGAGCAACACTCGTCTCTCACCATGGATTTGAGAGGTGAGCCATGGTTGAAAGTTGGCCGATATGGAGATGATCCATCACGTTGCTGATTGGTGATGAAGGTTGTGCAAAACCCCTCTCATTTGGTTGTTGAGAGGTGAGCCAATGCTCTTGATCTTTTAGGGTTTTGATGATGATGATCTCGAGGTTGATGATGACTCTGTCAGGCTATGCTCATTCTTTGCACAACATGCTCTTTAGTAGTGTTGCACGACACCTCTTTGTCTAGGGTTTAACCCTTGGCCGATACATCAAGTTGTGTGGTTGGCTTTGTGCTCGATATGACTCTCTTGACTTTGATGATGAGCTTGGGAGATATGCCTTGATTTAGATTCTTTTGACCTAGTAGTTGTTTCCCCCTTCACCGATAGAGTGCCTAGTTGATATCTCTATTTGGCGTCTTGGGCGATACATGTTGGGTCGGGTTCTTGCCCAACATGGGTTGAGTGGTGCACCTTAGTGAGTACCTTAGTGGTGACTATTTTGAGGTGTTTGGTTGGACGATAGGCCTTCTTGTGGTGCCTTAGTATCGGTTGTTGTAGTGAGCATGGTGGACGTTAAAAGGCTGAGATTGGGCGCCATGCTGCTGGCCGATACAAGCTTTGAACAATAGGGTAGTTGCTGCCCGTCACAACCCTAACCCTAAACATAGTAGGCTGATAGGGCTTTTCCCATTTCAGTGGTTGCCTGATATACCTTTCCTTTGGGTTGGCCGACAGGCCTTTGGTGAGGGATGTCACCCTACCCAATACCACCTGTAGTGAGGGTTGCCCTACCCATCACACCTCTAGTGAGGGTAGCGGACACCTTTGGTTAAGGTCATACCTAAGTGGTCTTTTATCATGTAATCACATATTTGTTGATGATGACATATGGATGCCCATGATTTGATAATAGTGATGTAATTGATACAGTATGACACACATATTTATAATCATAACATGTGCATCTACAAATCCTAATAACATGATAATCAGTAAGAGCTATGCCCGGTGATTTTAAGATATCTCTCTTGATGTGCATACTAACCATGCAGGAATATTAGATGGATTCATAGCCAGGTAAGAGCCATGAGGTATATGTGTTTGAATAACACTGCATCATGATGATAACTCTTGTTGATGAGATAACATGCATCACCGGCTTAGAAGATAGGTCTGAGGACCTGATAAAGGGCTGAGTGCTTAGTTGAGGTGTTATCCTCTGATGATGAGTTAAGGGATTGCTATCCCAGGATGTTGATACAGGATGTTGATTCCTTGAGAGGCAGTGTCTTTCTGTGATAAGGGATTGAGATCCCATGATAGTGACAGTAATAATGTAACTCGATGTTGTATAACTTGTTTGCCTCAACGACTCACTTAAAATATACTAATTAATCATAGTGGAACATATCATGTAGTTTGCCCTGGCCATGGATCCATCATCGTCAGAATTTGATGATGGTGAAAAAGGTTTGTCCTGTGGGATTACCTAGAGCGCATATTGTTGAATATGTGGGGTTTTCTCCTAGCTAAAAATAGGAGGATTAGAGTACAACTGCAGTTGTAGACTCCGTATGGTAAAGAGCATGGTGAACAGGCCCATGACTCAATAAGATACAACATGAATGTGTAAATGGCTCAAGAGCACGGCGATCAGGCTTGTGGCTTAAAAACTATACTAGCACCTATGACAAGGTGAGCTAGAGATATGGGTAGCTTGTGGAGCTAACCCTAAGGCTGAGGCCATATAAGCATGAGAATGCGGTCCTGCTTTGGTTTTCATGCACTGACCACAAGGAGGTGAGGTCTTGGAGTCCGACTCTCCCAATGACCTTGTATGGCACCGGTTTTGGGCTTGGTAGCTGAAGGTTGGATTTGAGCAGGGACATATCACTTGCTCAGGGCATAATAAATCATAATACAGCCATATAGTGTATATGTTGCTTAAAGAAAAACACACAACATTGATTGAGGCATTGCTTTTATCGCTGATCTAGTTACACCTTGCAGTTACGTGTGCAATCCTTATATTTTGTGATAAGTTCTTATAAATCTTATCTTGTCAATCATGTCCATAAAGAATTACTTGGTTATATGCCTCTTATATACCTTGGTAAGATTGATGGTAATAATAGTCTTGCTCAGTATGCTGCTCTTATTATATGTCTTAACCAGCTATCTGCTTTATCTGCTTTAACCTTTTGCGGTTTTATAGTTTCGGCGGGGAGTTATATTTCTCACTGGGACTGTGTGTCTCACCCCACTGGTTTATAACCTTTTTAGGTGATCGCTCTAGACGTGGTGGTGGTTGAGAGGTTGCGGCCGAGCAGCAAGAAGAGCAGTAGAAGGCAACAGATGGACAAGTTGTTGTTTTGGTGGTTTTGTAGTAGAGTCCTAGAGTCATCCCTATACTCTCAGGTCCTCGGAGGTGTTTTGATGACGTTTCACGATGTATAACTATTGTACCTTTTATATATCCAGTTGCTAGCCTGGTGTTGCCGTTATGTATAAACATGTGATGAACTCATGTGCTGGAAAGACAACTGGTTTTTGTAAGCTGTGAACTTATATCAAGGCTTGCGTATGTTTCTATAACATGTTCCCTTGCATGATGGGGATCTGGTCATAATAGTTCTCTTTTATATGTTTTCTGCAAACGGTTTTAATTAACCCGTGTTTTTGGTAATATGTGGTTTATGGTGTTTCTGCACGTTTTCACGTGGCATTTCATTATCTGTGTGATAGCGGGGGTGTCATAGTAACCCTATTTGTTTTGGATAATAAAGTTGCTCAGAACTTTAATGTAATCCTCTAAGGTGTTTTCTTATCATGTGAAACACTTATGTTTCAAGTTTGGTCCCGATTGAATGTTGTTTGAGCAATTTTCCTTTATTTTGGACCAAAGTGAAATTTACCCAAGATGAGGGGTTATATTGCAATATGTCACATGTTGAATGTGCATTAAGTTTATTATCATCATAAGAGATATATTGATGCTAAGGGGCAACTTGCAGAAAGCCTAAATTACAAGTTGCAGCTTGTTTGAATAATGTTAGTGCATTGTGCACCAATTTTGGTACAAATTATAATTTACCCAAAATGTGGGGTTAATATGCAAATAACCACCTCTAGAGTGTCCCTACTCCCTCCTAGAATCATTTAGAGGAGAGATAAAGAAGGATACACCATGTTTGAATCATTTCTGAATGATGGTAATCTTGGTGATGAAATGACCAAGAAAAGGGTTGAATATGAAAGCTTAACTTGAGTTGTATCAAGTTGAAAAGCTTATATATGAGTGCCTATCGGCCAAGGAGCCAAAGGAGGTGACTCATATCGTTTTGTGGACTCTTGGAAAAGTCCATGTCATGCAAAGCACCTCAATGAGGTGAGTTGTGTCGGGTTACAACTTCCTTGGTAAAGTTGTACCGGGTTATGAATAAAGTGGTGATTTTATTGATATATCTTAATCCAAGGGATATGTAATGGACGAATCTTTATCCTTAGATGATCCTCAACTATTTTGCAAGACAATATAAATGTTTATGCATGCATGTACACGTGTCACCATGCATGGACATGTGGCACCTACTAGCTCAAATTGATGACACCTCATTTTCACCTTCCTTCATGAGCAACAAGTATATATACCCCTAGTTTCACCCCTTAGTGGAATTTTTCGACCCTTACCACCATCCTACCTTATGGTATGATATATAGAGCTCTTTTATCGTGCAGGAGTTCTATGGTATCGTGCATGGGCCCTTGGGTATCGCCCATGGCAAGATCATATCGCCCAAGTAGGGTGATATCAGCCAAGAAGGGTGATATCGGCCATAAGAGTGAGATATTGACCATGAGGGTGAGATATCTGCCACAAGCAAAGTTGTATCATCCAAGAGGAAGTGCATATCACCCAAGAGTGGTAGGGTGTCAGCCAAGGTGTTCAGGAGCTCAAATGTTAACCCTAAGGTGAGACCATGATCATCTTCAACCTTGGATTGAAGCATGATTTTAGGGTTTTGATCTTCCTTTCTTTTCTTCTTCACCAATTGCTTATCCATGGCGATTCCTTATATATGAAGGAGTTGTGAACGAGCCTTGCACTTTTTATAAAGTCATCTTCAACCTTAGGAATGTGGAGCTTTGGATCTTGGATCTTTGAAGTTGTTCTTAAGGTGGGTTATATAACTTGAACTCAACCATGTTATTATTCATCACCTAAATTGCTATACTTAATGAATTACTTTTAATTCCGAAATTTCCTGAAATAGTTGATGCGATTATGAGTTCTAGTAGTTTCTTAGACCTGTTTCCATGAACTATAACAGTTAGAACTAATGTCTAGAGCTTGAAGATGATGGTATCACTTTATAAAAGTGATATTGGGTGCAAGCACATAAGCAAGCACCTCTAACCCAATATAATGATGCACCTACTTCACTAAAATGATATGGATATGATTGTATACCTTCTTGCATGATATGGGGATGTAGTATACACCTCTTGCATGATAGAAAAGCAGATAGAAAAATCTAGCTCGAGATCAATTTAACTTTATTCGATATAAATTGCTTATTGTTGATTTGAATGATATTGCCATGTGATCTAGCTAGTTTTCTCTTTCCTATATGCTTTCTCATGTCTTTCTTCACCTCGTTGTGCCTACATATGCTTAAATGTTCCTCACTTGCTTGTAAACACGCTTAGTTTTTTTTTTTGCTTATTTTTGGGTTTTTATCGAATTCCATGTTTTATCGCAAAATAGTGCCCAATGATGAGCTAAATGTGCTTAAGTATGTTCATGATACATAATAGAATGGAAAAATAAATTTAATTGGCATGTATATGGATAGAAACTAAGAATGTGACTTTTAGGTCAGGTCGACCTTCGAACGAGTTTTCACCCTCAGAACCTCGACCGATCAGGAGCAGAGAGCATGTCTTTAATGGACCGTTTGGTCGAGTTTTCCACACACAGAACTCGACCGATCCGCGGGCTGGGCCAACTTAAAAGTTAGGATCGGCCATCTTTTTTCCCTCTCAACTAGAAAATATATGACTGATTCCTCACCTCTTAGCCCTAAGCTCTCAAACCCTACCCTAAACCTCCCATTCCTAGCCCTAGATTGACCTAGAATCGTTGATATTGACCTCCCCGGGTGTTAGTGGTGGTGTTTCTTCGGCGTTTGAGATTTGCTGTTGCTTGTGTGCACGTTTTTCATCTTGTTTTCACTTCCATGGCTTCTCATAGACGCAAACATCCTGCTCCAAGCAATGCCCCAGCTTCCTCATCCAATAATTGTTTGATTCCGTTTGATAATACCTCTTTTGTGTCGGTTGAAGCTGTAAATAGGTACAAGGACCTTCTTCCTCGAAGCCCTTTTCCTTTTTGTGCTTTGATTGATCCTTCCCCTAGGTATCAAGTGATTATTGCCTTTGTTTCTTGACTTCTCACCTCCCACCATTTGTCGACCCTAGCGGTCGAACGTGACTGTTTTAACAACACTCTATCAAGCACTAAAGTAGTTCACGAGTTATACGCGAACTTGCATTGGAACTATGACACGCTTATCCTGCCGCCGAATACTCAAGTCATTCTTACATCTATGATCTTCGGTCATCGTTTACAGATCTCCGAGGATACATTAAATGTCTTTTTTTCCAGAGATCAGGAAAATGATACACGGCGTAAAGATTATGGCGAGTATTTTGATCTTATTGACCCGAAAGGTTTTTACAAACACCATGAATTGACGTTGCCGGATGTTCATCAGTTTTTGAAGAAACCTGACGTGGCCTATAAGAAGAAGTCCACCCTACTCTCCTCCTCTCTTGACCTAAAGAGGTGCATACTGGCTTTGGTGATTAACTGTAATGTCCAACCCAAGAGAAATCAAACGAACATTGCCGAAAACACCGCAGTCATTATGTATTGTTTGTTAAACAATATCAGTGTCAAGTGGGCCAGGTATATCTTACATCACATGACCTGCTTTGACACTGGTAAGAACACCAAAGGCACCCACCCACCCTACCCGGCTTTGATCTGTGGTTTTTTCAAGTTTGCTACTGACACATGTCTCTTTTCTGACTTCCATTATCCGGTCGCCAGAAAGGGTGTTTGTATTAGTGAAACCACTCTTCAAAAGTCTCTTCCTGTGTTTTCCTCTACCTATGGTGCTTCCGCCTCTACAACCGCTTCAGCTACCCCATCCTCCTCCACCCGAGCTCCACCACCGCAGCCTCCTCCTAGACCCAACCGTGCATCTTTTCGTGTGTCTAATGAAACCCTTATAGGTTATACGATGCATCAACAAGCGTACAATCAACAAGTTTAGGATCACCTGCACCAAGATTTGTGTTCCATAATGTCTCACATGAACCTATCATGTGCATCACCCTATCCTACCTACCAGCCATACCCCAGTAGTGCCTATGCTTCATATGCATATGAGCATTACTATCCTACTGTCGAGCCTTCCGCTGCTGCTCTGTCACCTTTTAATGTTGGTAGTTCTGTTCCTGCTATTCTGTCATTACCTGCTGGCCCTCTGGCCACTCTGCTCACCTCCTTGGGTGACTATGCTCCGTCCTTCCCACAGGCCAAGGAGCTTCTTGCTCTTGGTATGTCGTGGGCTGAGCAGAAAGCCTGCTGGCCTAGTTGTTCCTTTGACCCTCCTGATGATGAGGACATGCCAGACCAAGCCGAGGATGATGTTGCTGATGCTGATAACGGTGATGACGAGGATGCTTCCAACGATGGTGACGGTGATGGTGCTAGTTTTGATGCTGGTACTACTGCTCCGCTTTCCGAAGGGGATGAGGATTACACACCTGGCGATGAGGATGTTGTTGATATAGATAGCTTAGACGTTTATGTGGTGTCTTTGTTTTTAGTCTAGCTTGCTTACCATATATATCTTTCTAGACTATTTTGTATCAGAAACATCATGGCACATTCTTCTGAGCTGTACTATTTCTTATCTTTGTGTTATCACTTTTGTGTTTGTAGTTGCTCATATGTGGACGTATATCTAAGTTGTAATATCCTTGATGTGTATTATGGCTATTTCATATGGTTTATCCTATGCTTTGGTGCCATCTTGAGTTATATTTTGATCATGACTTGGATTGTATGTCATCTTTTATCTATGTGTGATATCTGCCTTTAAACTGTTGTTTCATCCTTTGCTTACTTGTTTAGTTGAGTTTTTGGAGAAGACCTGGCTTTTGCTCTTCTACCCCCTACCTTTCTGATAATGTCAAAAGGGGGAGAGATATTTCAAGTGATAGCTCATGTCTTGAAACTCAATCTTATTGGTTTTTCTTTGCTATAATATTGCTTCTTCTTGTGAGATCCTTTTCTTGTTCAATTCATTCTCCTTTATGTGAACTTGCAAAGGACTAAACATTACATATATATTGCTACTGCTTTGTGTAGATAGTTTAACCATGCAGGTCAATAGAAGCACAGATTGAGGGGGAGCAATTCACATTGTTTGTATCATGAATCCCCCCAATTCACAAGGCAAAGGTATAACTTTCATATCCTTTTCAATATGCTTGAGGAATTGTTTGTCATTGTCAAAAAGGGGGAGAATGTTGACCTAGAGGTTATACATTGCCTATATTTTGATAATGACTTAACCATTCCATTCATATGTATCTAATATGTGTGTTTAAGATTGTTTGCAGGCATTAGGTACATGAAAAGGATCCAAAATTCAAAGCCCTAGAATGGGTCAAGTTCAAGTCAAAATAGCTACAAGTGTGCCTTTTGGTATTTCTATGTATATGACCTTAGAACCTTTATGTAATCACTTGTAATGATGAATTTACTTGTAACTTAAGTGAGAAATTTTTTTTGGGACAAAAATCACCAAGTTTTAATCACTTTAGATGCAATTTTGAAAATTTATTTCAGGCACTTTGTTGGTCGAGTTTCCAAGACTTAAAACTCGATCGATCAATCCTTAGTCAATTTTCTGCAGATTGCATCAGTCTAGTTGTGTTTACACAGAACTTGACCGATTAGGTAATTGACCATTTCGAACTCAAATGGTCGGTCAAGTTTTGTCAGGACAAACTCGACTGATCATTTGAATATCAGCTTTGTCGTTTAGTTGATCGGTCGAGTTACCTTTATTGAAACTCGACCGATTGCAGTGTACGGAATTTGCAAAAAAAAGTGATGTGACCGTTGGTAAGTGTTTTGAGCGAAAATAGAGTCATTTCTTTTAACAAAAAATAACTATTTTCGTATCCATGTGTCCCAAAACTTAAAGGGTCACCCTCAACTATAAATAGACCCTCTTGGAGTTCATTCCAAGGCTGCTCATTCATTGCAAACTTGGTGCTAGCATAGTTGAGAGTGTTCTAACCCTTTGAGCCCCTTTCTCTCTCTACCTTCAAGTCAAATTCGTGAGTATGAGTGAGATAGGTCCATGTGTAAGAGAGCTACTCCATGTGTTGATGTAAAAGCTCTCCTTCTCCATCTTCCAACCTCCATTCCTTTGAAGATTGTTGAAGATCCCTCTCCAAGTGAAGGAGAAGGTGGTGCTATTCTTCAAGGTTGAAGAAGGCAAGCTGCTCTAGATCTCCAAGTGAAGGAGAGAAGCAAGGTGACACTCAAGGAAGATAGGTAATCCCTTAAAGGCAGAAGACTTGAAGAAAGGAGTGGGTAAGTCCATGTTGATGGCTGAAGACTCAATGCTTCAAGTGGGTAGGCTCCTTCTATAGGTTGAAGATCTTTGCTTGAGGTACTAAGCCCTTGGATGAGTGGTTGTTGTATCTTGTAATCTTATTGTGGAATATAAGAGTACCAAGATTACAAATCCTAGAGACTAACCCACTCTAGGTAGTGGACTGACATTGCTCCTAAGTTTAGGACATGGAACCACTCTAAACCACCTGCCCATGTGCTTGCTCTTCCTTGTATCTTATCCTTGCTGTGCATGTTAGATTAGGTTATCAAATTTCTGCTTGTTTAAGTTTCTGAAATTAATATAATTTGGTGGTCTAATCAATTTTGTGAGAATTGTGAAGCTCTATTCAACCCCCCCTTCCAGAGCCCATTGATCCAACAAGTGGTATCAGAGCAGGTCTTCTCCAAGCTACTTCAACAAGTAGGAGAATATGGACGATTCGGCACTTGGTTCACTTAACCTAGAAGGAAGCTTCTTCATGAGACCTCCGGTCTTCGACGACACCAACTTCCTCTATTGGAAGAGAAGGATGCAGTTCTACCTTCAAGGTGTGACCTATGAAATGTGGAAGATAGTCCATCTCAAATATGAAGATCCAAAAGGGGGACATCACCACATGGACTGAAGTTGAAATGAAGCATGCTCAACTCAACGCCAAAGCTGTGAGCATCATCTACGTTTCCTTTACTCCATCTGAATTCAACCGGATCTCCTCATGGGACACCACACATGAGATATGGTACAAATTGTGTGTCACCTATGAAGGAACCGAGCAAGTGAAGGAAGCCAAGGTCTACATGCTTGGTGGTCTTCTAGAGAACTTCAAGATGGGTAAGAATGAGAGAGTGGCTGATATGTACACTAGGATCAATGTCATCTTAAATGTTTGGAAGCCCTTGGGAGTGTGATGGATAGAGGTACTGTCAACTCTAAGATCTTGAAATCTCTTCCTAAGAGATGGGAGCCTAAGGTTACTTCAATTGAAGAGGTGTATAAGCTAAGTGAGTTGTCAACCGAGGAGCTGGTTGGTAACCTCCAATCCCATGAACCTAGGCTTGACAAGCAAGAAAAGGAAGCGAGGAGAGAAGAAAAAGAGTCCAAGAAGATAAAGGATACAACCTTTAAAGCACAAATTGAAGAAATGGTCCAGCAACAACAACTCACATTGAAGTCTCCCAACCCTTCCTCAAGTGAAGATGAAGGCTCAAATGAGCATGAGGAAAACTAATCAAAGGGAAAACACTTCAAGAGCAAGCCCTCCTCTTCAACTCCAAGGTGCTATGAGTGTGGTAAAAAAGGACACTACAAGAATGACTGCCCTAAGGCCAAGAAGAGCCACCACAAGAGCAGCCACAAGAAAGACAAGGAGCACAAGAGAGAAGGCAAGGACAAGAGGAAGGACAAGAAAGAAAGAAGATCAAGAGATGCAACCCATGCAGCTTGGGAGGAGTCTTCTTCTAGCTCCTCAAGCTCCGAAGATGGAGAATGTCATTTATCTCTCATGGCCTCTACTAGTGAAGATGTATGTGAGGTAAGTGAGGTAAGCAAGGTAAGTGAAGTAAATTTTCTAGAGCTTCCTAAAGAAACTATCATTGATATGCTAAATGAATGCCAATCATCCTTTACTAAATGCAAATCTAAGAGAAAAGGTTAGGCAAGATAGTTGATGGTCTTTATGCTAAAATTGATATTCTTGATAAAAATGAAAAATTGCATCTTGAGAGTATAGATTCCTTGCAAGGGAAATTTCTTGACCTTGAACTTCAATAAAATGGAATAGAGGTTGAGAATGGTGTATATCTTAAAAATATTGAAAATCTTAAGATAGAAAGCCAAAAGTGCCTAGATGAGCTTGATGTTCTTAAAACTGAAAATGTGGAACTCAAACTTATTGATGATGCTAGGAGAGATGAAGTCTATGCTTATCAAAGAGAAATTGTTTTGCTTAAATCTGAAAATGACAAATTGCTTACTCAAGTAAATGGCTTATCTTCTAGACCTATTTTGCAAAGTAATGAAGTTGCTAGCATAGCTTTAGATAGAGATTCTTTTCATGCTAAAGCCCTCTATCTTGAGGCTGACCTATTGCATGCTAGAGATGATCTTGCTAGTCTTTCTACTACTGTCATTAACCTTAGTGATGATAATGCCAAGTTAAGATCTTCTTTGCAAAGGTTTCTCTCGGGAATGAAATCCCTCAATGATGTCCTAGAACACTCTCCCAAGCATGTTGGTACTAGTGGTTTGGGATATGACATGACTACTCCCAAAGGTAAGAAAAAGAGCAAGAACAAGGGTAAGAAGAAGAGTGTGGAACCTCCCATTTTCCATGGAGAGACTTTTGGCTCTAAGAACCATATGGTTTGTGTTTATTGTAAATGTGATGACCATTACCCCACTTATTGTCCTTACAAGCCCAAGGGGACCAACCCAAAGATGAAATGGGTCCCCAAGCTAACCCCGGATCCCAAAGTTTGAGTTGGGTTCTGACATCCTTCTTTCTTGCAGGTTAAAAAGAGATGGATTGTTGATAGTGGCTGCTCTAAGCACATGCCTGGAGAAATTTGCCATTTCAACAAGTTTGTGAAAAAGAAAGGAGGATCGGTAACCTTCGGGGACAACAAGAAGGGTAAGGTCATGGGTGAGGGTGATGTGGGCAATGAGCTATGTATTAAAAATGTGTTGCTTGTTGATGGCCTACATCACAATTTAATTGGTGTTAGTCAACTTTGTGACAATGGATATCTTGTGTTGTTTACTTCTTTAGAATGCTTGTTTCTAGATTTCCTCTCCTACAATGTTATATATAAGGGAACTAGAAATTGTAATCTTTATGTTATTGTTCTTGATGCTCTTAAGCCCATACTAAATAGATGCTTGGTAGTGGATAAAAGTGATATTTCTCTTTAGCATCGCCGTTTGGGTCATGTGAATATGCATCAAATGAAGAAATTGAGCAAAAAGGACTTGGTCAAAGGACTTCCCAAATTGGATTTTGAAAAGGATGAGGAATGTGAACCTTGTACACAAGGGAAACAAACCAAATCCTCCTTCTAATCCAAAGGAGTCATGAGTACCAAGAGAGTGCTTGAACTTCTTCATATTGATCTATTCAGACCAATGAGAACGTAAACGATTCGTGGTTCCAAGTATTGTCTTGTTATTGTTGATGATTTCTCACAATATACTTGGACCTTCTTTCTTGTTTCTAAAAGCGATACTCTTGATGTTTTCTCGAGCTTTTGTAAACGGGATAAAAATGAATCTTCTTGCCGAATTGTTTCTATCCATAGTGACCATGGGGGAGAATTTGAAAATGATATTTTTGAGCATTTTTGTGAAAAATCTGGTTATTTGCACAATTTCTCTTCTCCTCGTACGCCTCAACAAAATGGGGTTGTAGAGAGAAAGAATAGGATGCTACAAGAGATGTCTAGGACCATGCTTGTTGAGTATGACACTCCTAAGAAGTTTTGGGCTGAAGCTGTTAGCACCTCATGCTTTGTGCAAAACCAAGTTTTCACACATCCTTCATTAAAGAAAACCCCCTATGAACTATGGCGTGGTAGAAAGCCGTCTATTGATTTCTTTCATGTTTTCAGATGTCCTTGTTTTGTTTTAAACATGAAGGATTCTCTTGACAAGTTTGATCCGAAATCTTATAACACTACTAGCAGGGCATATAAAGTATTCAACATTGAATTGTCTAAAATTGAAGAATCTATCAATGTTAAGTTTATTGAAATTAACCCTGTTGTTGGAAAGCATGTTGTTGATAGTGATGTTGTAGATGATTTGATTCCTATCTTAAAAGACCTCAACATCGAAAATAAAGGTAAGCAGGTGATACAAGAAGAACAAGAAGAAAAGAAGGATCCCACTCCCCGCTTTGCAAAGAATCATCCAAAGGAATTGATCATTGGCAACCCATTCGAGAGAGTGAGGACACGAGCTTCTCACAACAAAGAACAAGCAGATAGTGCCTTCATCTCCCAACTAGAGCCAAAGAACATCAAAGAAGCCCTTGGTGATGATGAGTGGATCCTAGCCATGCAAGAAGAGTTAGAGCAATTCGAGAAGAATTGTGTGTGGACTCTAGTGCCAATACCAAGTGATAGAAAAATCATTGGTACCAAATGGGTCTACCGCAACAAGCTAGATGAGAAAGGAAAGGTGGTAAGAAACAAAGCAAGGTTAGTAGCACAAGGTTACAACCAACAAGAAGGTATTGACTTTGATGAAACTTATGCTCCTGTTGCTAGATTAGAATCTATTCGTATATTACTTGCCTTTGCTAGTTACAAAAATTTCTTGTTATATCAAATGGACGTTAAAAGTGCATTTTTGAATGGTACAATCGAGGAGGAAGTATTTGTTGCTCAACCTTCGGGCTTTGAAAATGACAAGTTACCCAATCATGTTTATTTATTGCAAAAATCTCTCTATGGACTCAAACAAGCACCTCGAGCTTGGTATGAGAAACTAAAGAACTTTTTGTTAGATAACGGGTATGTCATGGGCAAAGTTGATTCTACGTTGTTCCTAAAACACACTTCTAACCATTTTCTTATAATTCAAATTTATGTTGATAATATCATTTTTGGCAGGACTGATCTTGATCTTTGCAAGGAGTTTAGTTCTCTTATGCATAGTGAATTCGAAATGAGCATGATGGGTGAGTTGACTTTCTTCCTCATCTTTAAAATCAAGCAAACAAAATAAGGGAACTTCATTAACCATGGCAAGTACACAAATGAACTGCTCAAGCACTTTGGGATGGAGAACATGAAGCCGATGGATACACCCATGTCCAACACTTCCAAACTTGACAAAGATGAAGAAGGTGAGAAGGTAGATGAGAAGCTCTATAGAGGTATGATTGAAAGTTTACTCTATTTAACTGCCTCTAGACCTGATATTATGTTTAGTGTTGGCTTGTGTGCTTGCTTTCAATCTAGCCCTAAGAAGTCGCATCTTATTGCTGTTAAGAGGATTTTGAGGTACTTATCCAAAACCCAAAATTTTGGACTATGATATCCTAAATCAAGGGATTTTACTCCTAGAGTATATAGTGATGTGGATTATGCAGGGTGTTTGGTCGATAGAAAGTGCACAAGTGGCACTTGCTTCACTCTAGGACCATGCTTAGTATCTTGGTTCTCCAAGAAACAAAGTACAGTGGCATTATCAACTATCGAGGCTGAATACATTGCAGTCGGGAGCTGTTGCACACGGGTCCTATGGATGAAGCAAATGCTCCAACACTTCAACATATTTTTTGATGCTTCTCCTATCTTTTGTGACAATACTAGTGCAGTTAATCTATCTTACAATCCTATATTGCATAGTAGAGCCAAGCATATAGAGGTTCACCATCACTTTCTCCGTGATCACATTGCCAAGAAGGATATTTATATCACGCATGTGGACCCAAAAAATCAATTGGTAGATATCTTTACAAAACCTCTAGCTTGAGATCAATTTAACTTTATTTGATCTAAATTGCTTATTGTTTATTTGAATGATATTGCCATGTGATCTAGCTAGTTTTCTCTTTCCTATATGCTTTCTCATGTCTTTCTTCACCTCGTTGTGCCTACATATGCTTAAATGTGCCTAACTTGCTTGTAAAAATACTTAGTTTTTTTGCCTATTTTTGGGTTTTTATCGAATTCCATGTTTTATCGCAAAATAGTGCCCAATGATGAGCTAAATGTGCCTAAGTATGTTCATGATACATAATAGAATGGAAAAATAAATTTAATTGGCATGTATATGGCTAGAAACTAAGAATGTGACTTTTAGGTTAGGTCGACCTTCGGTCGAGTTTTCACCCTCAGAAACTCAACCGATCAGGAGATGATAGCATGTCTTTAATGGACCGTTCGGTCAAGTTTTCCACACACAGAACTCGACCGATCCACGGGCTGGACCAACTTAAAGTTAGGATTGGCCATCTTTTTTC
The DNA here is from genome assembly GCA_963693085.1 of Alisma plantago-aquatica. Lineage (NCBI taxonomy): Eukaryota > Viridiplantae > Streptophyta > Magnoliopsida > Alismatales > Alismataceae > Alisma > Alisma plantago-aquatica. The sequence continues at coordinate 737,610,510 of OY856414.1, read as the reverse complement.
CCTCTCGACTAGAAAATAGACGACCGATTTCTCACCTCTTAGCCCTAAGATTTGAAACCCTACCCTAAACCTCCCATTCCTAGCCCTAGATTGACCTACAATCGTTGTTCTTCACCTCCCCGGGCGTTAGTGGTGGTGTTTCTTCAGCGTTTGAGGTTTGTTGTTTCTTGTGTGCACATTTTTCATCTTGTTTTCACTTCCATGGCTTCTCATAGATGAAAACGTACTGCTCCAAGCAATGCCCCAACTTCCTCATCCAATAATTGTTTGATTCCGTTTGATAACACCTCTTTTGTGTCGATTGAAGCTGTAAATAGGTACAAGGACCTTCTTCCCCAAAGCCATTTTCCTTTTCGTGCTTTGATCGATCCTTCCCCTAGGTATCAAGCGATTATTGCCTCTGTTTCTCGGCTTCTCGCCTCCCACCATTTGTCCTCCCTAGCAGTCGAATGTGACTATTTTAACAATGCTCTATCAAGCACTAAATCAGTTCATGAGTTCTACGGGAACTTGTGTTGGAACTATGACACGCTTATCCTACCGCTGAATACTCAAGTCATTCTTACATCTATGATCGCCGGTCATCATTTCCAGAAATCTGAGGATACATTAAATGTCTTTTTTGCCGGAGATCAGGAAAATGATACATGGCGTAAAGATAATGGTGGGTATTTTGATCTTCTTGGCCCGTAAGGTTTTTACAAACACCATGAATTGATGTTGCCGGATGTTCATCAGTTTTTGAAGAAACCTGACGTGGCCTATAAGAAGAAGTCCACCCTACCCTCCTCCTCTCTTCACCTAAAGAGGCGCATACTGGCTTTGGTGATTAACTGTAATGTCCACCCCAAGAGAAATCAAATGGACATTGTCGAAAACACCACAGTCATTATGTATTGTTTTTTAAACAATATCAGTGTCAAGTGGGCCAGGTATATCTTACATCACATGACCTGCTTTAACACTAGTAAGAACACCAAAGGCACCCACCTACCCTACCCGACTTTGATCTGTGGTTTTTTCAAGTTCACTGCTGGCACATGTCTCTTTTCTTACTTCCATTATCCGGTCACCAGGAAGGGTGTTTGTATTAGTGAAACCACTCTTCAAAAGTCTGTTCCTATGTTTTCCTCTTCCTCTAGTGCTTCTGCCTCTGCAGTCGCTTCAGCGACCCCATCCTGCTCCACCAGAGCTCCACCACCGCAACCTCCTCCTAGACCCAACCGTGCGTCTTTTCGTGTGTCTAATGAAACCCTTATGGGTTATATGATGCATCAACAGGCATACAATCAATAGGTTCAGGATCACCTACACCAGGATTTGTGTTCCATAATGTCTCACATGAACCTATCTTATGCATCACCCTATCCTACCTACCGGACTTACCCCGGTAGTGCCTATGCTTCATATGCATATGAGCATTACTATCCTTCTGTCGAGCCTTCCACTACTGTTATGCCACCTTTTGATGTTGGTAGTTCCGTTCCTGCTGTTCTACCATTACCTACTGGCCCCTGGCCACTCTGCTCGCCTCCTGGGGTGACTCTGCTCCGTCCTTCCCACAGGCCAAGGAGCTTCTTGCTCTTGGTATGTCGTGGGCTGAGTAGAATGCCCACTGGCCCGGTCATTCCTTTGACCCTGCTGATGATGAGGAGATGCTAGACCAGGCCGAGGATGATGATGTTGATGCTGATGACGGTGATGATGAAGATGCTTCTGACGATGGTGACGGTGATGGTGCTAGTTTTGATGCTGGTACTACTTCTCTGTCTTCGGACGGGGATGAGGACTACACACTTGGCGATGAGGATGTTGTTGATATAGATAGCTTAGATGTTTAGGTGGTGTCTTTGTTTTTAGTCTAGCTTTCTTATCATATATATCTTTCTAGACTATTTTGTATCAGAAACATCATGGCACATTCTTATGAGTTGTACTATTTCTTATCTTTGTGTTATCACTTTTGTGTTTGTAGTTGCTCGTATGTGGACGTAGATCTAAGTTGTAATATCCTTGATGTGTACTATGGCTATTTCCTATGGTTTATCCTATGCTTTGGTGCCATCTTGAGTTATATTTTGATCATGACTTGGATTGTATGTCATCTTTTATCTGTGTGTGATATCTTCCTTTAAACTGTTGTTTCATCCTTTGCTTACTTGTTTGGTCGAGTTTTTGGAGAAGACCTGGCTTTTGCTCTTCTACCCCTTACCTTTTTGATAATGTCAAAAGGGGAGAGATATTTCAAGTGATATCTCATGTCTTGAAACTCAATCTTATTGGTTTTTCTTTGCTATAATATTGCTTCTTCTTGTGAGATCCTTTTCTTGTTCAATTCACTGTCCTTTATGTGAATTTGCAAAGGACTAAACATTACATATATATTGCTACTGCTTTGTGTAGATAGTTTAACCATGCAGGTCAATAGAAGCACATATTGAGGGGGAGCAATTCATATTGTTTGTATCATGAATCCCCCCAATTCACAAGGCAAAGGTATAACTTTCATATCCTTTTCAATATGCTTGAGGAATGGTTTGTCATTGTAAAAAAGGGGGAGAATGTTGACCTATAGGTTATAAATTGCCTATATTTTGATAATGACTTAACCATTCCATTCATATGTATCTAATATGTGTGTTTAAGATTGTTTCCAGGCATTAGATACATGAAAAGGATCCAAAATTCAAAGCCCTAGAATGGGTCAAGTTCAAGTCAAAATAGCTACAAGTGTTCCTTTTGGGATTTCTATGTATATGACCTTAGAACCTTTATGTAATCACTTGTAATGATGAATTGACTTGTAAATTACGTGAGAAAAATTGTTTGGGACAAAAATCACCAAGTTTTGATCACTTTAGATGCAATTTTGAAAATTGATTTCAGGCACTTTGTCGGTCGAGTTTCCAAGCCTTAAAAATCAATCGATCAATCCTTAGTCAATTTTCTACAGATTGCATCGGTCGAGTTGTGTTTACACAGAACTCGACCGATCAGGTAATTGACCATTTCGAACTCAAATGGTCATTCGAGTTTTGTCAAGACAAACTCAACAGATCATTTGAATATCGGCTTTGTCATTTACTTGATCGGTCGAGTTACCTTTATTGAAACTCGACTGATTGCACTGTGCGGAATTTGTAGAGAAAAGTGATGTGATTATTGGTGAGTGTTTTGAGCAAAAATAGAGTCATTTCTTTGAATACAAAACAGTTATTTTTGTATCGAAGTGTCCCACAACTTAAGGGGGCACCCTCAACTATAAATAGACCTTCTTGGAGTTCATTCCAAGGCTGCTCATTCATTGCAAACTTGGTGCTAGCATAGTTGAGAGTGTTCTAACCCTTTGAGCCCCTTTATCTCTCTACCTTCAAGTCAAATTCGTGAGTATGAGTGAGATAGGTCCCTGTGTAAGAGAGCTACTCCATGTGTTGATGTAAAAACTCTCCTTCTCCATCTTCCAACCTCCATTCCTTTGAAGATTGTTGAAGATCCCTCTCCAAGTGAAGGAGAAGGTGGTGCTGTTCTTCGAGGTTGAAGAAGGCAAGCTTCTCCAGATCTCCAAGTGAAGGAGAGAAGCAAGGTGACGCTCAAGGAAGATAGGTAATCCCTTGAAGGAAGAAGACTTGAAGAAAGGAGTGGGTAAGTCCATGTTGATGGCTGAAGACTCCATGCTTCAAGTAGGTAAGCTCCTTCTATAGGTTGAAGATCTTTGCTTGAGGTACTAAGCCCTTGGATGTATGGTTGTTGTATCTTGTAATCTTATTGTGGAATATAAGAGTACCAAGATTACAAATCCTAGAGACTAACCCACTCTAGGTAGTGGACTGACATTGATCCTAAGTTTAGGACATGGAACCACTCTAAACGACCTATCCATGTGTCATCAAATTGCTGCTTGTTTAAGTTTCTGCAATTAATATAATTTGGTGGTCTAATCAATTTTGTGAGAATTGTCAAGCTCTATTCAACCCCCCCTTCTAGAGCCCATTGATCCAACAAACACCTCTATCTCGATATGAATGGTGTGTATATACTTCTAGCCCGATATGGTGAGTGCTCATACACCTCCAATCCGAAATGGTGGTGCCTATATACTTACAACCTGATATGGCGAACATATGCACACTTCTAACCCAAGATACCTTGTAAAGGTGAGGGCAAGACACTCTTAGGAGTGGAGTGTAACACCAAGTAATGGTGTGGCTAATACATTGATAGGTGAAACACCTAAAGTGGTTGATAATGGACAACCTTATATCAACAATGTCTTAATCTGAGATGAGTCCATATCAATTATTGATATTTGTGTAATTCCAGTGTGTGATTTATGGCCAATACTTTACAAGATTAATATGATGGGATAGTGGATAAAGTATTAGGATGGGACATACCCTAATACAAGATAAGATGATGAACTTAATTAAGTTAAAAGTGATGAGGGAAGTGATACATCAAGATATGATAAATATCACATCCATCACCTCAAAGTTGATATACCTTGATGCAATTTAAGTCCAATATACTTGGATGAGTAACACATGAAGTGTGTCATGTCAATTGTTACATTGAGATGTAATGCACTTTGATAAGTGTAGGCTAACATACCTTGAGAAAGGGTTAAGACAAGTTAATAAAGTATGATGTGATCATATTCTGGTAAGAATAAGAGAGAGACTCGTGCCTTGTGTTGGTAATCATTTAATAATAAATGATGAGAATAAATAATTATGATTGAATACTTATAATATCAATGTATGCTCCTAGATGTGTGGAGCAATGAATTAGGGTTTGGATTAATAATATGAACATGAAACCCTAATCGGTTATAAAAGGAAACCCTAACCCTAATGATGGGAAGGTTGTAATTCTCTTATTGCATAAACCTTATAAGGCATGTTAAATACTTGTATAAAAAGTATAATGATCAACGGCCTTGTGAGCCATATGAATAACTTGTTTCCTAGTGAGAGGTGACAAGATGTGCAATGGCCTTGTGAGCCATGTAAATAAGTTACCTAGTGAGAGGTGACAAGATGTAATGGCCTTATGATCCATGTGAATAAGTTGTTACCTAGTAAGAGGCAATAAGATGTAATGGCCTTGTGAGGCATGTGATAATTTGTTTCCTAGTGAGAGGTGATAAGATACTTAATGGGCCTTGTGAACCATGTGAGATTCTTGTGTAACAAGTATCAAATATACCTTGGACCTAAGACCTAGAGTTATTAATAATGTTATGTGATGAACTAAGGGTTTGAATACCCAGATTTGTAATGATGATGATGATAATGTTAAGGGTTGAGAATTCCCATCAATGAGATAAGGGATTGAGATCCTAATGTTATATAAAGTTTTGAAAAGTACTTGATAGATGTATTACACTTTTCTTTGTAGCATTTGTCATAATAAGTCATGTTTGAAAACTTGACTTCTGTTAAAACAATACGGTAATGTACTTAATTAATCAAGAAGAATCTTATCATGTAGTGCCCTGACCATAGATCCATTCAGTGTCAGGTTTCTTTCTGAATGGTGAAACGGGTTGCTCCACGGTATAACCCGGAGACCGGATATTTTTGAATATGCGGGGGAGATGGGTGAAAATATCCGTATGCCCTAATGTTGGATTGACATGAGATAAACAAGAGATCTCTCAATCCTTCATTATATGTGTTAGGATGGATGTATCACAAATCTCTTGATGATGAAGGCCGAGATGGATGTTAGATAAACACGAGATCTTTCTCTCCCAAAGAGAGTGCAGTTGACGTTGTAGCTCTATATAGTGAAGTTGCCAGTATACCCTAGAAAGCTATTTAGCAGTGACACGAGATGTTCTGCCCATGGTCTCAGACTGAATGAGACGAGGGAGGTCTTGGCAGCCGGCTCTGCCATTGACCTTGTATGGTATCGATTTTGACTTCGCAGTGGTCGGTTGGAGATGAGCGGTATACCTCATCTCCTTAGGACATAAGTGTGATAGTAAAATGTAATCAGCCGTATAGCATGTTTGCTTAAGGATTGAATATGAAAATCATTGGTTGATGTTACATTTCTTTTGTGCATCTTTAGTTAATATATGATATATATGTTTTTTACATTCCTTGCAAAGCAGATAGATGATTTCTAATTCTACCATGGGTAGATGCAATTTCCTCCTTAAGAAAGGAGATTATCTTATTCTGACCATACAATGATTAATACTTCTTGTCAATATAAAAGAACCTCTGCTCAGTTATAAATATTAAATCTATGATAATAATATGGTCGGCGGAGAGTTATATCTCTCACTGGGACAATTATCTCACTCCATGGGATCCACATTTTTTTAGGTGGACATGCATGAGGTGGAGAAGATCTTTCTGTAGATGAGGAACAATAACTGAGGCAACAGTGACAACTCAAGTTGAGTGTACTGTCTGTCGTGTCTTGTAGATAGAAGTTCTATGTGTCGTATCTTTACTCTCAGGTCCTTGGAGTTGGTTCGTACAGGTTTCATGAATAATCTGAGATTTTGGCTTGAATGCCTCGAGGTTTTATGTTGCTCCAATATGTGTTTTGATAGAGCAACTATTATATGTTATCCTCAAGATGAGATGAAACAATGTTGTAAAATGTAAATCATGATATGTATGAGTTTTGGATCTTTCAGTAAAAGTTTTCTGGACAAGGATTTCCTTGCAAAATGGTTTTAATTTTTAGTGATTTTTGTTAATCCACTGTTTATGTTTATTCTGCTTAATTAGTGATGACTTGTTTGAAGGTTTGGCGACTGTCGTGACAAGTTTTGGTATCAGAGCTTAAGGTTCATTGAGTCTACAGAGACATAGGACTAAGGTGTTGAGTCTGTTCTAGTGTCCTCCAGTGCACCCTATAATGACTTCTATTTATGTAGAAGAAAGAGTGAAGTTTAAAAATGACTGGAGAACATGAGGAACACATTGCTGAGAGCAATGTTGTTGCACCAAGAGAGAGTGCAAGGGATCATGCAAGAAAAGAATGAGTGCTTGATAATTCCTATCAAGATCCAATTGGGATAGAGAATCCTACTTTGTATGCTCTTGATGGGAAGGTTAGGAAAATAGTGATGCATATAGTAAACTGGATACTAGCATTACAACCTAGGTTACCAGTCCTCAATACAGAAACTTTGTGCTTTGAAAGGGTTCCTAAAAGACATATTCATGTTGGAACAATGGAAAATGTGGGAAAGATTAACATATGGAAAGAAAATAGACTCTACCATAAGTATAGACAGATAGTATATCTGTGATGGTAGTGCCCAACAAGGGGCAATAAGCTGAGAATTCAGGAAATTTCATTACAATTCCAGAGACATTTGTCTAGTTGTTCTAAAAAGCCAAAGTTTCCGGTGCCACCAGTGCAATAAATGCCTAGTGTACCAGGGAAGTAGCCACTATGTAAAGGAAAAAGTCCTAACTTTCCACTAGTAAGAACTCATGGCTTAACTTATACATCGGTAATAAGACCGATAAGACCATGGTATGAGGACAAGGCATGTTATAGATGTGTACATGTTGAGCATACTAAACTCTTTTCTTTGAAAAGAATGGAGGAAATGACTCAACAACCGAGGAAGGCTCGATAGGGAATACAAAAGTTACAGCCTAATAGTGTAAAAAGGCAAGAGCAACAACATGAAATAATTATACTCTATGTGTTGAGTCAACCTGAAGAGGTGGATGACTGTGAGGGGTAACAGTTGGATAGATCTTTTTCATTTTGATATGCCTTATCTTGATGCTATCTGATAATCCTAAAAAGGATTGCTGTTATGGACTTCCCTATTGATTGTCCTATGGGGGCATAGGGAAGAAATGATGAGAACTAGAATTTATGTTCTGTTCAATATTCTTTTAAATGCTCTATAATTGCTCTTATCTGTGTAAAAGAGGAAGAGATATATAAGTGATGCCTGGAGAAAATCCAGGGATGTTAAATCCTATGTTTGTGATAGTACAAAAAGTAAGGAATATGATAGTAAATAAAGTGCATACTACCTAATCTCAGTACTTGTATACCCTGGCCAGGTATATAATTATTAGAGATAGGGAAAGTATGGTACTCTTAGATTGTTATCTTTCTGATTACTCTGATCAAGTAGTCATTATGAGACAATCTAGTGAGTATAATGAAACTAAAAATATGTTAGGGACATGTATATCACATCCGAAGTGCAATAAAATGGAATTTGAGATGATCTCAAATCAATCTATATGTATGAGGAAGTAAAAAGTATAATCCTCATGATAAGAGAATGAGAACAAGGGAGATGATCCCTGTTTGATAAAGTCTATGTGAATAGTAAAGATCTTTTCCCATGATGTAGAAATGGGAAATGTGATAAAATCACAAAATGTTCATGAACATGTTAGATAATAACAAAGTAAGGAGTGATGACATGTAATCATCCTTATAATTCCTATGTTGATGGCAAGGAACCTAGGATGAAACAAGAGTAAATGACTCATGAACAGTTGAAGGTTCATGCGATAATTAGAGGAGATGATAATATCTTCCCTTTGATAAACAACCCTGGGTGATGATGGGGTAATATGAGGAATATGTTTCTTTGTGTTCTTTCCTTTCAGGGACATGGCAATCAAGTGAGTACTATGGCACTTGATGTGCATGGATTAGAAATAATCCAATGATGGATACTTAAAAAAGTATTAGTTCATCCTGGACTTTGGTTCCAAGATAAAGATATGTGTAACAAGTAATGTCCCAAAGATGAAAGAAAGATCCTTTTATATGTGTGACCTTGGTAATAAGAATAGGGATATCGAAATGATGAGGATGTGATGAGTTTTCGACACATGTGAGGAATACCAAAGTAAGGAATTCTGGTATCTGAGAAACATCAGGTGGCATAGGAAAGTAAAAACATAACTCCTAATTAGATGATTTATGTTGGTGACCTAGAAGGGCCAACCATGTTATAACTCTAGTAGGGAAATCATTTGTTAGGGGTTTATGCTCTGCATAAACATAATGTTGATAAAGATGTATTAATTCAAGGATTGAAGAATCATTTTGAGGAGAAACTTATCAAAGTTGAGGATAATTCTCTAATGTATCCTTGTCTAGATCTTTTGAGGCAATTTATTCATAACATCTAGAGGTATCTCTGAGATAAGTTCTTCCTTAGTAAATAACTTTCTCTTATAATAATAGAATTATTAGGGAGATAGTCGATACAAAGTCATAAGGAAGTTTAGTGTAGAGATAACACTTTGGAGTGGCATTAAAGATGTATGATAAAATTTGTAAATCCCTAAATTGTGACAAAACGTAATTATGATTTATCCTTGAAAGCAAAATGCTAAAGTGTGTAAGGAGTATGGAAGACTCCCTAGAATAAAGAATTTTATCACATAAAGGATGTGAGTCAATAAGGATTGACACCTAAAGTATTCAAAATAAGAATTGTACTTCTCTAACTTAGAAAGGGTTACCTAACACAGAGTTGACTCTATAGTC